>BDGG01000016.1:0-124860 GCA_001949185.1 Ramazzottius varieornatus | reverse complement strand
TAGCTGCTTTAGCCGCGGCTAAAATACTTTTAGCCACGGCTAAGAACGGCGAAAGCGGCTTATTTTAGTTCGCCGAGCCTTCAGACGCTCCAGCTCTGAAACCAGTTCGCTATATAAGTAGTATAAACAGAGGCAGGCAGCATCGGCGGAAATAATTCCTGGACGCTACTACAAAATTCGGGAACAGGGATACAATGGCCGTACGGCTCCGTCCCAACGACGTAACCAAACGCTTCGACGTAATGCACTTTGATTTGATTCCTGATTGAGAAGGAAGTGATCGGCTGATCGGCGAAGAGTGTGTTGTCAGCTTGCTGTCTTGTAGCTGAAGTACTTCATCGTGCGCAATTTGGAGCGGCAAGACGTCAAGTCCGATCAGCTGTTCACCTCATTGTCGATGAAAAAGTCTCAATCAAGAGTATCACGTCATTGCACCAGACTTGTACGCTAGTGTACGACAATAGTTCTTCTGTTCCCTAATTTCGCAGTGGTGTCCAGGAATTAGTTCCGCCGATACCGTCCGCTCTGTTTTATGGAGTAAACCCTTTTCTAATTTTCCATCTTATTGCTTTTAGAGTTGGAGTGGACCGACTGGCGTAAATCCCTTGTCAGAAGGATCCCCAGCCATTACGGAAGAAATCGAACTGTATCATCCCGGAAGTACCAAACCAGTCGTGGATTGCCTAAGTGAGCATTCTTTGTCAAACCTACACATAGCAGGACTTTTTTTGAGAAGGTTTCTGTGAAGCGTGGGATTAAAGCGAATTGTTTTGTCGTCGAAACAGAACTTCGACGCCGGTTTTGTCGCAGTGATTAGTAAAAATTATTTGCGTCACTGGTACTGGGGTGCTTCATTCATGATTCATCGAGGTAAATCTCGTGTTGATGGACACGTCTGTGGGATCTTGCGATATCTCGAAGCATCCAAGAAATCACAAAGTTTGCTTCCACAATCGAGCGTCACCCACAGCGCTTAGATAGTTCTCCGATAGCTCTTGCAAATCTTTTCACCGGTCTGCGTCTCGCAAATCAATCACACCTGCATGAGCTTATTGAATCAGATCTGTGTGTGTTATGGGAACCGGTGCGCAGCCCAGCAAGGTTCCCCACATACCTGTGTCTTTAGGTAGGGAGCCATCATCGACAAGACCTTTCTATAGAGGCTCAATGGGAATACCCTTTCGCTTATGATGCTCACCGTGTAATCAATCGAACTGCCTGATGCCTGCGTAACACCTCTCTGATCCAGCGAACTAGTTTGCTTTTTTCGTTACAATTGCGTCCTGCTCCTATAGCCTCTGTAACTCCTGAAATACGCATCTAAACAATAAACTGGCATTCTAACACGAAGCTCACCTTTCGGTTCGACGAGGCGCGAGCGTAGAATCAACAGAATGGCAGGCGGATACTTACCGGTCTAGGTTCCCCACGGGAAAGTGCCAGGAAAACAATTCAATACTCGCGCCTGCAAGGAAATCACGTCATATTACTTTCATCTTAACACTTTCTGCACGATTGTTTTCATGTTTGCAGAATACTACCGTCCTCTTTGTGTATACAGGAATTTTATTGGCTGGTACCGTGTTGCGGAGGCTGGTCAAACCAATAGGCAATCTTCGAAATTCCAAAATTCGGATAATTGACAGGCCATGAACGCCAAATCTCAAAAGGGAGAACTGGTCGTCTTGATTTTCTTCTGACCGCACTGATGACTACAAAATTTATCCCAGGCTCGGCTTCGATAGATAAGACTGTCCCCAGTGCTCCAGTTTTTTTCTAAGCGAATTCCGTGCACGTGTCTCGCGGGAAGAGACGAAACACCAAATTTCGCCAAAACCACCCGAAACCGTAGAAACAATTTCCAGCGTGCTGGGGCTCTGCTGACCGCTGGTCATTAGTGTTGCTTCGGTGAGAAGACCGAGGTACATGCAAACAAAAAGACCCAGACCCGAAAGACCAAGAGCTAAAACTGGGAGGTGAATAAAACTGAGTGATTGTATACACAAAGAGGACGGTCGTACGCAGAGTGTTAAGGGAAAACAGACAAATCAACAAGGAATTAAAAAGCGAGTCGAATAACACACGTGTAAGGCAACGGCTGTCTGTCTAACAAAGTCGTGCTTCCAAAGTTTCAAAGAAGTCTGAAGTGGTGCTGGACCTACGTCAAAATGTTGGATTTGAACAGCTAATAAATTGCTGATGGTTACAGTGCCATCCAGCTTCGTAAGCATGACCGTCCCGTCAAAGGTAGCAGCCAAAACTTTTTCGCCGAATTTCATACAGAAAAGCCAGCAAATAGTTGACTTAGCTAAGAACCAGACAAACTAGCTTCGAGTTCGAGAACTTCCGTCGACTATGAAATAATGCTAAATTATGTGGCTGCTGTAACGTTGAAAAAATCTTTGACGACGTTGCTGCTTCTCCTGGCCACTTCCAACTAGCTGTGCATAATTCTTACCTTTGCTTCCGGTTAGTCCTCCGCTACCGGTGACAATCAAATTAATACCTCCGGGCTTTCTTCTTCAACGACGTCCCGCGGCCAGCTGTCTTCAAGATGCTCCCAGAACGGGGCGAAAACGTATAGTACACACACAGTCGCTGCTTACTGGCATTAGTGGGGTAGCAAAAACGACAGCCGGCTAATTTTCGATCCCTCAAGAAAAGCACTAGATAGATACAGCTTGGCGACAAGAATAAACTTGTCTTAACAAAATAAAAACGAAATGCAGTCAAAGACGAAACACCCGTTATCGGCTTGTTTCTATCCGCCCAGTGCGAGGAAACCGATAGCAGTCTGCAAGAAAGAAAGGAGAAATTTACGATGGCGCAGTGACGGCACTGTGGTAAACGTAAGAAAATTACCGTTGGGAAAACGTGTCACGTGCGGAAACCATGTGTTACGTAAGAAAAATCTTGTTGCGGTACAGACGTACTTTGCTTGGCATGACTGTCATCGATGGTCTCTCCCGATAATTTGAGGTGATCCTTGGAGCCTGCAACGAATTGCAACATACGGTGCGCGGTATAGCATGGGACGATCAAACGCGGGAAATTCCTCCACATCAACTAATAATCAGCTAAATATGAGCATCTATCGATTGTTCATGCATTACGAGAAGATAGACACGAACGAGAAGCCTGAAGGGTCTTTTACCACTGGGGAAGAAAGTCTCATCTATCGATATGCGTGGAACTCATTGGGTCCTCGTCTACCTGTTACCTCGCCTGCTTTTCCAGGAGGAGCTCAATCAACCGTATCCAAATACAGCTTTGGCCTAATCGGTGACGTCTAAGCGGTTTTTCCGTTCGTTCTCGTATCAGAGGTGCTTCTCTCACATTAGCCCTCGACCTCAGCGCACGTGCACTGAATGGAAGCTTGAGGAGCGAGAGGCTCTTCCGGCACTTGGCTAGCCAGGTTTTTATTGATCGATAAGCACCGTTTCCGCGAAACAGCATGCATGCTGTGGCCTTCAAATTACAGCATGCTTATCACACGTAGTTCCAAAAGAACTTTTAAAAATATTCTGCCGGGATGTGATATGTAGTGGAGAACTCACCGCACAAGGTACTATATGCCCTTCCTGCTCCCCAACAAGTCGGAAATACTTCGTATAAAGGAGCTCCCGGAAACTGTCTTACACAAACCTTTATAGTCAGTTTCGTTCCTTCTACTTTGAGAAGCTACGAATAACCTGAAAAAAATCTCCTCAGTTTAAACGAACAAAAGCAATCGCATTTCCAAGACGCCCAACCGCAAGCTTCCGCCGACTTGACGCCATCTTCCGGAATTCCCTTCAAGTTCCAGCCACTTAAGCCGTTTCGCTTATTTAAGTTATCTTGTTTCAGAGGCCAGTCGACTACAAAGAGGTTGTGGGGATAAATTTAATAGAAGTTAAGATGGATAGAATAACAAAACACAAGTTGAAATAAGAGCAATAAAAAACTAAAAAGGTTAGCGTCCAAGACGAATTAGGTAATGCCACGAACGGCACGAAGTGGGGATACAAAACCGACAAAACTAATGGTACAAAAGTATACAAAACCACCAAGACGAGAATCCAACACCAAAAATGAGATTCATACGAGAACTGTTCAACAGGAAGATCTAGACGACTACGAATTTAAGTATAACGATAAGGCGGATAACAAGGTTGAGGCCAAAATCAACAAGGATTCCCTTTCGAAGGGAAGCACAGGTACGTCATAAATTACCCAGTCCGTCTGCGCTCATCGAATGGCTCATCGAATGGCTCAACGAAAACAACGAGGCACTCGAGCGAATGGTAATGAAAACTTAGTCTAACTAAACGTCGGAATCTTTCCAGCTACCCGAGTCTGGTAAGGGCGTGGCACCATGGTAGCTGTGGGAGATGTCGTAGCTGTTGATCGGCGTGGCGGAAGCGTACTGCTCCCACACTTGTTGATTCGGAGTGTGAGACACGTCCATCCCATCAGGATCATACACTGCCAGATACAAGCTCGTTATGACACCAGTTAGTACCTGACAGCTTTGAGCTCTTTGGTCCATACCTGAAAGGTTGGTACCGTAGACGCTACCGTGAACGCTGGGTGGTCCGCTCGAATGGTACTGGTGCGGGTAATCGTTGCTTGATAACAGGTAGTCGTAGTCAGCAGGCATTTCCGACCCCTGCAAACAAAGAACAGTGAGTCCTTATGACCCTAAGCGCTTTGCTGAAAAGACTTACAGAGCCCCACATCACATTTCCACCTTGCGCCAGCACGTCCATCAGCTCGATATGGAGGCCATTGCGGTAGTCAACGGACTTGCCTTCCATCTCGCCCAGGTTGTACAGCGTGTTAACAGCGTATGTTCCTACAGAATAAAGCTCTAGTTTCGGAAAAATCGATTATAGCTGGGGAGAGACTTTACCGATCGAGTCGCTTCCGTTATGGGCATTCTGACGATGCAACAGGTTGGTCAAACCAGGGACTGCGCCACTCAGTTCGATCAACTGACATCCTTCTCTGTCTGACGAAAGCTCGGACATAACTGAAACGGCGCTTCGGACGACGTTCTCGATGGGATGAGCCAGAAGCTAAAATGATGGAAGAAGACGGTCAAAAGAGATTCTGGGGATATCAAAAGACAATACCTACCGGAACCAGGACGGTGATGACTCTCGTATCTGACCGGATGATGGCTCGGTTATTCGGGTCCTTGGCTAGCTCGTATAAAGCGCTAAGACATGCTTCCGCAACATCGTGCATTCGCACATTGTCCAGAGAAACGTCGGTGCTGAAGTGTCCAGATCCCGAAGCCTACGAAAGCAAAACTGTAAGAAGAGAGTCGTCATTTGGGAACCTGGCAAACAAACTGGAGCAGATTGTTTTCCACAGCGGCGCACGTTCCCAGTGATACCGATCAGAAGCGTGCGCCACTTGGGAAAGCGATCTGGTCGAGTTTGATGCCGAACTCCCATTTTACTTCTTTCCAAATTCGGGCTTCGTAGTTAGCTGATGAAAGTTTTCGTACCTCGCGAATAAAAGAGTAAGCCTGGTACAGCAACTCGATCATCTTGTTGACCACTCCGAGCTGTCGGAGGGGAGAACGGTTGGTGCGTTCGACGGCTACGTTCTTTATCAGGCCAACGATGGCCTTGATCAGGGTCCACGGGTTTTGTTGGTTCAGCAGGCCTGCAATGATTTGTAGTCCACCGAAGTTGTGGACGAGATGTCGAGCTTGTTCGCACTCCGGATGGCGGCTGGTGATGTGCCGAAGAGTGCACATGGCAGGCTCGGTGATTTCTTCTCGGCTGGGATGGCGCTGACAGGCTCGCAGCAGCAGTGGGATCCCGTCCAAATGGATAACCTATGCATACACCAAAAAACGTATTATGTTTAATCCCTCGGCTCTTTTTTCATTTGAAACCTTCATTCCCTCAATACACCTGAAAAGATCGTGTCTACCGATGGCGCGCACACTCTTAGCCAAAACCATTGAGAATGTGCGCCACTTAGGAAAACAATCAAACTCGACCAGACCAGTGTTGTATTCAATCTTGGCACGTTTTACGTACTTAACGATCAATCAAGCAACACAAGTCAACTGAAGACTGATATAAAAACTGAGTTGCAAAAGCTTGTTTTCACCATCAAATCTCAGTGGACCGCTGTGCTTGATTGATTGAAAGGACCGAATTTATGCTCGAGACTGAATACTTGGACCAGACCGTTCCCCAAGTGGCGCGCGCGTCCAGTCAACAACAGTGAAAAGATGCGCCACTTGGGAGTACAATCTTGCTGGGTAGCAATATATATAGTTCCCAATTATACTCTTTTGTATGGAATAGAGTTGAAAAACATTTTTTCTTGCAGGTCTACCTATGACGCCGGAGGTTCTTCAGTCTAACCTTCATCTTGTTGGATTGGTTGTTGCAGGTAAGGTTACTGAGGATGCCGGCTGCACAGAGGACCTGGGAATGCAGGCGACCTGCGGCGTCTTGCTTGTCGAGCAGAGGCACGATCAGCTCGAGGATGCCGTCGAAGCTGCTGTCTTTGAAGTCAGGATCGTTGATCAGCATGTCCGACAGGTTGCGAAGGATGTACAGGATATTGGTGATAACACGGGAAGTTTCGAAGGAGCGCATCTGCGCACAGTTGACCAAGATGTCCAAACCCTCTGCCACCACAAAGAATTCACATGATCGATGACCAAAAATACCTTCAGTTTAGAAAAATTTGAAAGAGGGAAATGCAGCTTTCTCACTGTGGCGTAGAATTTCTTTCTTGTTGTGGGGCTCCACTGAGATAGCCTTCAGGACCGACGAAGCGGTGTACAGAAGCTTCTCGTAGGTGCTCATCTTCATAATCTGCAGCAGCTCGTATGGTCCATTTGCAGCCAAGATTATCACCTGAAAAAGCCTCAAACGCTGTTAGGTGAGTTTGTACAGCGATGGGGAGATCTGTTTCTAAGCGCGAGCGATACCTTGGCTTCCTGGTTGCCTAAAGTCAGGTACTTTAAGCAGTCACACACAACGGTGACCAGACGATGACTTTGTTTTCTCAACAAAGGGACCATGGCTTGGATACCTCCGTGCCTGAAGACCTCAGCCTTGGCACCTTCTTGGTGCTCGATCAGGTTGTGCAAAGTCACCAAGGCGTACTTCTGAACTTGTTCCGCTGGAAACCTGTTCAATAACAAGTCTATATGGCTACATCCACTCCTCAAATTGAACAGAGATTAATAGCTTCAACAAAGAGGCATACCCGAGTAGCTTAATTAGAAAAGGGATGCCGTAAGACTTGAAGATGGCGCTTAAGCCTTCCGGAAAGGCTGAGAGATTATACAGGGTACCGGCAGCTGCGCCCAGTGACTGCATCTTTTCGTCGTTGATGGAAGACGTGTCTGCGGGGTTGAGATGGGAAGAGTTCTGCATGGCCTTGACCAGCGTAGATACCACTTGGGCATCGCGCATCAGCGCGAAACGACTGGCGTCTTTCTTTGACAGTTCGTGGATAAACATGGCAGTTTTCCTCACGACTTCCTGGAACGATCAACAGCCCGTAAAATACTTCATCGGAAAGTCTGTTGTTTTCCGTATTATCATCTCATTTCATTCCAGTTTGGTTACTACAGAAAGGCATTAATTTGGGAGTTCAGCAACCAAAGTTGACAAGACCGGTTAGAGTGGCGTACGCATTCAACCAATAAGACTGGGCATGTGCGCCACTTGGAAACGATCTCATTTTTCCTTCTCTTAATCCGATTTTCAACTCTACTGTGTAGTTCTTCGTGAGTCTGGATTTACCTCGTCTTTGTCTTGAAGCCATCGAATGAGGTCCGGTATGATACGGACAGCATTCTCCGCATCGCTCTGGTAGTTGACGATGTTAGAAACTGCGTGTTTCAGGAGTTGTGACGGTTCGGCCAGCTTCTCGACAGCAGTCGGTTCTTCTTCTGTCAACTGCGTTGCTGGTATCTCTGTGCCTTCGTCCATCGTTTCTGGGAACATGGCAGCACGAACGCGCTGTCCACGTGTCGTAAAGTACTGATTCCCGATATCTAAAAACAGCGAGGGCTACATTAGAACCTCAGTACCCAGTTTCATATAAGAGCTCGGTTTGGGTCGCTTTTCCAAGTGGCGCGCGCTTCCAGCCAATAATACTGAAAAACTGCACCACTTCAAAACTAGCTCGATGAGTTTGTTGGCCGAGCTTCCCTACAGCATGACACGATTACCAGATTCATTCAACTAGTACCTTCCATCTGATCCGGAGTGTATCCATGTTGCTGAAACTCGTAGGAAGCAGCGTATTCCGTTTCCATCATTTCTTCAAAGACTGCTCTAACTGGATCGTCGCCGTAAACTGACGGAGCTGCCTGCAACGCAAGAAAGCTTCTTGAAGAAACGTCTACGAACATATGAATCCCATCACCAGATACAGAACGAAAGCAGGCAGCACGCCATTTCTGGATGAAAAGATGTAAGATTCAGTCATGCGGAATGATTGTCTGTCACAGAGAAGACTGACAGAAATGAGCGACTAGTCAAATGTCACTTCTGACTAAGAATGATACATACGTGTGTAGAGCTTCCAGACTGTATTCCAGAATCCAAACCAAAATACTGGTTTTGCTGCCAGAATTTTACCTCTTCCAGCGAATGTACGGGATGTGTTGGGTAAGAGTTAACATGAGAATGAGACCCCAAGGCTTCGTAGCGAGTGCGAGAAATTCTTGTAGTATACTGATAAGGTTCAGCGTAGATGTTCTGCTGCTGCTGTCGCTGGAATGCAGCGATGCTTTGTGTCCAGTACTCCGGCCTTGCCACTACCAAGAATGAACACAGAAAACGTCAGCCAAGATATCTTTCAGAGCTGAAAGCCTGAAACGACGTATGCCACCGGAAGTAACAATAAATAACAGCGTATGTTTCGCTTTCGATCGTTATAAGCATAAAGCATTCACCAGCCTAACACCACTCAACCTACGCAAGATGACCGACGTTCAAGGCAAAAGATTAAGACACGCGTAGGAGGGAGACAAACAAGTTTTGCGAGGCTCTGAAGTCTAAACGCGATTATTGACAAGCGCTTATAGAGCGCAACCAAACAATAACTCTCCTGCAAATCGCAAGGCGAAATTTCTCCAGGCTGATGGAGCGAGGGGTAATCTGGGCGAGATACTTTCAAAATATTGGCGTCAATAATCGATGGAAGATTACAGAGAGGACAAACTCTTGCAACTTCTTTGAAGGCCTTTCACTCTGTAAAGTAATGGCTGCTCTCTCGGCGATGCCTATCCATTTACAGCGATACACTTACTTATAGAGCGGTCCGTCCTTCCTCTGTGTCCTTCAAGAGAGCATAACGAGCAAACAGCCTCCGGCGATCGATGAACGAATCCGTACAAGCGGTCAATCACTGATGTCTCAAGGATGGTAAAGAGGGATCAGTGGCGTAGGCCAATCTTGGAGCTGTCCTCGAAAAATCACCGTTTAAAATTCAGGAGTTGGGAAGTCAAAAGTTGGCATGGCCATGGCGGACTTGGTAGTTTCCCAAAGCTCCGGTTCCCACGATTTTCGAGAATGAAGCTTCTGCATACGTGTTAACCGTTGATTGCAAACTTGAGCATTCTCGCCCAACTCTGGTCGGTTTCCCCAATCACTGTGCGCAACAGCGTCCGACCACGTGCAGATTCGGGTTACTACGATGAGGAAAAAGTCATGTGACTACCGAAACTACGCGTAAGACAGAACGATCCGACCGTACCTTGCAGCAATGTGACCACGTGCGCCCAGATGGGCGGGACCAACGCGCATTGTCATGTTATCGAAACCCGGGCACTGCGCACCATCACCAATAAGAATATAAGGGTCTTCTGCTGATGTTTGCCTTAACCTGTGGAACTGGAAGTCACAATTTTATTCTCATCTTCCTCAGTAGACAATGGTTAAATACCAATGGAAAAAACTTCTGAATGTATATTATTTTCCTTTAGCCCGGATACGGTAAATGTGATTACACGGACCATTACAGCGAGAACGATGCATCGTCGGTGATCCAGAAAAGATGCTCGACCCAAAGCCACGAGCTTTATAAGGAGGTACGTCCCAGCCACTACTGTCGCTTTCCTCGTAACATGCTTCCAGTAGCTTGCTTCCAGCGTGTTCCTCTTCGTACGTAACGCTGGCCCTTAGATTAGACAAGGTGAGAAGGCCATGCAGCCACCTTGGCCACTTCCGATTGAGGAAATACTCTGTTTGCCGTGGTCAACCTGGTCTTTCAATCAGGTATTTTTGTTCGAATTCGGCTCCAGTAGTAGATAAAGCCAAAACCACGTCAGAATACACCTTTACTTGTCACCGACGCAGATTCGAAGCTGTTCTTTTGTTTTCGCAGCGGAGGGGCTTCTCTCAAAATTATCTCTCGCTCCTCTGCAGACGCGCACTGCACACAGGTTCGATACGTGAGGCGTTTTCGGCCCTCGTTTAGCCGGCCTTCTCTTGATCAACAAGCATTTCTTCCGCGAAATGCTGTACCCTTACGAAAATCCCCTCAAAATTAAGCAAGGATAGAGGTTCCAGGAACACTCTCAAGAACATTTTGCCTCGACTTGTCGAGGCAAAATGTAATGGAGAACTTACTGCTCTGGCCTCAAGGCAAAATTCCCTGCGCTCCGCCAATAAGTCGTAGAGACTCCGCGTACAAGGGAGCATGGATGCCGGCAGTCAAAAAGTTCGTGCCATGATCCGACAGTAGGAAGTGCACCCTTGACAAGTGACGGTGAAACTTAGGGGTCCACCGATGATTTTCTGCTTGGGGGTCCGAAACTTGTTTTGGCGATCAGCTGTCTTTGGGGTGGGGTGTACCTCTCTTGAGATCATGGCACGAACTTCGTATGGCAAGCGGCATCCATGCAAGGGAGCCACGGATTCATGATTCTGTAGAACCGACGCAACTTTCAGCTGTTCTAACTTCAGTTTATGTGAGGGGCTTATGGCATTCCAAGAGAATCCGCACAATTTGAACGGGCCACAGTTAACCCTATCTGCAAGTTTTCGGCAAGAACTGCTCCATTAACGACTCGGCGCCATCTGCCGGAGTTCCCTTCCATTTACGGGTCGCAGAACTGCAGAAGCCGGTTTGCCATAAATCCGGGTCTTTCCAGGATTAAATTTCGTAAGTACTCGAAAGCAGCACTGTTAAAAAACTCAAAACTCTAAGAGTTGAACGGCTCGGTAAGTACTCCTTTTTCCATCCAAAAAAAATCCCAAAGTGCGAAAACTTTCCCGGGAACTCAGGCCTTCGATGATCGCTGGGTTTACGGCGTATGCGCGAGAAGGAATGATTTGACGGCTTGCCTGGCTACGCTCAGTACGCCCACGATGGCAGGCCATCCCGTCCACACTCCATCCAGGCCTTTCTTTGCCTGTGTTTGTGAGTCACGGAAGACTTGTGCCTGTGGCCTTGAATCTGAGAGACACGCGATGGTGATAACGTCAGCGGAAACTTGTCTGTTGTCTGCCTCGGCCTACTCTACTGGGCTCAGAGTTAGCTTACCGTGTAGCTGTTCCGACTGGATAATCTGAACTTGAAGGCGCTACAGGCTACCAGCTGCTTCCATTTGCCTGTGCACCTTCATCATCGCCTTTCTTTCATCGCATTTTTCTACTTTATTCTCCGTTTTCCGTCATTCTCGCCCCGTTCGTTTCCCCATCAACCATCCATCGTCGTCTTGCCTCAATTTCATCCAGCCGGAGCCTGCCTCCACCACCCGCTTCCGGTTCGGCATTGTCGGTTCTACACAGGATTGCTCGCCATCAGCTTGGACTTTCGTCGTTTCCATCCATTTCGTGCTTCGCTTGTTCTTTGTTTGCTTGCCCAACACGTTCCGGTGCCGTGGGAGACACGATGAACCATTCAAATAGCACTTCATCTGTCAACGAGAATGATTACGGCAACACGAGCGATTCATCCATTGCCCAGTCCCAGCAGCAGCCGTCGTCCTCGCAAAAGCCCGAACGATCACCACTTCCTGATAACAGCGAGGCCGCGCAACAGTCTACCAACGAAAGAAAGAATGCCAACCAGACTTACCCTACAGGTATGTTTCTCTCTCCTCCTCCCACTTTCGAGGTGAATCCATCCAGCCGGCGAGGAAATACCATCCTGGAAGAAGATGCAAATGGCGCCGAAGAAAATGCATAAACTCAGAGATCAAAATTAAGTTGATCGAAATCAGCTGATTGCTCGATTCAACCAGCCATACTGTGCAGACGTCATCGTGTTTTCCACATAGTAACGCTTTTGACGTCATGAACTTTCCAGCTGACGGTTGTCTTCCATCATACCTTCATTTTGTCTTTTGTGTCGTCATGAGCAACAATTTACGGTTTTGCTTTCCGAGTGCCCATTGGCCACCTGGCCGGTCCACCGGGCCCCTCCCATCCATGGTACGCCACGAACTCTCAATCCATTGCTTCCTTGTTTTGCAGAAGTTGCCATGTTTTTCAAGATTTTGGTGCCGAGCGCCGCCGGTAAGCCATCTGCTTTTAATTATACGTTTATTCTTTTATTCGGGGCCAGATTGATAAATTTTTTTTGCCTTGCAGCTGGTGCCATAATTGGAAAAGGAGGTTTGTTTGGAGCAACGGCACAGAATTATCAGCCACTTATTCTCGTTTATCTTGTTACCACTGACATAGCTCGTAACTTCTGAATTTACAGGAGAAACTATCGCTTTGCTGCAACAGCAGACCGATACGCGGATCAAGATGTAAGTACTTTATCAAGCTTTATTTTCCAAACTGAAGATGGCAGTTAATTTTATCGCGATTGTGCTCGCAGGTCGAAGGCGACAGACTACTTTCCAGGTAAGGTCGGTTAGAGTGAAGGGTCCACGAGTTGAGAAGCTGTCCAAAATGAGTGCGGTTGCGGGAAACACCTTTTGTTATGATTGCTGACGCTTGCAGGAACTAACGAGCGCGTCTGCATAATCTACGGACCAACTCCCGACAGTATCTTACAGGTGTACGATTTCATTGCTCAGAAAATTCGTGAGAAGCCCGAGCCAGGCCTTCAGCAGAAACCCGCGTCACCGGAATATGAACAGAAGAAGCCCTCTAACGAGCGCGACAAACAGGTACCAATAAGTGCTGCGATTTCACGAGCGAGATGACAAATATTAAGACCTCAACCTAATCGTTTCATCAAGTCGCGCACACATCCAGTCAAAACACCAAAAACGTGCGCCACTCGGGGAGTTTGTCTTATCGAGTTGTTTTGCCGACCCATCAGTTGTTGTTTCTTTCAATATTCACGTGTTCGTTTTTTCTAGGTGAAAATTTTGGTGCCGAATAGCACAGCCGGCATGATCATCGGTAAAGCAGGCAACTATATCAAACACATCAAGGATGCAAGCGGAGCCTACGTGCAGATCTCGCAGAAAGCTCGAGACCACGCCATCACTGAACGGTGCATCACGGTCATCGGTGACACGGTGCAGAATAAGAACGCCTGCGCCTTGATTCTGGCCAAGATTTTCGAAGACCCCGTCAGCAACAGTTGCCCCAACTTGAGCTACGCCGACGTGATCGGTCCTGTGCCTAATTACAATCCCACCGGATCTCCGTTCGCCAGTGTGCAGCATGGTGGTCACGGCGGACATGCTGACCACTTGATGGCTGGTCCATACATGCATGCCAACATCCAGAACAACTTCTTCGCGAACTTGAGAAGCACGCTGCGCTTGGCGGGCTACACGGAGGAAGCTACGGCAGAAATCATCGCCGCCATGTCGACTTTGGCCAGCTATGGAATTCTGGGACTGGGTAAACGATCTTTGTTCTTCAATGTACAAAGTATGAGACGTTTACGTGATGGCGGGTGTGTTGTCTTTCAGGTCTCGGGCTGGGTGGAATGGGCGTGAGCCCGTACATGTCCGGTCTTGCGGGAATGCATGGAAACCAGACATCGATGGACTCGGGTTTCGGTCATTCGACAGGATCCAGCTTGGCGGGCAACATTTCATCTTCGTCGGCCGGTGGTTCGCCCGGTGGGTACGCAGATGGCATGTCTTCGTCCATGTCGGGAGCTTCGAAGAGCCCGGTGCGTTATGGAGGCATGACGGGTCAGGATAGCCTGGAGTCGAGCTACAACGGCCAGTACGATCAGCAGGTATTTCGAGTTCGCCTTTACATAACATCGGTCAAGAATTCTTACTGAATTTTGATCTTGGTAGGTTCCGAACGGTGCGCAGAGCAAGCAAGGCCACTCCGACGGCTGGACCCCGCAGAACCGGTGGTTCCACCAGCAGCGCTCTTCTCCGCAGTCTGATGGCAGTAACGGACTGTTCAGCAAGACCGCCAATCACACTGAAGGTTCCATTCCGATCGGTGGAGGAGGCAACGCAAGCAACGGGGAGCGCTCTCAACTGTCTTTCGATATAATGGACAATCTCGCGGTACACCTGTTGGGACGTGACGGTAAAGTCATCAACGAAATGCAGCAGATGTACAATACGGTGATTCAAGTGGTGCCCAAGAAGAAAATGGCCGGACAAGGTAAGCGGCAATTCTGTGCATGATAACGTATAATACGATTCAGACACATGAGAGGTCCTGAAACGAAACGTCCGGGGTCGATGTCTCAAGCGGCGCACGGTTTGTCTTCCAGCCAACGCTGGAAGTGTGCGCCACTTGAGATAACGATCTGGCACATTTCGTTTGCCGGCCTCCCACATGGCTTCGATCGGTCTTTGGATCGATACTGTTGGACTTATGCGTATGTTTAGGTGGCTATCGTGCGGTGACCATAACCGGAAGTCCTAACGCCGTCCAGGCGACGCACCTGATGATCCAGCAACGTCTGAGTGCAGAGGAGAAGCGGGGTGGTCAAAGCGAGAATGGGTCGCCGACTTCGACGGGCTCTTCGCCGCAGCAACAGCTGCCTCTCAGTCCTTCGTCCCAGTTCGCGTAGGAAAGTCTCGGTTCTTCATCCAATCATTTTCATTTTTTATCGATCGCTCTCTTTTCTCTCTTTCTCATCCCAGTGTCATGACGTTCCCCAGCGTTTTAACAAATTGTTGTCATTCTAGTTTTATTATCAACCTCGCTGTATGTATGTTATCACCCAAAGCATAATCACGATCCCTGTGTCATTTCTGCAGAGTTGGAGCTTTATCTTTTTTATTCGACGGAAGTATCTTTGTTTGGACGAAAACCTTTCGATGACGGTGAGAGAAATTTTCTGTACTGTCAGAAATCTTTATTCTTTGGTACGTTACAGAGTTTAGTGCCAGTTTGCTGTCAATTTCTTACACAGTAAAATAACTTCCAAAATCTGGTTGAATCCGTAAAAAGGGAAGGTTGCGAGAATTCTGCTCAGGATCGAGCTGCGAGGCGTTTTAACCAGCGGTCACAGGAGCACAGGACCTTCCACCTTCCCGGGCGCAAGTGGCACTTCCGGGTGAAGCAGTGTTGCAACATAGAATCTTACATAGAAACTTAGTAATAACAGGCGGAACGACCGATAATGTAGCTGATGTTGATTCATGTGGGATCAGTGTTTCATTCGTGGGTTAAGAACACTCAAGCAAAACAGATAAAAAAGAAGTGGCTACTCGTAACAGATGTCAAAGCCGGGTGAAAGGCAGAACAATGCTGTACAGCATTTGTCCTGTTATCTGCAAATCATGGGAATGACAGAAATCAGATATCCTAAAATCCTTTCAGGAAAAAAGAACATACACATGCGTAAAGCCAGTAATTTCGATGAAGGCTTCTTTTTTTCAGCGCGATGCTGCATCCAAAGAGTTAATGCGTCGAACTGCGGGTAGTACAAGATTCACGTGTTGCGAATCTTTCCTGGCACGTAATTCTTGTCAATGGTGACATCCTGGAGAAACATGTGAAGACACTTCTCGTTTTGTGCGAGCGGATGTCCAGCAATCCTACAAGGAAATGCGACTTACACTACACACTGCAACCGGAAGTACCAGTCTAACCCTGAAATTAAATTGAATTCCATTGGTCGACATCGCCTTCAGATGCGCCAGCGGCATCATGCACGTGCCTGCTGGTAAACCAGCAAACTGTACCCATGCGTGACACATCGCACCGGATGGCGCACCGTTGAGCATCGACAAGGCCAGCAGCTACCTGCTACGTTCAGGTTAACTTGTTACGGTTTCTCTTCCCAGAAATGCTTCAAGACTACATACTTGTTGACAAAAACTTCCAAGCCCTTCCTACGATCCTCAACGAACTCTTCTTCGAATATACCGTCGTCCTGTCGGAACGGCATCTGCTTCTTGAGAGCTTTTCCAGGTAAATTCGGCACTACGATCTACGAAACAAACTGTTTCTCAAACCAATTCCTCGGAATGTCCGCGGATAGAAAGAGGGTTCACATACCTTGCTGTCCCTTTCTAGTTCATTCCTGAGCCATTCAAAGTCGCTGTATCGACGCCGGACGGAGGACTCCTTCTGCTTGAAAACGGGAAGATTTGTCTGGAAACATAATTATTTTAAAGTGATACATTTCCGGTACGAATTTCTAGGCTCATGTCCGTTATTCGCAGCCTAATATCCTTACCCGCATTCGAACTTCATAATCCGTATAGCGTTTCTTGGCTACACCATGGGTGATGGGGTTAATCACGTCGATTTCCAGGAAATTGGCAGGAGCAGCGTAGGCATCGTCCAGTGTTTGGCGTTTGACGTTCAGCCTCTTGGTCGCCTCCGAGCTGGACTCTGTCATCTTCTCACGGGAAGCTGGAGGATTATACGTCGTCGGATGTCAAGGCTGCTGTGGCTGTAAACTAGGTCATTAAAGATATCCGACGAAGGAGGCACCTTGGCATGACAAAGGTTGAAGTTGAGACTTTAGCAGCTCAAACCTGCCCAGATTGTCAACAAATCAAGCCACATGGGCACTAGACAAGGCCCGAGGCCGATGGGCAATGCGAGATACGCTGAGTCATTGCGAATACGATGACGCGTGCGCCCCACAAAGACAAGCCAGTCTTCATCCAAGGGGAAAGTTTACTGAAAAGACCGCCAAAAGTGGCACGGGACGGATATCACCACCGGTGGGATGTCCGAAGATTCTGGACAATGGTCAGGTAAGGCTAAAACTATACGGCACGCCCATGAGATACAGATCTTCCATCTTTTTTCGTCTTCAGCAATCATTGCCAATCAGCATCAACAAGATCCGCTTTTCGGCCAAATCAACGTGCCAGTTTACCTGCTGGAACTTCCCTTTGTACAGCCTTTTCATCGTCTCTTTTGGACTCTGTCCCGGATCTTACTCCTTCCCGTTTGGTGAAATCAATGCAAAGGTACCATTTGCGTTACGCTATTTACTCGCGCTCGAATGCTCGTTCACAATCAGCGGCCCTCTTGTTCAGACTGTTTGGTTGTTTTCCTCGGCACATCGTCTCTGTTCTGACGGGGTGAGAATTACTTCCTTATTGATTTTCCTTTGCAGAAAGAATCTTCACAATGCAGGCTGTAAAGGGAAACGGCGCTCGCTACGTCTTAGTGGCTCAAAAGGATGGCGGCGAAGGAGTTAACGTGAGGTAAGTCAATTAATCC
Organism: Ramazzottius varieornatus; assembly: GCA_001949185.1. Taxonomy (NCBI): domain Eukaryota; kingdom Metazoa; phylum Tardigrada; class Eutardigrada; order Parachela; family Ramazzottiidae; genus Ramazzottius; species Ramazzottius varieornatus. Next base: position 107,299 of record BDGG01000016.1, on the reverse strand, counting down.
TCCAGGTGAAATCATCTGGATTCTGTTCCATCTTTACTTGAATTTTCTCCTCTATTCCTCCAGTATGGTCACCAGGGCTAGTGGTGGTGGAGGAGCTGGCGGAAACCAGCTAAACACCCTAACTGCCGGTCAGGCTCAAGCCCCGATCTTCTATGGAGTGAAGACCGGACGTCACCCGGGAGTTTACGATAACTGGTAAGCCTTTCGTCTTCTCACTGGTTGGAGCTCACTGTAGGTGGAAGGTTGTTGAATGTTTCTTCGCAGGCCTGATACCCTAAAAGAGACGATTAACTTTAAAGGTTCCGATGTCCACAAATTTCCAACTCGCAAGGCTGCTCAAGACTACGTCAACGGCCTTACTGCTGCTCCAAAACCCAGAACGCGGAACGCTGGTGCCAACCAAGGTCAACAACAACAACAACAGCAACAACAGCAAGGATCGCAGAATGAGGGAAAAGCAGGACAGAAAGGTCAGAATGGTAATAGAGGAGCTGGCACAGGACGTCGCCGAGGAGGACGTGGTGGGCAAGGACAACAACCGCAACAAGGGCAGAACCAGGTAAGCAACTAGAGCAAGTAAAACTCCACCTTGAAACCCGCGGTCTGAAGAATAGCTTTTAGACTTCTTTCGATTTCAGGCTAAAGTGGCTCCTCCACAGCAGATTGTCGTTGAACTTCCGGCGAATGCTCAACTAGCTCGCGGCTCCGGCGCTCCGCGGAAGCGTCCAGCGCGACCTGCTCAGCAGTTCTTCGCGGTCCAGAATGGACATCAGCCAGGAGTCTACACCGACCGGTAAGTTGATTCTTGATTTATTTCCTGGATCCGTTTCCAACCGCAAGTCTTGCCAAACCAAAGCTTAATCAGGTACAATGGCAAACGATGCTGTCATACATGTTTCTGTGCTGCGCCATAATTGGTAGTTGCGATACTTCCTGGTTCCATAGCGTGCGATACACGTACTGCACCAGGATTCTGACGCTGTTGCAGTCGAACTAAGACTTCCTTGTCCTTGTTGTTGTAGAGCTGCTGCGGAGAAGCAGACCAACGGTCATCCGGATTTCGTGGTGAAGGTATGCAGCAACCTGGCGGAAGCTGAGCACTTTGCTTACTGGGAAGTCATGCCGGAGAACGCGGCGTTGGCCTTCGTGGCAGGAGCAGCTCCCATCCAAGGTCGATCAGCGCGTGGTGGCGGCATAGGCGTTTACTTTGGCTTCGAGTCGGGCATGAACGTTCAAGCACCACTCATAGGCTTTCCACGCAAGCATCGCGCCGAGTTCATCGCCGCAGTTCGAGGTAAGAAACGTGGCAAACTTCTACTTTTCGATCGACCATTTCCCAACCAGGTCTTCCATCGCAGCCATCAACCGCGCTAGAGCTCGTGGATATGTCGAACTGACGATTATCTCAGCCTCCCAATACCTGGTCGACGGTAAGAAACCCATTGATAACTGTCTCCAACGAACATCGAGGAGAGCTGGTGTGACTGTCTCTTTTGTGTAGCGATGACGGTCAACTGGCCCAAGTGGAAGGAAGCTGATTGGAAGGACGAGAATGGCGTGGAGATTCCCGATCGAAGCAACATCGAGATGATGCTGGACTACTCGCAAGGAATGGTTGTCAATTACGTATGTAAACTGTCACACTTCATTCCAAATTTTCGTCAGGAAAATAGGAAACAGTTTGTCCGAGGTTTCAGTTTTCAGTCAGGTAAACTCTCCCATCGGACGAATTTTCTTTCATTGCAGGAATTCATTCCGGCCAATATGGGAGTGTGGGGTATTAGCAAGGCCTGTCAGATGGCTGGCATTGGAGCACACATTTCCACAGTGTGAGTAACGTCAAGAACTCTTTCGCACTACTTCCTGGTCTTCACACACGTATTCAGAGACTGCTCAATATTGAGTTCCCTCTTTGTGCTCTGTAGGACCACACAGCGTCGCCGAATTCAGAAGATCCAGAAGCACGGACAGCCACTGGAACTGACTCGTCAGAACCGCAAGGGCAGCGGCAGCAACGGGGGTCGGAACGGTAACGGTAACAGCGGTGGCATGCATGGTTCCATGGGTAAGGTAATCAATAACGGTTTGAAGGAGATCAACGTTATTAATACCATGGGTACTGGTGCTCATCCCGGTGCCCACTGGGACGAGGAAATTCGCTATGGTGCTGTCAGCGGCATCGGTTACGAATAGGTTCTTCACGGCGAAACCTTCTCGATGTTCCCAATCTCGACTGCATGTTACCTTTCTCAAAGAACTTTTATCATCCGATGTGCTCGTAGTGTTCGTTTTCAAAATGATTTTTAGGTCTTGCTTCAGGAATTTGCAATAGTGTTTTGTGTTTAAAATCTTTTTCTAAGTTCTTGTTTCAATTTACACTTTTTGTCTTCACTGAAGAGCAAGCTTGGGAGGACTGTTTTGCAAAATGTTCTTTCCGTCGTTTCTGTGTTCTGATTATTTTTACAAGCTTTGAATGGGATGATGCGCACATTTGGCAACAACCGGCTCCAGTAAAATTTTCTCTCTTTTTGAGTCTTACGAATCTAAAGGACTTCCGCAGTCAGATAAATCTTCGGAATAAACCTCAAAGAAAATTAAGTCTTCAATTGAAAATCAATTCTTCGATTGAAGATTAATTCTTCAATTTAACTTCGGCCGCCTACACGTAGGTTGCCTTCGGAAATCCGTCTAAAGTGTGCGTTGTTCTTACATTGCTTCACAATACGTTCGATTCTATCTTGAAGATTCGATTGAAGGTTCATCCGTCAAATCTCGGTTCCACAGCAGAGGAAGGATTAGACTTAGGGAAGCTTGAATTGACTGTAGGGATCAGCGTGAACTGTAGAAGGAAGGAAGGGGATGATATTACGTATCACAACTCTCTCTTGTATCAACCTCTCCTACTGTTACGCTTCAGCATCGCACTTGCCGCTTCAGGCCTTCACCACGCCCTTCCTTTATTGTATGTCCCGTTCCGGCCACATCCGCTTCCGGTTCTCGGTATACATTCTATGTCGCGATGTTTACCGTACTAAAATATACTTTGCATCTTTAGATACTGTTGTGAAAGTCCTTGATCGATGTTGGGCGCTTCCTCCAGTTTCCCGCAGGCCACAGCTGCTGAAGATCCGCAGTACGTAACGGTTGTTCCCTGCAGCGAAAGGCGGATGTGGATGCTTGACTCCAGGATTCCCATAAGACACACGTTCTTCCCGCTGATGTAATTGCTCGGATCTGCTCTTCGATCTTAGTCCGCGTCGCATCCATCATCAAGGTTATACGCCTCTTTCTGTCCCACGTCGGTTCCCTGCTTGAACGACCGCAGAGAAATGTCCGCTTTTGAGGACCATTTTCTTTTCTGATATCCTTTCGCTTACTTTAACTGTTTAGGTAAGTATACTTCTTCAGTTTGCATTTTGAAACAAAGATTGTGAGTCAGTTCGCTCAAACTATCTGATTTAACGTTACAGGGAGGAATTTTCTGTGTCATGGAACTTCCGGGTTGGTCCTCTAATTGTCAGCTCTTTCACGTCAACAACGGGAGATTGAATATTGGCGCTGTGTTGTTGTCAGTGGTGTCAAGAGCACTTGCCATTGATCAGTTTGCGGAAATTGCATTACGCAGTTTAAGTAAGTCATAATTAGGCAGCTAGACCTCAGCGGACCCACACTAGCTCTCTACGTCTGCATGTCAACCCTCGAAGGCGGGAAACTTTCTTCCGCATCCTGTTTGCGTGCGTGGTCTTGAACTTGCACTCATCTTGGGAAGAAAAATCTTTGCTTTTTCTGCTATAGTGGCACCTATCCTTTCTAATCGCAATCAATCTGCAGCTGTCGAAAATTCGGGACCTCTTCACAACACCTCCACAACCAACGCGTCTAGTTCTCCAGTCATACTACCGGTGTCTACGACTGCAGAACAAAACGTTTCCGAGAACCTTCTTAATTTCGCACCGGTCTTTACCAATCACCTCTCTCGGTCCCATCTTTTGGAATCGCAAGGTGAGAAATCTCCTTGTTGCACCATGAATCCTGGAGCGGATACAACTCCACTACTGCACAGGCTTCGAATTTGCTAAGCTGAAGTTTAAGGCCATTATCTACGGTCCGCAATTGCTTCCGCTGATACTGACCTGTGTTGATTTTCAGATTTTTCCTATTCAAAATCCAGCTCAACATTGGTAAGGGAAAGTCAATTGGGACGAAAATACGAACTTCGGCAATAGAGAAATTTCAAAGATGTATAATCACAGTTTTTTGTGGTCTTGCAGGCTAATCATCAAGATGGCCTCAGTCATTTGTTTACGCCGCTCATCTGTGCCGCCGTTTCCCTACTAATCTTCGGCATCATTTTGTTCGTCAAAAAAGTGGCCTTGAGTGAAACCACCCAACCCTTTTCTTTCGACGTTTGCGTAAGTAACCATCAAATTTACAGTTCCATATTCCTCGTGCCCCGTTACCAAATGGGAATACTGTTTTATGGCACTAATAGGCAGTAGTAAAAAAGTAATTACTTTGTTCGGTCGGTACCTTCTTGTCGGACTTTCTGTTCGGGAGAGGATGAAAGACTTTCTGGGAGACACAGATGGCTCGTAATGGGTCCACCGCTTGCGGCTGTGTTCATCGTTCCATTAGCGCCAAAGTGTGAAACTGTGTCGAGGTGCTCCCTAGGGTCAAACTTTCTGCAAACTCTGGACAAAGCATAGTTACGATTCCATCCTGCTAAAAGCAACCAACAAAACGAGAACACTATCCAAAATAGAACGCTGAGGAAGACTAACTTTTCCGGAAGTCTATAGAAAACACCGAAGGCTTCACGGACCTGCAAACATCTGGACGTTGCGCTGACAAGCGTCCACGTAGGCAAGTGGATGAATATGCTGACAATGAAGCCGCGGATTTCCAGTAACTCTTTTCTTGATTCTCAATCAGCTTCCGCGTACGCAAATGCTAGCGTGACATTTGCATGGGGGATTTTTCTGTCAGGACTGTGGAATGTTTCTGTGGTGTTATAAACTGATGGGTTGCTGTTAACATTGGGTGGGTGCAAATGTGGGCCTGATAGACTGTGATGGCCGGCGCGGGCTCTTGGGCTTAGTGCGCTGAGAACGGGCTAGGATCAGTCAAGAGAAACTTTACTCACAATCAGTGTAAAGAAAGATGGTCTCTTAGGATTTGTTTATCATGTAAATGACGCCGCTGAAGCATCGTGCAGAAACATTACAGTATTGTGTAACCATTCGGAAAGCCCCCTATATCGTACACAAAAGGAAGGATATGGCCACGGTTCCCTAGCCATATTCCCTCATTCCATCCCCGACAGCTCAGGTTATTGCTTCTTTTCAAATGCAAAAGTGGCTCCGTTTAATCAACAATTGCTCTTTTAATACTAGTACTGTCCCATTTTTTCCGAGAATGAACCGCCCGTTTTCGCCAATTTCTTTTGCATTCACTTCCTTGTTGTTTTCGGTCAAGGTTGGCCAATCATTCGAAAACAAGAAACGTACTAAATAATCTCCGCTCCGATACAATAGTCGAACGGTTCACCTTGATGGAAATATTATGAAATTGCGTTTTCTATGGCTTTCGCGTCCTGAGGAAAGATGGTTGGGGATGGTGCATATGTCGCTGGCAGCTGCTGGCACTTCCGCTTCCTTAAAAGCAATCATCCACGCTCTGTTAGGCCACATTTCCGAGTGGCGTTAAGTCGTTACCATCATATTATACCAATGTTCTCTTGGCTTGAGTAATTCTCCGAGAGATCCAACAATCTCTTTTTTTCGTTGCAGCGATCCACCGCTCTGTAAACCGAAAATTTTGACAAAGCATACCGAACTAATGAAGTTACACTGTGACGACGAATCGTGAATGATAAGTTCTCCTGCTTGCAGGATGACGAGAACGTGGTGCTGAACGGGGATGACGTGATGTATTCCGTCGAGTATCTGGACGAGCTGGAAGTTGAAAATGAAGCCTGCCAGTGCGTAACCATCACGGAAACCCTGGAATTCGGAAAACCGAATGCATGCTCGAGTGACTCGGGAACAAACCGATACATCTGACATCCTGTGGTCAAGCCTTTCTTTGTTGAGAAAATTTACGCTGGTACACTGTGACTGCTGCCTGTTAATTTCGATTCAATTTTCTTGAATATACAGTATCAGAGTCAGTATCTTACCCAATTTCGCCGCATTAATAAACATTTCGGAGTTATTCAACCATTTACTGCAGCAGGTACTATACCCTATAGGAAAACTGTTTTCCCTGAGAGCTACCTTTCAAAAAGCGCAAGGTCCTACATCAAGGAAAGCGTGTCCATAAATCTTTTCTGGTTCCTTTCCTTTCGTGGTTCCCGAAACGGAGTTCGCAGTCGTGTAGTCCTTTCCAGAAGGTGGCGCCACCTATGCGGAAGAAGATCAACGGAACAAACGGGAAGCCTGGAGCTCGGACGCACCCTTAAATCGATAGCGAAGGAATTGTGTGTGAAAGAGTTACCTCAAAGGTACAGTGTCGTCTGTAGCATCTGAGCAGCATCAACCCGAGTATCGACCCACGAAAGAGTCTCCTGTCCGCGCAGATACTTTACCCGTACCTACAGACTGCACATCTGATCGGTATAGAATCTTCCGTCTTGCTGGTGGACCAATTTCGAATACACAGGTCTGCGAAGCAGCCTCCGTTATCATCTTCTTATGTCAGCTTTCTGTCAGATTGGTTGCCTTCGATCGAATTACCAACACTGAATGAATCCATACTACGTGGCGCTACGGTTATTCGAACTGCGAAGGTATGAGGACGTCAGCAAGATCGCGACCAAGCTACTGGAGAAAGATCCGCAGAACGAGGCTGTTTGGGCTCTGAAGATGCGAGCTCTAACACAGCAAGTCTACGTGGACGAGTATGAAATGGAATATGAAGGAGTAGTCGACCAGCTGATGGACGAAAGTGCCATCGCCTCCAACCCACGGGCTGGCACATCGCTGCGCACCGCCATGCCAGGCCGACCTGGAGCCACGGCCAGGCCGATGTCCAGGAAAACGGGCAGACCTGTCAGTGGGATGCTCCGACCATCCAGCCGACAGACTACCGCCAGCCTGAGAGGCGCGATGACGACTGGACGCGGAATACAAACAGGTACAACGTAAAGATCAAAGCGTTTATGATTATTAATAATATGAATATGATGCAACTTCTTCGGCTCGAATCCCACATGACGTAATCGTTCCGAATGTATTTGAATACCAATATCGTAATAACGTCATCGCGGACCATCTGTAAAATACCGTAGAAAAATTGGCAGAGGATTTTAATCAGTCGACCTTTTTACAGGTCAGCAGCCACTGACTGCCAAAATCGGGAAGATGCTGCGACAAGGAACAGCCTCAATGATAACATCGCCCAATGGACCCTTCATCGTTCTCTCGCGACTGAACTTGTCCAAGTATACACAGAAGAGATACCTGGCAAAACCCCTGTTTGAGTACATGTTCTTCCACGATCACGAGACCGCATTGGCTCTTGAAATGGCGAACGCAGCCTGCGAGCTGGACCCGAAAGACTGGTGGTGGCTGTCCCGAAGAGGCATGTGTCATTACAGGCTGGGCCTTCATCGGGAAGTCGAAAAGGACTTTCAACAGGCCGTTGCGCTCTTTCCTCATCCCGATAATTTCCTCTGGTTGTCGAAGGTCTATGCAAGGATCGACTTACCTGCACAAGCTATCGAGTCGTACAAAAATGTGAGGCGTCGGTGGACCGTGAAATCTGGAGAAACTTGGAAACGATATTATTTCGTTTTAAATCTTCTCTAGGGGAACAGTACATTTCCGTACGAGCCAGCCATGCTGTTGGGCGCCGCCAGAATTTACGAAGAACTGGATGACTTGACAAACTCAACGCTTTACTACCGAGACGCTCTGAAGATCGACGCGATGAACTTCGAAGCGCTGGCATGCGTGGGAATGGAGTGCTATTACAACGATCAACCCGAACTTCCTCTTCGATACTACAGGTACCTTTTTCAGGATGCGGTGCAGGTGCCAAGCTTGGCGTGTCATGTGATTTCCAACCTTGTTTCAGACGGATTCTCCAAATGGGAGTCCACACCGCTGAGGTCTTTATCAACGTCGGAATGTGTTGCTTTTTCAGCCAGCAGACGGACCTGGTGATTATTATTAATAGAGAAAGCGCCACAGTCCGCGTGTTGACGTCCCTGCGCCGCGCTGACGTTAAACTGCGCCTGTTTTTACACATTTCAGATGTGGTCGGCTTTCGAGAACGCCTTTCTTCTGTGCAACAAAGAGCAACTGTCCGTCCTGTATTACAACATCGGTTACATCTTCCTGTGCAGCGGGGAGATGGAATGCGCCCGACGCTGCTTCCGGTTGTCGCTCATCTCCACAGGCAACTCCAGCCCGGACGCGCTGGCTGGTCTGGCTCACATCGCGTACTTCGAGAAGGACCTCCAAAAAGCCATCACCTTCTTTACTGTCAGCGTTTCTTCGACCGGCAAAGAAGAAGCCTCACTGGACACCCTGTACAATTTGGCGTTATGCTATGGGGAGGCTGGCGATTACGGCAACGCCTTCAAGTATGCCCAGATGGCCGCTGAAAGCACCAACAGTCTCGGTGCTGTGGACAAGGACGTGAAAGACTTGTTGGCTCGCTTGAACGTCACAATCAACGCCCTATAGACTCAAAGAACGTATTTCGATCCCATTCTTCATTCCTATAAATGTGAAATCAGCAGACTACACAGTACGTAGGCCAGTAGACAATCGTCCATCCACGTCGCGCGTAGTTCCAGTAAACACCAATCAAACGGTGCGCCACTTGAGATAGCGATCTTGTACGTTTCGTTTGCCGGCCTAACAAATGAGTTTCCAGACGAAGGTGAAAGCCTCTATTCCCCAAGGTGGAAGTCTTTCCCTGTGTTAGGCGGAACTCATGAATGCTATAAATATTCAGCTCAGGAGTGAGTCGAGGTTCATAGCACACATTTTCTATTCATTTTCTGTTTCATTTTCCGTACCAAATATTCCTTTCAAACGAAGCGGATCGAAGTCATCCTTGAACCGCAAAAAAAACAAATCCACCCAAGTAAGTTAGTAAAAAGACCAATAGCATTTTATCTATCATTATCTAAAAAGAAGTGTACACCTCACTGTACACAAAAGAGAGAAAGAATGCTGGTGTATCGTAATACTATCCATTTTTTTCGACACATTTTCCCCTTCCTCTGCTACTTGTCAAACTCATAAACCAGCTCCCCCGAAACTCAAGGAATACAGCAAAAACTCTTTCGTCACCGAAAAATCGCATATTCTAATCTACAGACAGTATAGAGAGATATGCTATATTGGTAAAGGCTTTCGGGAGATTCTCTTTCTACATAGTCTGTTCGAAATTAGCGAAAATTTCTTGTTGGTGTGTCAGGTCGACTCTTCCGGCCGTGGCAGCGTTCCTTCGTCTCTCGGCTTCCTCCTTGCGTCTTCTGTCCCGGTCGGACGTGTCGGGGGCCACCTTGTCGGAAGGTGACTCGGGAGATCTCATGGGAATGACGGGCGAAGTCGGTGGCGAGCTGACAGAGGAGACGCTGGAGGAGGGCGACGACTGGTAAATCTTTGGCAAGAGACGCAGATTGTCTACGCGGGCTTTCTCTCGCTCTTCCTTGGCCCGCACTTGCTTGCGGAACTGCTCGAAAGAACTCTCGAAGGTTGCAGTGGGAACACTGCTGGCCGAGGAGACGCCCTTGCTGAAGGCAGCTTTCCAGTTCTTCAGTAGTGGTTCGGGTGCCTTGACAGGCTCAGCTGCCAACGGAGCAGGTTGTTCAACCACCGGAACTGTCGATTCTTTCGCTGGTTCCACCACCACTACCTCTGACTGGACCGACTCAACCTGTAAAGTCACTCCACATCCAAATGGACCCTTCAAACAAACCAAAGAGAGAATACCGGTTCTCCCCCATTTTACCCCTTTACCGTTGACAAGGCCGTGCCCGGCACCAACCTGACAGGCATTCTCGTAGGAAAAAAGGCAGAATCAACTCGGCCTTCGCAAAACTTCGCATGATGAAAAAGTAGAAAGGACTACTAACCGCTGGTAACGTCGGGCTATCCGCATTTTCAGCCACTCGGGCTTTCTTGACTTCTTTCGGTTCTTCGGTGGGAAGCGCTCGTTTGGTAACTTTGGGAAGGGTTAGGATGATGGGTTTCTTCGTCTTTGGTGGCGAAGGCTGTTCCTTCTGTTCCACCGACTTCTTCCACTCTTTTTCATCAGGTAACATGGCCCAGTCGGCCTCAAAGACTTCCTTAAGAGGGATACATTCACCCTAAACCTCTAACATGATTAATCGGACTGCAATAACTACCTGCAAGCGCCAAGCCATTGCTACAACGTCGCTGTCTGCGGGGTTGTAGCGATAGCAGTTGGAGAACATCAGCCGGATATCGGCGGCACATTCTTCTGGAGTCTGGTAGCGGAACTTGGTTAGGTTACGCTTGATGGTCGACAGATCCATCGGCTTCTTGATGATGCGGTGGTAATCGTGCAGGCCCAACGCCTCCGCGTCGACGGGCTTGTAGAAGGGCCAAGCGTAGTCGGCGTGCTGCTTGCTTAACATCACGTTCACTATCTTTTTACAGTAATCCATCTGTCGCTTCTTTAACACCTCAGGGGTGATCACAGACTTGACAGGAGTAACCGCCTAAAAAAGAGCAAGAAATGAGCTGACGAAGAAGCATCGGAAGACACCTTTGATCCTAGATCAGGAATAGTGTCTGGAAACATTCTCCTGTCCAGAGTCAACCTTTTTCGATAAAAAGATTGCTTAGGAGGTACCTACCATCTTGGAGGATGACAGAGTCGGGATGAATATCTGAAACGAAGACGGTGATGGTTCACAGTTGCGAGGAAGACGACAGGAAGATGAGTGACTGTGCCAATAAATCGATCAATCAAAAGGAACCGGCGGAAAACCACAACACACACAGAATACGTTCAAAAACTTAAAAAAGAGTCATATACCGTCTTCAGCTTCAAACCTACGAATAACCAAGTATCAAAGAACTTACCTAGACTTCTTTCTGAGGGAAGTTCACTCCAGAAGACACGAGATTTGTGAGATCGTGGCTGATGTCGACATCAGACGATCCTCACCGCTTCGCAGCCGTTGATCAGGCTTCTTCTCGTTCCTCTGTCTCTAAGAATCACAGCATGCGTACTTTTCGGTCTGAAACGAAAATTCGTACTCGGGAAAGAAAGCTACCTTCGTTATAAGCTTTTCCAACCCCGTTTCCTGCGCCGGAGAGTAAGATCAATAACGAAGGAACCTTGGAAAATGAGAAATAAATTTACAGCACGTTGCAAGACTACCGTGAGACATAGTGCAGTCTTGTGAGCTGTAACGTCATCTACCAATCAGGTGAATCAGTATCAAAAACGTCCGATCACGCCTTCGCGACGTGACCTGTCTGTACAACGGCCCACTATGCTCCGTATGCACCACTGTGGCAAACCGTCTGTTCACAAACGGTGTAACCGACGAAGGCCATGACATCATTTTCACGTCTGACGTGTTCGCAGTGAGAAATTGACCGAACGCCAGGAACAAAAGGAGCTTGTACAGACGTCACGAACAAGATCGTGCTTGCCTGTAGTTCCAGCTGTTGACGTCATTCTCGTCATTTAGCACCAGGCCAGTGCTGAGAAAGTGGGAATTTTGAACACCGCATTTGCTCATCTTGCTGTTTGTGTGCCTTCATTGCGTTTGCAGGGATCTTTCTCGATCCAAAAGTCAGGTATCTTGTTCATTCCTGACTGAGGTAGTGAGACTGGGATTACCTCGTAACCATCGTCTCCCAGCAGAAGGAGGAGTATCGTCTACGGGCGGATCCCATTTCGCATCGACGGGCCCACCATGACGGAGGGAGAGCTGAACGTGGATGATATTATATCGCGTCTTCTGGAAGGTAAGATTCACATGCCATAGCTTAATGGAAATATATAAATAATGCAGAAATACGTATAACTGAGAGCTAGTGAGGTGGAAGCCTCTCCGTGCAGCAAATGAAGATCACTGGCTAATGGCTGCTCATCAAAACACAGCAAGCATGGGACTCTGAATCTGGACATTTCGTTTTGTTATCGATTACCTTACCAGTAAAGGACCATCTGAATTTCTTTATGTTTTAGTGAGAGGATGTCGGCCAGGAAAGACCGTACAGATGACAGAGGTAAATAATCAGAGTATTCGAAAGTATTCTCATACTTTGAAAATATTTCCCGTGTTTGTTCGTGCTGTGTATATCGCGCATGACATTAGCGTCACCGTCAATCAAGCGAGGGGAAAAGGGTTTTGGGTTGATGGACTGCGCGAGTTTCGCAGATCATCGCTTAAAATCGGGCTGTAAATTTGACTGACGCTCTCCCGTCTTGATTTGGATGCCTTGAGTTTGTCCGTTGTGTGATAATTCTTTAATCTCTATTGATCATTCTGCCGTGATACTACAATGTTTTCGTTTCGTTTCAGGCGGAGGTGCGCGGATTATGTCTGAAATCTCGTGAGATATTCCTGTCACAGCCCATACTGCTGGAGTTGGAAGCTCCGCTAAAGATATGCGGTAAGGAAAACGTTGTCCCCCTTTCCATGCATACTTTGGTCTTGTTGACAAACTTGGCGTCCCCATTTCATTCGTTACATTCCCTTGAATTTTTTTGTGAGGTAGTACGTATCTTATCATATGGCAGACCGTGATCCAAGCGTTAATTGGCTGTTTAATGAGCCTTAATCGACTGGGAGGAAGCGAATAGAGATCGCGTTGGACTATGGTAGCTGTAATTTACTACTCCAGTCTTTCCAACTTCTGCCGTGGCAGACGGCAAACTCTTGATCTTGGCATGGTGGCAGCCAGTACATAGCACTTTTGCTTTCCCTAGCGCTGACTTAAGAGTTTTCACTGGGGTTTCTGTGGTGTTAAACAGAAGCACGGCGTCAACAGAAAACTCGTCGACAGCTCGTTGCGCGTAAGAGCCTTGACAGCGTCGTAACGGAAGCGCTTCAAGGTTAATTCCGCTTTGCAACAACTTCACCACAAAACGTAACAACTAACAATGAACGGCTGTCGATGATTTTTCAATAACTTGCACATGTCTGCAAATTTTGCTCGGGAGACTGTTTCCACAAGAAGAACGCCCAGCAAATTTTCAAACAAAGTCTGGACTTTAAAGGCCACAGAAATTCTCATTGTGGCCAATAATCAAGATCAAGTTGTGCAATCTGTTGTTAAAGTCTGACCACAATTGCTTGGGGCAGTTGTCCAATTGTCTTTGCGGTTTTTTCGCTTTAAAAGGAAGAACAATTAGGCAATATGGAGCCATCTCTTATGCACCTGCATACACTGAGACGTGCGTCTACTGTGGGGTCTAGGTATGCAAGTGCGTATTTCTTGGGTACATCAGGAATTTCGAAGCAGTAGGGGCTGTTCTAAGTGAGGACATGTATCTCTGGTGTGGAATAGAATGATGGGAGCACAAAGTAGCTCTAAAGCAGTGGATGACGAATGTCTTGTTGTTACAGGTGACATTCACGGGCAATACACGGATCTGTTGCGTCTGTTTGAGTACGGCGGCTTTCCGCCGGAAGCCAACTACCTCTTCCTGGGCGACTATGTCGACCGCGGCAAACAATCACTGGAGACCATCTGCCTGCTACTGGCCTACAAGATCAAGTATCCCGAAAACTTCTTCCTCCTCCGAGGCAACCACGAGTGCGCCAGCATTAATCGCATCTACGGCTTTTACGACGAATGTATGCAAATGCTGTAACGATTATTCTGCGCCGTGTTATTTTTAGATGGCGTTGTTTAATGGTTCGTTGTGTGTTCTTTCAGGCAAAAGACGTTACAACATCAAGCTGTGGAAAACTTTCACCGATTGCTTCAACTGGTAAAATCAAAATAAACAGACAATTTTCCCAATCGTAGCAGGGAAAATACTATGTTGCAGAAGAATGTCAAAAACGAAGTTGAAACTCAAACGGTGAAATTATGCGTACTATACAAACCGTTTTTACGTAAGATGTCTTTAAAACGACAGAATGAAATGGAGTGGAACAAGCAAAGTACCATCAAGATGGGTCTTTTCAGGGCTTGAGAGGCTGATGGGGAGGACGGCGGAATAATTTCAAAGAGGAACCAACTTTAAAATGACGCGCTTTGTTTTCTCCTTGCAGTCTTCCCATTGCGGCCATTATCGATGAGAAAATTTTCTGTTGTCACGGAGGATTGTCGCCTGACTTGCAGTCGATGGAACAGATCCGTCGTATCATGCGTCCGACCGATGTTCCCGACACAGGTAACCAGTGTAATAGAGGGGGGGGGGGGTCATAAAGGGCATTAGTATCGATTTCCGATGAGAAGGCCGGGAAAATTGGGAAATGGGAATAGAAGAGAAGGCGACGAGTGCCAAGCTTTTGTCTTGTTGTGTGTCGAGCTTTGTGCCCCTGGGGAACTCGCTATCTATCGTTTCCGGCGTCTTTTCTCGCGACCTCGTCCATCTCTCTTCCTGTTTCGTTTGTAAGAGCCCTTGTTCAGGATGCGATCGGTTTAACAGTGAACTTGAACGCGAAAATCGATGACCGCATTCGCACAATGTGAACTGGAAACTCGGCAAGTATGATTTTTTGTCAAGTGGCGCACGGTTTCATTGTTATTGGCTGAAGACGTGTGCCACTTCGAAAAACCGATCTTGTCGAGTTTATTTGCTTACGTCTGATACGCAATTTGGAAATCATAGTGAATTCTGAATTAAAGAGTGAGTTGAACTGAGTTTCTGCATTTGCAGGTCTGTTATGTGATCTGCTTTGGTCGGATCCCGACAAAGACGTGGTGGGCTGGGGTGAGAACGATCGGGGTGTCTCGTTTACGTTCGGGGCGGACGTGGTGACAAAGTTTTTGAACCGTCACGACCTGGACCTGATATGTCGCGCCCATCAGGTCGTCGAGGACGGCTACGAGTTCTTCGCCAAACGACAACTCGTGACTCTCTTCTCGGCACCCAACTACTGCGGAGAGTTCGACAACGCTGGTGGCATGATGTCGGTCGACGAGTCGCTCATGTGTTCTTTCCAGGTATTGCAGTAAACTTGTCAGAACTAGCTCTCGACAACTTACTCCCGTGAATGAGAAAGCCCTTTTAACACTCTGGGCACCAAGTGTTCCATGCACCTTATGATACTATGGGGTTCAAACTTACCCATTGTTTTAACTGGCCAGATTTGAGAGGCGGAACCAGGTTTAACCAATCACGTAATTTTCTAAATTTGAATTCAAATTTCGACGACGTCACCAGCTGGTGACGGTTTTTCACACCAACACAATGGAATTTTGTCCCACTTCCCGGTCGTTAGTCAGTGCTCATCTGACTTGGTATCTGGTTGCAGTCCACCCTGCTGGACCTTTTGAATTATTTCGGGACGAACTGGACATTGAATTGGTTTGGGAGAAAATCCTAACGAAGTCCTAACGCCAGAAACCCAGGGTTCCCAGGGTGTTAATAACACTTACCAACCTAACTGTGTCAAGACATATTGTGAACAACTCTTCGCTATGATCTTACAAAAACAGCAAACGATGATGCGCGACTGAAACGGGAAGGCAAAATTTGTGGAAAAAAATTTGCGCTAGTTGAACAGGGTATGGCTCGGACCCCGATTCACTGGCGCGTTCGAGTGTCATCTTATGTTTAGATGAGCGTTGCTTTGTGGGGGGTTTGCCCTGTTTAGGGCCACAGAGTGGTTGACTGGGTGAGGGCGGGTTGGTTGAAAATGCGCTTCTTTTCTGCGATCCGAGTCAGTTTGCTGGTTTTGTCTTGTGTGTGGAGTACGGAAGATGGTTGAGTTGTTGATTGTTGAATGTGATGCTTTGGTAGATTCTGAAGCCATCAGAGAAGAAGGCCAAGTACCAGTACGGAGGAATGCCGGCCGGAAGACCGACGACGCCGCCTAGGAATGCTAAGAATACCAAAAAGTGAGCCGTCAGCTTTCTAATTTCAGCCTACGCTCCTGCTCCTCCTTCTTATTCGTCTTCTTCTGTGCTTCTGCCATATATCAACCGCCTGGAAATCTGTTTCTTGTTTACATACTCAAAATAAACCTGCAGACCTTTTAATAAGCTTCGTTGCTTGTAGCGCATAGAGACACGAACTGAGTCAACGATGAGGACGAGACCAGGGATCTAACGTTTCCTGTATGCTGCTACGTTACTCTCTGTCCTGTATACTTTGGGCCAGGATATCATTCATTCTAATTATTAGTGGATCTTCTGAGTAGCGCTTCTTACTGTAGCTGAGAATTTTTACTTATTGCCTTTTGATCAGGTTGGCTGTATCGCTCGCTGTATGAAATTGTGCTGAAAGCTTTGTCTGCTCTTTCCATAATTTATCTGTACGACCGCGACGAGCAGACTGGACTCGTTGCATCTGTCTGACGATGCGCTGCTTGTTTATAATTTAAACCTTTTCATTTTTGTTACCATGTCATTTCCTATTAAAGATATTTCTTGGCAAGATCGTCTCCAGTCCCGTGTGTTCTCGCGCGACGTCGGCTCCGTACGAACACGAAAGCTTCGCGCGCGCGCGAAGCTTAGTTAGGAAGGAAGGTCGGGGGCTTCCTTGTTCAGTCAGTTGTAGGCCCATAGACTTAACGACCAGTACCTTGGTGGAATCTGGAGCTACAGAACGGTACGAGGCATAGATGGCACACTTCTGGCTCCAAGGTCTTCCGTTTTCGCTTCAAGTGTTGCTCAGCAAACAACTGGAGTACCTGCATAGTTAAAAGACCCTGATGTATGAACAATTAACGGACGTTCCTGATACAAGGGGAGCACCGTTTAGAGGATCATAGCAGTGCCATCACAAATTCGCGATAATCACGCTCACTCGTACAGCAGCTCCTTAGGTAAAAGTCTCAGATAGTCCATTCTTGCTCCAGAAATCGTTAGCGAGCCTAATATCTTGTGTGTATGCAACTTAATTCGTCTTCAGGACCACGAATCTTCAGTCTGTGATTTTTTTTCCGTCGGCGGAAGTTGGTGTTTGTGGATTGAAATTCATTTTCGGTGTTTCGGTGGGGATGGCGAGAAGCGCTTGTTGCCTGTTGAACAACAGTTGTCCCCCTTCAAGCTAGGAACAAGAATTTCCCTCACTGTGAGCCAACTGCGACAAACATGGCCGGGAGTCAGGACATGCACCAGGTCATTCAGGCGCTCTCCAAGGAGAAGATCGGACGTGCGGGAGCCCCGATTAGCAGCGAAGAAAAGGGAGGCTTGTGGGTATCCCATCTCTTGATGGACTTTGGCTCTTGCAAACCCTTCGAGACGACCCGACAGATATGCCACATCGTCAACCGCTCGCTCGATACCCTCCGCTTCTCCTGCAGCATCGTGGCGGATACCAGATTGACCGCCGTACCCAATGCTGAATCTTCCTTCTTCTGGGCCAAGCTCGCTGGGCGCCGTGCGACTACAGGCCAGCCTTATCTTGCCAACAAAGATGGACCTGACACTTGCGATGCAGATGATAGGTTGAACCAGTCAGTCATCCCCACTTTCTGGTACGAGACCTTCGGACAGCTAAAAGACAAATGCGACGACCAGGTTGGCCACTTCTTCCAGGTGGAACCCTGGTCGGGAACAATGGCATCTATGGCAGAGCAGCAACTAACTATCGTCTTCTGCCCATTGTGGATCACCACTGTTCATGCTCAACTGCTCATAACCACCGACGGCGGAACGGTCCAAGCTATTCAGTTGGTGGGTTCTTGTCATCATCTCAACGTTAGTCTGGAGCCCAAGGCCGTCGATTTGACCAACTGTGTAGCAGGCAAAGTCTGTCGTCAAACGCTTCGCCTGATCAATAAGGGACATCATGTCATTCAATACTCCGTCCTGGAAGCGGAAGAGCTAACGAAGCAAGCGATGGACTCGCTGCAAGAGGACAAGGTGTATGTCAGACCGTTACAGGGCGTGGTCCAGGCCGCCGCCGAAACTCTCCTCGATGTCTTCTATCTGCCATCGGCACAAGCCGGAAACTTTTCTCGCTTCTTCGGTCTGCAAATTCCTGGCGAAGTACCATTCCAAGTGCGGGTATTCGGCCATACTCTGGCCGCCGCAGTTCAAGTCAATCTACCGGTAATCGGCCATCCGCACCAGGATATCCGGGAAACGGTTTTCGAACAACAGGTATGGTTCTGACATCTGACACAGGTATGGTTTTTAGACATTCTACAGACCGAGCAAGTTTAGACTTCCTGGTTGATATTTTTATCGATCGAAGCCCATGTTTTTCAATCTGGCTTTTGATAAAAAAATATTGTGCGACGTGGGCATAGTGACTTTATCGAGGCCGACATTTCGGCCGTTGTGTCCCGCTTACCTTTGTGCGAGTTAGCATGAGCAAAAAATGACACAATTGATTCTTTCGTGCATGTAAATTTCCTTTTGACAAATGCTGTGAAACTGCCAGATGGGAAATGGCTCTGGTGGCAGGTACAGCTAACGCATAAATGTGTTTTCTGTGTAGATACTGCACGCCAAAAAGTGCTCTTCGAGAAGGTTGTTGTGGACGTTTCCTGTCTGGCAGTCTTCCCGCCACTTCCGGCACGAGATGTGTCAACTTGATTAGGCCAGCAAACATACCGTAAGGTGACTGGGATCAGTGTTCCTTTGCCACTCTGACAAGCGCCATGCCTTATTGCAGGAACCAGACGATGAGGCCGTGTCCGGCGACTATGCTTTACAGGACTGCACCGACGTCATCTGTGTACCTCAACGAACTTGCTACGTATTGGATTTCGGCTTCCTGGGCATCTCAAGCCCGATGACAGCTCGTCTGATCCATGTTTTAAACTTGGGCGAGAATGTCTTAACCTTCAGCTTGAAGCAGAACAACGACTGGCTACGCAAGAAGCTGACCATCGAGTTCAACCGGCACAACCGTCTTCCGCCACGAGAACTAGCTCTTATCCGCTTCGTCCTCAACCCAGCCGACTATCCACTGGGACACTCGACCTGCACAGTCTCCTTCAACACCAACTGCGGTCCGACGTTTTCCGTGCTGCTCAAAGTCTGCATCGAAGAAGCACAACTGGCTGTACGAGTACGCTGTCCCGCTATCGTCCGCTCTCATCGATCCACCACCATTTTCTGTCAGGATGTCGGAGGGAACTTGAGGCTGCCCACCCTCAACTTCGGCCTGGTACGATGCGGTCACTTGGCCAAGATCACCATCCAGCTGATCAACAACAGCCGCTTATCGTGTCTGTGGCGAGCTCATGACGTGGACTTTGACACCATACGCGAAGGCAAGCGTCTAGCGCCGAAAGAGCGACAAGCCTTAAAGGACAAGCGGAGTCTGGCCAGGGTCTTTGCCTTTCAGCCTTACTGTGGAACTCTACAGCCTGGTCAGTGTAGCAACCACGAAGTGTCCTTCGAGCCACAAGAAGACCGGCAGTATAAGTATGGTTGGCGGCTAGAGATTGCCCACAGTCAGCAGGTGGTCTTCCTCCAAGCCCAAGGGTGTGGCATTCGTCCGGAACTGGAGCTGAGCACGTCGGTGGTACACTTTGACAGTGTGGTACCTTATGCCGGCGGTGCAGAGAAGCAGCTGTGGCTATACAACCCTTGTCCGTTCCCCATTGACTTGTTCTGTAGAGAACTGGATCCGCAGTATGTCTTGGAGACTTATGTGTTGCAGCAAGTGCAGGAGTTCCACACCATGGAGAAGGTGCGCTTTCCTTTGCGTCGGTTGGGTGGGTCTCTGCCTGGCGAAATCTTAGAGGCCTACCGATCGAAGACTGGACGGCCTGCCATGTCACCGACTGGCGAGGTTGTAGCCGATGTCCCAGCAGTCAAGGAGCTTGTCAGCAGTCAAGCGGCCAACGACGAGGGCGGGGGAATAGCGGCGTTGTTGAACCAGCGGTTGGACACCGAAGCCTTTGAACAGCAGATGGGCCGGTCCTTTGGAACGAAACGGGAACTATACCAAGCTCTACACAGCGCTCTTCAAACACCGGTCCAGAAGGCTCTGGTGGAATACGACCATTTCTCACCCACCACCAGAAACACCGATAAGAAAGGTACGATGTGGGAGCCGGACAAACGAACTCGAGAAGATTGTTTGTCTGAGTGGCGCACGCTTCCAGTTGAGAAAACTGAGAAAGCGCGCCACTTGAGGAATCAAACTCGACACGAGCTGTATACCCAGTGGCGCAGGTTTCAAGTGTTATTAGCTGAAAGCGTGCGCCACTTGGGCAATCGATCTTGTGGAGTTCGTTTGCCGAGTTCGCAATCCTAATTTTGTCGACTTAGACGTAATCGCCTGTAGAGAATACTAGAGCTTGGTTTGTGTATAGGTGTTGTGGTTATCATTCATGGTCCGCCATCGTGTGGAAAAACCACCCTGGCCACTCGCCTCAGTCATTTCTACCAGCTGCCGCTGCTGCACATTGACCAAGTCATCATGGACGCTATCCAGACCCCCACCGAAGCCATCCATCACAAGATTCTCAACTTTCTGGTCAACCCTTCCTCGGTGACGAGCTCTGGTCTTCCGGGTGCGGTTCGTAGTATCCAGACACCGCCTGACGTGGACAGCAGACTGCGCGACAAGAACAAGGCCAACCCAAGAGCGCCCATCAATAAGCCGGCCAAGTCAGCCGTGGGCCACAATAAAGGCCTCAACTCCGCCAACGATCCTTTGGCCAATAAAGAACGCGATCCAGACCTGCCCTTTACTTCAAAGCCGATTCGGTATCGCAGTGCGCAAACCGAGGAGATGAGGGAGCTGAACAGTGCCGTCATACCGGAAGAGCTCCTTGGTCAACTGATCACTTGGCGCTTGCAACAGCCCGACTGCTGTCGTGGCGTAGTCTTTGACGATTTACAGAGTGACTTTACCGACAACTACCCCAGTACTCTGAGGATGCTGCTGGCTGTCGTGGCCAACCGCCAGCGAGTGTACTCTTACATTCTGCTCAACAGTTTCCGTCAGTTCCGTCAGCGAAGAATGCGTCAACGTCGTTCGCATAACCATGAAGCCTATGCCGCGGTTCTTCGGCGCATGAACGGACTGCGCACCTTGTCGGAAGGCCACTACCGTCAGCTACCGCGCTCCACCAGAACCAAAGCTAGCTTGGCTATCAATGCCTACGTTGACACACTACGGATGATGCGGGATCAGCGACAACGTCATCGAGCTACAGAGGCCAAGCAGCCGCCCGTCATCTTGACCAACAAAGACACGCTGGGTCCAAAAGACAAGGCGGGATCTCGAGTGCCATCAAGTCATAAACTGATCACGGCCAGCGAAAGTGGCAGGTAACGCTCATAACTGAAACTTAATACACTGTAGTGACTATTCATGAGTATTTATGAGTATTCATGTATTCACTATTCATGTAATATTCATGAGTAGCTAAACTGAACTGCGGCAAATAAACCCGACAACATTAGCTTTTCAAGCGGCGCACGCCTTCAGTTAATACCACTGGTACTGTACGCCACTGGGAAAACAGACCTGTCGAGTTTGTTCGCCGACTTCGCATTAGTTATCGTCAAGAGCTCTACATTCAAATACAGTATATCCTTTGTCATGCTTGTTTTGCTTAATCGACAGATTTCAGTTATGTTTGGTATCTTTGTTGGCAGCGTGACGCCAACGACCTACAAGGATATGCAGAGTCTGGAGACCATGTCAATGCCGGGTGGCCGATCCATCATCCGAGCGGCGGCCAGCGCTCGCAACCTGTCCGTCTTCAAGACCAAAAGCAACAAGCCGGGCACTTCCCATCCAGCCACCTCGACCAAGGATAATGGCGCCAGTCGTAGCAAGCGCGACTACTGGTCCATGCAGCCATCCCTGAAAGAAGACGGCAGTGAGGTGGCCTTATGGAAAAGCAACGCTTATCGTTCACACAAAGCTTTCTTCTCCAGCTTGAAAGAATGCTGTACTTTGATCAACGAGTGGGCGGGCGAGAATAAACAAGACACGAAGCGAGCAAGTCAAAAGTCCGACAACTTGAATAAAGATGTCAGTGGCACCATCCCCGTTACGACGAATAACCAGAAGAAACGAACGGTCAAAGGCAAGGAAGTTCGTGCGCGAACCAAGGAGAGCTCAGAGGCCGAACGAGCTGCCAAAGACAAGGTTGTCATCGCTCGCATCAAAGCTCGCTATGCCAGCAAGAAAATTTTCGGCGTCAAGCTGATTCTGCTGTACCGAAAGTACACTCGCAATGGCGACGATCGGCTATTCAACCTTGACGATAAGCAAAAGTCCCATAGATGGTGGTACCTGCCGGACTTGGCCGTCCTTCAAGCTGTGACCAAAGCGCAGTTGCCCCTGTTGCCAGCCCAGACGTACGTATTGCGCAGTCGGCCTTTCGTGCCCGTGTTGGACCAAGGCGTCTCCCCTGAGTCGCCTTTCCACTTTGTGGGAGAAGGTTCCCCGGCGCCCAGTACGAGTCCACCGTTGGGCGCAAAAATATCCCAGTACGTGGCGGTCAGCAGTGACCGCGTACCTAGCGCTCAGCCCAAAGAGGCGCCCAACGATAATAACGCCAACAAAGCCAAAGGCAACACACTGGGAGTGGATCGTTCCAGAACAGCGGCCAAGTCAGCCGTCAAGCAGCGCCTGCCCGGCTCGGCCATGAATGGTCGCGAACCCGGCACTTCCGGTGCCAACCCGGAAGTCAAAGCCGGCAAAGACGACCTATCAACTCTCTATCCTAGCTTCATGAAAGCTCGTAAAGCCAGCGAACCAGACTCGAAGCCGCTGACCAACTTCAGGTGGTCGTTGTTGGCACATGAAAAGATGTACCTGCGACTAAACTTCCATTCCAACAAGGAAGGAAGTTTCAAGGAGCGCTATAATTTCGAAATTGTCGATTACGCTTCAGGCAGCGTCGCACTGGATGCCAATGGTCAGTGTCAGTATCCCAACCTCTTCGGACAGTTGAGTGATTTATTTCCTGCGGGAATGAGTATTCCGGCTATTCAAGATGAACGAAAAGCACCGGTATTTGTCACGACTGAGCAGAAGCTCTTCTTTGGGCCGCTGTTGGTGGGCAAGAAGAAGAGTGATGTGTTGGCCGATAAGTGGTCGCAGAATGTGGTGGTGATGACTGTTCGTAATACCTCCAAGAGGGCGCTCAATGCCCATTTCAACATCGTCAAACATGCCGGTAATAACCCCAAAGAAGCTAAATGGCTGACGCTGGACTTTTCCATCCTTCCCGAGCGATTCAAGGTGCCGGCAGAGAGTGAACAGGTCATCCGCTTCTTCGCTCATCCAGCCGCAGTGGGTCGTTGTGAAGACACCGTATTGGCTTTCACCGAATTCAATCCGGCTCCGGTCCAGTTCACCCTGTCCGCTCTATGTATCAAGCCGCAAGCGGAAGTGGTACTGAAGAATGTCATGGTCGAGAAGGTACCTCTGCGAGAAATGGCTATCGGAGCTATTGAGCTGCGCAATAAGCAGGGTCTGGTGCCTGTCAGGTGGAAGTTGGTAGGAGTTGATACTCTGCCCTCTGAGTTCACATTCGAAGCTCGGGAAGGAGTTCTGAAAGCGACGGCACAAATTCAGAGCATACCGGTTAAGTTCATGTCTTCGGGGGAAAAGCCGGTGGTTCATTCCAAAAAGCCTCTCAAGATCGAGTTCAGCACTGACGAACCCGAAAGCACGGTTTTACAGGTGCGGAGGCCGGT
This sequence comes from Ramazzottius varieornatus, assembly GCA_001949185.1. Classification (NCBI taxonomy): domain Eukaryota; kingdom Metazoa; phylum Tardigrada; class Eutardigrada; order Parachela; family Ramazzottiidae; genus Ramazzottius; species Ramazzottius varieornatus. The sequence goes on along the minus strand of BDGG01000016.1, from coordinate 83,543 downwards.
GGTTTTATGGAACCCTCGGCAGATGAGTTCAGCCAAGTCGTTTTCTCATGTGGCGCACGCTGCCAGCCAACGCAGGACTTAATGTGCGCCACTTGAGATATCGATCGTGGTTGAACCCTGTGCCCACTTCTATACTATGCGCTGTCAACTTTCATCGGGTTAATTTTCACAGACGGAGAGCCTAACAATTTCCGGAGAGAGTTACGATCTCATCTTGGATATCACCTTCCCCAAAATGGCTGAGCCCATCCTGGACTTTGGTGTCTGCAGAGTCAAAGAGGAAGTTACGAGACAGATGACCATCAAGAACAAAAGCAAGAGTGACTGTGCCTTCCAGCTGGTACTCGCCCTCGACGAAATCATCATACCGTCGTACCCCACTGCGCAACTATCTAACCTGCTGGAGTTCCAACCGGCTAGTGGTACGTTGAGTGGCACCGAACGACCCATGAACGTCAACGTTGTCTTTCGCCCACTGGCCGAAATTGAAGTCAAGCAAGAGAAGCTGGTAAAATGCCTGGTGCTTGATCCCAGTCGAGGCAGTCAGCGTGTAGCGGAGATTCCCATCAAGACTGTACTGGCAGCTCGGTACTCCCGCTTTGTCCTCAACCCGCCAGCTGGACACATGCGCTTCGCCTGCAGTACTCCCGGCCAAAAGAGATCCAGAACCATCACCATACAAAATAGTGGAGACTTTGACATTCAATACGCCTTCAAAAAGCTGGTCTCCCACGTCCAAAATGCTGTCCCACCTAGGTACGGCACGATTCCACGTTTTTAAAATTTAAAGAGGAACGCGGCAAACAAGCCCGACCAGGTTTTTTCTCAAGTAGCGCACGCTTTCATCAATGATACTGAAAACGTGCGCCACTCGACAACCCGATCTGGTCGAGCTTGTTTATCGCCTCAAACTAGCTGGCGCATAAGCTCTGTTTATGTTTCATAGAACTGACACGCCGACGCTGGGCAAGAACTTGGGTGGTATCAACAGCGCCGTGATGGCCAAAGCGTCGACCGCCAGTACGCATTCGAACAAGAAGGGTGAAGGGGCTGGTTCCCTGCTAAACTCCGCCATGCCTTTTATTGTCAAGCCTCAGGCTGGCACAGTCAAAGTCGGGGATACCGCCCAGATCTCCGGGGAGTTTGGATCGGACCTGGTGGGCAACTACGATGAATCGCACTTCTTAGAACTGAGTGATCGCAATCCCTTATTGTACCCTGACGGTCTCACCTACCACTTTTCCGGCGAAGTGGCAGCACCGACCATCGACTCGAAGAATATCGAGGACATCTTCTTTGAACATCGGGTCCTCCCACATGACGTTTTGTCCGTTCCCGACAACAGCCTGTCCCAATGGCTACTCGACCAGTCCGTTTACCTACCCAAGCGAAAACACTTTTTCGTCCAACACACGCTGGTCGGCACCAAACGTCACCTTCGCTTCAAGCTGAGCAATCCCACTAACCTGACTACCGTCATCCTTGTCCGTCTGCAACCAGCCGGTAGTGGCGCACCCAGTACTGGTGCTCCTTCTAGCGGAAAAGGGGGTGCGCCAGCTGCTGCGGCCATCAAGGCCAACGTTGAAGGTTTCAGCATCAACGGCTCCAACACTATCGTCATCGAGTCGCATCGACATGCCTTCCTCACCCTCATCTACGCTCCCGTGCTGACCAACAAATACCACATTGTCTGCGACATTTCCATCGAGCTATCGGGACCTCCGACCATTCGATTAGCTGCCGCTCTTACCTTTGATATTTTTGCCGAAGGCATCTTGCCCAATCTTCGGTTCGGTCTACCCGCTCATCTACCAACCAACTCTATCCCACGATCGTTGTACTTCTACAATACGCCCGTCGGCGAACACCACGATCTTCCTCTGGTCATACACAACGATACCGTTATACCTGTGGAAGCTTCCCTCAGTTTGACTGTGGCCGACGGTATATTCGCCATCTTGTCGAACGATGATACCAGCACGCAGGTCGGCACGAAGAGGTGTCAGATGGCTTTGGCGGCCAAAGACTTTAAACAGTTTCTCATCAGGTTCTGTCCCGACAAATTGGGCACTTTCAAGCGATACTTGGAGCTGTCTTGTCGGGAGTCGGCTTGCCCAGATAATTTTCTGCTGTTGGTGGGCGCCACTGTGCCCGGTGATAAAGTTTACCTTGATAAACTGCCGGCTGTAGCATACGACGAGCGAGCGCGTCTGATTAGCGCAACGGAGATGGATTTGGAAGATGTGATTAGAGAGCGGTACCATCTCGGTTTCGGGGATGTTTGTCCGGGACAGACGCAGCTGCAGACTTTCGACATTGTAAATCGATCTTCTCAGTGGGTTCGCTACGAATGGAACAACCTGGGTAGTGGGCTGGCTATCATGCCCAAAAGTGGCCACCTCAAGCCGCAAACTGCCGCCCATCTTCAGGCCAAGCTGCACCTTGCCGATGATGCTCCAGCTCGCTACAGTGTCCAGATCGCTTCTTTACAGCTGAGCGATATCACCGTGGATGACAGATACGATCCAGAGGCTGTCTGGAATTCAGAACGACAAGTCTTGCAGGTAAGAAAGGGGAGGCCGTGAAAACAATATCGGGATGGTCGTTCTATCAAGTGGCGCAATGTTTTGGTTAATGGCCGGGAACGTGCGCCACTCTTGATAACGATCTTCCAGAGTTTGCTCGCGTTTCGTATTGATTCATTTTCCAAATCGTTGCACTTAACTCTTCATATCTTATTTTCTTCATGTTATACTGCAGGTCGTGCCCGAAAACAGCAAGTCAAATGGAGACGAGGAAACTTCGCAGCTGGCTCGAAGCGGTGATCACGGCGAGAGCGACTCGGACGAGCACAGCAAAGAAGGGAACAAGCACGAGACCCGAAAGGATCCCAAAAAGACACTGAATGCTAAGACCCCTTCTAAAGACAAGAAACCCACCAAGAAAGAGTCCATATCATCCGATTCCAAAGGAGCGCGCAAAGGCACTTCGAAACGTCGTACCTCGAACCAGCGTAAAGCAGCTGACCATGTTCCGGCCAAGGGTCAGATAGCGCCGGCCGTCAATATCCCTCAAACCGAACCATCCTCCCACAAATTCCTCGTGGAGGACGACAAGCTGAAACTGGCAACCATCGCTCAAACACCCAGCAGCGTTCCACCCGCCATGGAGGTACTTCCCGTCGGCCAAACCAGGGTTCTGGTACCACAAAGCGAGCCTAGCGTGGTCGTGCAAACCAACACCCAAAGAAGTCTACCCGTAGTGGTCAGTGGTACCGTTGGCTACGCCAGTTATGAGTGCGAAACGCAGGAAATTCTCTTGAGGGAGACCAACGTGCTGGAAGAACGGCGGTTTACCTTCAATCTCAAAAACACCGGCTTGCCCGCCATCAGCTACAGCGCGCAGTTCTGCACTGACAACCTCCCATGTACCGCTTACCTCAACCAGCAGATATCGTCGCTACAAGCTAAAGACCCCAGCTCAACTATCAGTGCAACTCCCCAAAAGAATATATTGGCCAAAGAGGCGGTGGATAGACCGGCAGGAGACAGTAGTGATGAGAACTTGTCGGTTCAAAGCTTGCCCATCCCCACCAAAGGCGGCAAAACTGGAAGCCGGACACCGTCGGCCCAGTCTTCCACGGAATCGTCGGCTACCCGCGACGGCACCAACAAGAAGCGTGGTCGGAAAGCGTCGAAAGACAACGCCGTAGCCACGGTCTTGGAGAAGATTATGCCGGTGCGTTCCCCTCCGGCAGTGAAAGGTCCTTCAGGCAAAGAAGCTCGTGCTCTGTTGGCGGCCACTCCACCACAAGCCGACAAGCCTTCCACGCTGATGCCACGCCGTATCCTTCCATCGCACTTTCAACAGGAACTGACTAGCTTCATCACCGGTTATTCTCCGATTTCCACCGCTTTCCACTTGACACCTGTAGAGGGAACCATCGCAGCCGGAGCGACGCAGGCCTTTAGTCTGTCCTTCCGCCCTGAAATCCCCGGTGAATATTTGACAGCTGTTCTTATCACCATTGCAAATCAGCGACCTCAGTCCCTTCCTTTGTTTATACCTGTTCACGTTGCTGCCAAACTGCCCATTCTGCACATCAGCAGCGTAGGTCCCGACGGAGTGTTACACCCTACTTCGTCAGAGGAGGAAGCGGGCTGGACCTTGCATTTCGACGCTATCGGAACGGAAGGCAGTGTTCACAGCGAACTCTATCTGGACAACCCCACCGACCAGTCGTACCACTTTAACTTAACCTGTTTGGACCACGATGACGCCAACAAAGCTCCCTTCGAAGTCTCGGCCATGCAAGGGATTGTGGCGGCCGGCAAGCGAACCTTGCTGACCGTGACGTTTTGTCCATACGTCCAGGGTACCTTCTCCTCGCGATGGCTGCTAAACCTGGTCCAATATCCCTTGCTCAGCTTCAACTTGTCTTTCAGTGCTCTTGTTCGCGACGCGGAAGTGACATGGAGCCCAAGAGTCTTGTCCTTCAAGCCCATGTTGCCGGGTTTGAAGAAGCAGTTCAAGCTACAGTTATCCACCACAGAACAGAAACAACTGCGCTTCCATATGGATATGGAGAACTTTAGAGGCCATGATGATGAGGCCCAGTGGAGTGTGGTGCCCATGAAAGGAGTCATCTACCCCGGTAAAGACAGCCAAGTGGAAGTGACGGTGGTGCCGAAGAAAGCCTTCACCACCGACCTTACCTTGTTATGTCGGGTGGAGAAGCGCAGTATACCTTTGCAGTGCGTCCTGGAGCATCAAGTCATTTCACCGGCGGTGGAATTCGCATACTTACCCGTCACAGACAGCCGTATGGTCCTTCATAACGTCGGGAGTAAATTCCAAGTCAACCATGTCGACTTGGGCCCAACGGAAATGCACAGCGTTTACCGTCTGAGCTTCCAACTGACCAATACCGGGTTGGTCAATGCAGCCTATACTGCCAGTTTGCAAAACTCGGAGTTTGTCGCCGTCAACACGGACAAGTATCTGACGTTATTACACCATGGCAAACTGACGCCGGGACAGAGTAGCAACTTGATACTTGTTTATTCTCCTACATCCTTACGACACCAAATCAAGGGGATACATTTTGTAGTGGAGATTGAATTCGGACCTCGGTATGTCGTTCGTCTGAACGGCGAACTAGCCCGCCTGGCCGTGGATTACAGCTTTGACCTGTGTGACTTCGGCACCGTCCTCATCGCCAAAGACAGCCCGAAATACGGAGCTACTGTCCCGCTGATCATCGCCAATCGGACAGCCCAAACAGTCACCCTGGACCTCATCAACCACGACCTACCACCCGCCATCACCTTCGAGTTTATCTCCACCAAGCTTGCTGCAGGAAATAGCGTCATTCACACTTGTCTGTTCCGTCCGACGGTGGTTGGTCCTTGTACTGGGTCGCTGACCTTTCTGATGAACGGTACGGTGACCAAGACTGTCGAGCTAAAGGGACAAGGTGTGCCGCTGCATGTCGAAGTACCTTCGCGGCATCGCCACTTGGTCTTCAAGAACGCCAAAGTGGGCGAAGTTTCAACCTTGTCCTTCAGCGTCATCAACCGTTCACTCGTCGAGATTAACGGTCATGTCGTCCTACTTCCGGTCACTAGTCTCTCCGGCCCGCAACTGAAGACTCTTCTGGATAGCAAAGAAGTCTGGCTAGTTCCACATTCTTCCGTCATTATTGCTGTGGGTCAGTCCATTGAGGCCTCTGTCAACTTTAAACCCGCTGCGCGTATTACGGGCTTTGACGCTCGCTTGTGCTTTGTGACGGACCAGCAGGTTATTGTGGAGCTGGCTTCGGTCCACGGTAAATGTGATGGATTGGATATCGTGCTGGACGAACAGACGGTGGACTTTGGCGCTGTAGTTCTGGGCGGATGGGTCAAGCGGAACCTGCTGTTGCGCAGTCAGGGCGAACTGGGTGCCTACTTCACATGGGACACCGCCCTGCTAGCACCCCATTACACCATCAAACCCGACAAGGGATACATCCCAGCCAAGGGCCAGCTCTTACTCGAAGTGATATTCACACCGGCTTTTCTTAGCAGCGACATCCGCGTCTTGGACATTCAGTGCACCATTCCGCATAACAAAAGCCCGGTGAAGCTGAATCTGATTGGCGCTTGCCTGCCTCCCGTCCTGCCCAAAGAAGTCTTCAACTTTGAATGTCCGGTTCGTGAGTCGGATCGCAAGCAATTGACCATCACTAACACCACCGCTACTCCTTGGAACCTCAAGCCTCTAGTGTCGAACCCTGTCTGGACCGTGCCTCAGCAAGTCACAGTGCGCGCCAATAGCAGCGAACACTTTGAAGCCATCTTCCGTCCCATTGAAAGCAAACCGCAACAAGGACTGGTCACGGTCATCCTCCCAGCTGGGCAAAGTCAGGTCTTCAGTTTAGCCGGCAAAACTTTGCCCCCGAAACCCAACGGTAGGATTGGCAAGGAAGTACCTTGCCGAGTTCCTCACAAAGAATTACTCCTGGTCAATAACTGGCTGCAAAAGTCGCAATCCTTCAACGTCACTTTCGAGTACATCAAGCCGGACAAAGTCGATCCGGCCATCGAACTAACCGGCAACAGTATGGTCCATGTGCCGCCCATGGGTCATAGTCAGTACGAACTAACCTTTAAAGCCTTACGTGATCGGGACGTGAATGCCGTGTACACCTACAAGATCGTCTTCAAGAATGCCGACGGGGAATATCAGTATTACGATATTCAGTACAAAGTGGGACGTGGCCCGATGTACGACTTAAAGACCATCACGGCGCCTGTTCGCACTTCCAGAAGAGAAATCGTCAAGGTTGTCAATCCTTTGGAAACTAACGTGACCATCTCGTGTCAGTTACAAGGTGTCGCCGGTGAAATAACGCTGGAGCCCTCGATTCCCACACTCGTTCCCGGCAAGAAAGAAATGGACCTGGTTGTCGAATACTTCCCCCTCAAACCGGGCTCCACTCAGGTAGGTTGGCGATTGAATTAGATCTTCACATCGTACGTCTTTACACAGTTTGGGAGGCAGGCAAACGAAATTGCACAACATGGTTATCTTACCCAAGTAGCGCACGCTGCCAGCCAATTACCATGAAAGCGTGCGCCACTTTAAAATGATAACCTTCAATGTACGTTTTATTGCCTACTTCCTGTGTATTTTTCCAACTTCTTTTGACTGTATATTATTGCGTGTTTCTTTGTGATTGTTCTTATATTCGTTTCGGCTTTTTTGCTTTGTAGGGTCGCATTGATATCGGCAGCACAGAATTAGGCATCTTCTCTGTCGAGCTCAACTTACACGCTACCCTTCCCAAACCTGAACCTCCCGTCACCTTTGCGGCGTCTTTGGGAGGTACAGCCTCACAGATCTGCACTCTTCGAAACCATTCGAGAACCAAGGCTGAATTTGCGGTCAAGATCGTAGAGGGCGCCACCGAGTTCCAGTTGATCAACGAAAAGTCGGTGTACTCGCTGCCACCTGGGTCTTCCCACAATCCCACCGAGATGAACTTGGATATCATGTTCGATCCCATCAAGCTTGGCAAGTCTCGCGGGCGTCTAGTGGCCAGTTCGGCTAGTGGAGGCGGGGAGTTCGTCTTCATACTAGAAGGCACCTGCCTGCGTCCCCAACCCCGAGGACCTTTCGCTCTGCAGTCGCCAGCTACGGATCTTCAGCCGCCGCTAGAGTTTCGTAATCCCTTTTCCCGTCCTTGTTCGTTCAAGGTGAGTTCGTCCAACCGCGCTTTCCAAGTACGGGAGAACACGGACGTCATCAAGAGCAAAAAGACTGCCGGAATCGGAGTCAGCTTCAACCCGGCACTGTTGGCGCTAGACGGAGAGACTGCGAAAGAAAACTCGCTTTTAAGCCAAATTACGGTGATTCCAATCTTCGAAGGCGTTCCTCCTGTCGAAGAAGTTGCGGAATGGGTCTACTATATCAAATGTACTCTTTGAAGTACCACACCATGTCTTTCCGTCCGCGGGCTGTTTCACCGGTTTTCTTCCAGCTTTTTTGGTTTCCGTTTTGTACAGTGAGAACGAGCGAATGATTACAAAGCAGGGAAAAATCGGCAAAAAATTACCGGTACGGACAGAGCTAAGCAAAGTAAAAAAGGACGCGTGCTGCAAAGGGGCCAGTCTACAGCATCATACTATGAAGCCAATGGGATGAGATACGTAAACGGGAAGTAAAAAACATAGCAGCCGCAACAATCAGACTTCAGAACTGAAGGAGGTAAAGAACTGGAACGCCAACAAGTCAATCAGGATTCAGGAAAGAAGCTTGTATTGTTTCATCTCTGACGAGTTTTGGTCAGGCAGCAAGAAGAAGAAGTTATAATACAGTGTACGAATATTGAACGAAGATCAATGGTAAAAAGAGTGTGAGGGCGTGCTAGAAAGGATTTGATCAAGGTGGGCCATCGCCTGCTGCTAGCGTATCTTGTTGGACGAGGTCTTCATTAATGAAGCGTTTGAGGCGATCATAATACTGGGCAAAAAGTTCGACATCGTTATGGCCCGCTCCTTCGATAAAGAGCGGGTCGACGGCACGAGGTAGACGCTCGTATATCGAAATGCCGTGCGTCACGGGAATGACTTCGTCTTCAGATCCATGAATGACCAGGGTCTTGCTATGGATCTTGCCCGCCTTGTCGATACTGGAAAATACAGAGATACCAATCATACCATCCGTCAATATATACGTCAACGATTGATGAGCACGTTTCAGTTAATCTTACATGTCGCGTCTGCAAATGAAATCACCCCAAGTGACGCACGCCATCAGCCAGCAACAGTACGAACGTGCGCCACTTACGATGAAGCTTAACCCAAGTGGCGCACGTGATTAAAACGTGCGCCACTTGAAACACCGATTTGGGCGAATTTATTTGCTGCAGCCCTAAATTATGTTCCTTGTGGAGAGTAATTTATTATAAAGTTAAACAGATAGCGAGGAAAGATGCGGTGCTACCATGCCTGCCAGCAGTGACATCAATCAGCACTGGCTTTTGTTCAGGGAGATGTGCGTTTTAATGAAAAGAGCAGGCATGCTACGTATATAGTCGATGTCGTGCGGCGATCGAGCGGCATAATCGATTTTTGCTCATCAAGCTGTGGCATTTGACGTCGATCCGCTAACTAGATGCAGACTCCTAACATTACGCTACTCGTTTATCATTCCGGTCATACAGCTCGAGTAAATTTTACCTGTCTTGGAAGGTTAACGGAGGGTAAAGAAAGCAAAAGAAGAGCACATCTCTCACCTTTTAAAGACATCAAAGAACCAATTACGGCGTGTTTCCGGGAAGGCCACACGCAGACCGGAGGCCAACGTCCCGTGCAGAATGACACCACCGAACTTTTCCTTGGCGGCCAGATCGACAGTAGCCACAGTCCCGATGGACTGGCCATAGAGGATGACATTCTCGGCCTTGATGCCGTAGCGTTTCTGGAGGGCTTTCCATGCACCGTCGATATCACTATAGACGTTTTGCTCCGATGGGGCACCACTGCTCATCCCATAACCGCTGTAATCGTAGCTGAAAATATTCACCCCTAAACGTTTACCCAGTGCCCAGTAGAAAGAGCACATTTGCCCCAGATCGACGGCATTGCCGTGGCTAAAGAGCATGGTCCACCTGGCATCGGGGTGTATCCGCATGTACATGCAGGCTACCTTCTCGCCCCGCGATGTCGGCGCCAAGAAGGCATCAATACCGTCCAGATCACGAGGGACGAAGTGCCAGTCTAGAGGATCGTTCAGGGCGATATTGAATCTTTCTCCGTTGCTAGTTGTCCTCGGAGTCTCCTCGTTGAGCGCTGTTACCGCCAGCTTGTAACTAGCTTCCGGTGGGACGAAGGCTAACTTGGCTGCAACATACAATAACACTGGATTAGCCTACAGCATGTAAAACTTATTCCAAAACCTCATTTGTTTGACTAGTGATTATTCCCATAAGACTGCAGAACGGATTCGACCGTTGTTTCACAATAAACTAGTCAAACACACACACATTCATAAATGGAGCTTAATATATAGCATGCTGCTCTCAAGGTTAGCGAAAGGAAAACATACCTGCGATGGAGGATGGCCAAGGTGGACAGCAAAAGAGCCAGCAGACATCCCGGCATGTTATCCCTGCATTTTCGCGTTGTGAAGAGTCTAGAAGAGTACGCGGTCCAGGAACATTGCTATTGTGGTGCGACGGCTGTAATGTCGATGCATTGGTGGTAGGCATCCTTCAGCTCGGTAAAGTCCAGATTGTCAGCAACGCCAGCTTCCCGCGAAAGGAACAGCTTCCTCCCTCTAGCACATTGCGATGGCAGATGGACGATGCATCGTAGTTAGAGCCAATATAGTACGTGTACGGTATATATGCCTGTCCTCGGCAACACCATCGACAAGTTTCCTCCGGAAAGTCCCACTTTCTAGTTCCTGCAACGGAATAACCTGAGCGTCAGCTCTCTGATATCAAAAAGCTGCCAAACCAGCGTGACGAGGAACGCAGTAAGGGGGTTCTGTGGCGTTAACACAGCAGGAGAGGAAAAATCACAGTTGGAGGAATATTAAACTGTTTTTTTAACGAAGAGTCGATCTCGAATCTCGATCGTTATTCGTCAATCAATGTAGGAATGCCACCGTCCGAATGGCTTGCCGGGGACGTATTCGGCGGAGGCCTTGGAAGGCTATTCGGTAAGCATACAAACTGTATTATCACTGCGGAAGTGAGAGCCCCCAGGCGAAACAACGAGCCCTGGGTCCTCTACTGACCAGTGGGCCAGTGGCTACACTTGAATTTATCCAGACATAAATCAGGTGGCCAAGCCGATTCCATTCAGGCCAGTTTTTCTTCGACTATATTGACAGAAGGGATACGACGACTTACGTGAGCAAAAAGTAAAACGCAAGACATCGCGGACAGCGGACTTGTTTCTGACAAGGGACATCTGTCTCAACTCGCGTAAGTCGCGAGGTAAGTCCTAGCGCGAACTGTCGCGAGGTAAGTTCCTCCCGCGAACTAGCTTGAAACGTTGTGTGAAAAACCTTCATTCAGAGTTTCTCTCATGAACTAGGAGAAAGCAGACGCATCACGGTGGACGAAGGGCCGTGAAAACTGGAAAGAACGAAAGACCTTCAGCGGCTGGAAAAAGCTGTAACGCACTTGGCTTATCAGCCGCAGTTTCCGAAAACACATGTCCGTGACGATGTCGCGAGAATCCAACAGTGGAATTGCAACTTGGTCCAGCGAAACCAAGATCTTCTATATGGACGACGATGAAACGTCCTAACTTTAACGTCCTAACTTTACCTCCTTTTTTTTGCGTAACCGACCCCACGACGGGTGACTACAAAGAAGAAATACAGCACACGGCAACAATGCTCATCTTCCCATTCATAAAAACTGTATCGTGCTGCAAATCGTCGCGAAAACGGTAGTGTCCATTCAGACCGATTTCATTCCTAACCGTAGTTCACGTTTTCAACGACGCGGGCCGGACAATTATAGATTGAGTTGCCACTCCCGTTCACTTTGCAACTGTAGCTACGGCCTTGCTCCGCCCCTTTCGTGACGTGTAACTACATTTTGCTTTCCGTAGCTCCCCTTATTTTCGAAAATAGCGTAATTGGGGTTACGGTTGGCTAGCATAGAGAAGCATGGTGGCTGCCCAAATTATTCAAAGTTCTGATCAGCTGCTGCGCTTATAAGTGACGTTGCAACTCATCTTAGCTACAGTGGGACTTTCATCTGGCGGTGGCAACTTGATGTCTGTAATAGCTCGTGTACTGTACTGTAGTCTCTTCCCTGCGCGGTTTCCGAGATGCATATTTCAGTAGCAGTTCTGACTCGCAAGTCGCAACAGCAGTGTACCTGGATCTTTGAATAAAAACTTACTTCGCATTCAAGAAGTCATGTAAACTCAGAGGTCACAGACCAAAATCAGAACTCAAAATAGTACATGCAAATCTGTCCTGTAGATCTCGAGAGTAGTATAATATTATAAATAAAGCAGTCTGGGCCTCCATACTGTACACATCGTCGCAGATCGTCAACTTTGGCAGGAAGAATCGAATTAAAAAAGCATTCTCCAGCTACCACAGCACCGTCTTATTATCCGTTTGCTCTTTGACATATTGAGTAAACCGTTTGAGAAACTTTGGATATTCGCGCTTATACACTGCTCGCAAGACCGACGCCGGCGCCCATCCTCCAGGATTAACTACAAGATACAAGAAAGCCACATTGGTTAAACAGTAGCCGACAGAAAATCAAAATAGCGAGTCTCACCAGTGGCACAGTAGATAATCTTGGTGGTGATGTGATCACGAGAAATTTGCTCGGGTGGCAGATGCGATACGGAAGCGTCCACAAAGGTCTGACAGGTCAGCGAGATGGTCAGCACGACCCGTAAACATTTCCCTGTCTGTAGAACAAGCGACACATAAACACAAGACTAAAGAGTAGGTAATAGAATGAACAGCATACGGGAACAGGCGGGACATCGACGGAATGGTTACAGACGATCCAACTGTTAACGGCAACCAGCTTGCTGTTGTTATCACCGCTGTTGTTACTGTTCTCCTTGTTCTCACTGCCGCTCAGGTCGCCTTTACGGATGTGCGACCAAAAGAGGGCATCGCGCTGGGCGGCTGGCCAAACTCGCTTGTGAATCTGGTGAAAGATTAACGTGTCGTCCCGTAACTTTTCCACAACTTTCATGTTATCCACCGTAACTACAACAGACCCAACATGCGCAAACACATCGAAGAAAATAAAGGTAGAGTCCGTGAAATCTTACACTCCCATTCCATGCGGACATCGGGGCTGAAAAAGTAATGGCACATTTCATGGGCGGTAAAGCCTCGGACGCAGTGTTGAGCCTTGAGGGGATCGACCACCAGACCATCCTTTTCCTCCTCCCGCTTGTACATCTTCATCTCGCCATCCTCGTTGAAGAGCTGCCATCCTCCTTCGCCTACACCCAGAAAAGCGTATTTGAACTGTTCCGTCGTTACCTGCAACAGACACCGAAGAATAAAAGATAATCGCGCGATAAGGAATCAACAGTCTCCATGCAACATAAAACGCGTACCTCTTCAATTTCTTCCCATATATCGTCGGCCTGTGCGGGCGAAATAAGACTGAGCTGCTGCGGCTTCATGGAGGAGTTGCTATCTTTGGCGTTATGGACATGAGGATGGCCGGGGCTGCTGGAGGCGCCTAGGCGTTGGTCCAGCTCGCGTTCCTGCTTATCCAGCGCCGTTTCCACGGCATCGAAGAATTCATCCTCCTTGATGGCGCTGTGGGGACCTTCTTCGTACTCGGGACCAGCACACAGTCGCTGCTTGGCCAATTGCTGCTGGAGACCTCGTACAACCTCTGTCGTTTCGCGATACATCAAATCTATCTTTTTTCGCCGTTCTACTTCCTACAGACGTTCCACCCATATTACTCATTGATCGAGAAAGATAGGACGAGTTCAGGATGTGCAAGCTCGGCAAACAAGGTCGACAAGATCAAATTCCAAGTGGCGCACGCTTCTAGCCAATAACAGTGAAAGGGTGCGCCACTTGGGAAAACAGACAAGCTCGTTTTCCAAGTGACGCATGTTGTCGATATTTTTGACTGAAAGCGTGCGCTACTTGGGACAACAATCTTGCCGAGTTCGTTCGCCGAGCTTTTATAGTCATAACTTTCAGGTACCGCCTTGACATCGAGGCGCGTAAAAAGGACCAACCTTCTCAAGTTTACGCTTCAAGCAGTCCTCGCGTTGAGTCATGAGGTCCAAGCAGTGGCGGACAATCTCCAGCAGACCGGTGGTGGTAGCCCGAAAGGTGATGGCCTCACCCTTGAAGTCTGGTCCGTGATGGCCATGTTGTAACATGACGTCCAACGGTACGGAATCTGTATAGCAAAACGACGGTCACAACTCAGGGCACCCGAAAGAACAGGCCAATGTCCGGGACTCACGAGGTAGCATATGATTATGACAGTGGTGCTCCTTGTCGTGTGCTCGCAGTGTTTCGTCCAGCTCCTCGTCACTGCTTTCAAAATCACCGGCGCCATTCTCCAGCTTGTGCGTTTCGGCCTTGTGAGCCGCCAGTGTGCCGGCACAGGTGTCAAAGTATGTCTGCAGTGTGTCCACTTGTCGCGTCAGGATATCTTTGAATGTCTCCATTTCCGCCAGCTTCTCTTGCAGAGCCTTGCCCGTCTAAACATAGATGGCGGATTAGGCATACACACTGCTATCCAATAGCATCAAGTTCATAGGTCCGTCACCCTATCGATCCCCCTGTTGGCACTTCCGGTTGTGTTCGAACAAGCCAGGTGAGATCGATAGCTGTTCATTTCATCAAAACAAGGTACGAAGCTCACCTTGTGGGAAGAGCTGGAAGCCGTAGAAAGGCTGGCTGCGGAGGTGAGGGAGAGTATTGATCCATGGCGGCGTAGGCTACTCTCGCTTCCGTATCCCGACTCCAGTATCATCTAGATCCATAAAGATCCAACATGCAATTACCTCACTTATCAAGGTACTGATCGTGCCAAAAAGTACACGCCCCCCTCTGTTTGCATTCCTCATTTCCTCTGATTTGCAAAAGAGAGCTTATTTCATCCGACAGAATGGGCATTTTTTGCAGAGTACGAAAAAGTATTATGATGTACCGCATGATTCCATTGTGTGTCAGGTATGCTTCACTATGTAGGAAGGTGAATGATGGTTGTCGATCCAGCACTGTAGTTCACCTTCACCGTGAAATATGCAGCTCAGTCGTGTCATATGACGGCCGACTACATTATGGCGTAGTTTACCTGTTCTAATGTGTTTCTGACGGTATGTTTAGCTAGCCCGAAAAACTCGCACCGAACGCACTCTGTGCCTACACATGGATGTACGGGCTCTATTAAAAGCTCACGCTTCCAGGTTCCCGTCAGGATTCCCTGGTTTGTTCCAAAGTGGTGCGTGCTTAACTGGCCTCATCTAATCACGAACAGTGCTAGTGTAGTTCAGCCAGGTCGATCTGACATGTTAGCGTAGTCGTAATGTTAAACCTGAACTCGACGCAGAAGCCCTAGCAGAAAGGAAATGTGGACGGATTAAGATACTTCAAAACATACTCGTATACCTTGTGCTCTTGCAGTGCGGTGATCCATCGATCTCGTTCTTCGGCAGTTTCAGCTCGCAAGTACCACAGGTTCTCGTTGACCGTCACATCGAAGCGGCAAACGTCAAATTCGTGAGCCTGGAAGCAATAAGAATTACGGTATTAATTATTATTTAATCTCTTGTTGGAATGCGGTTTGTCTATTATCTACAGCACTAGCCTTACCTATACTTACTCCTTGGCCATTAATTCATTCATTAGATCATAAGCGAACTCACTGTCCTGCCTTACGTGTACAATGGCTACTCCAAAGTGCACTTAAACGTCAACATAGACTTTGTCCTCCCTTCGCTTATTCCCTCCCTTCATTCTTGTCTAGCCTCCGATAACTGTTGCATACCTAATTTAGCAGACGTAAGAGAGTCTGCTGCCATCAGCAGAGCCACATGCTGAGGTAACAGAATCTTCCCTCATCCCGAAGATATGTCACGCTTAATCAATGTCAACGAAGTCAGCCTCAAGTTGATCTTGGGCAGCTCAAGTTCTCGAATTCGGAGCTAAATTTAACCTTATAACAACATCCAAAATTCCTCCCTCCTCCCATCTGACTTCTCTCTCCTGCATTACCATCCTTCGCTTCTTCGGCTCAAACAGTTGCTCTCCTGACGAAACGAATAACAAACATCCACTTCATGAAACAACTGGCTATAATAGTGGACGAATCAAGCTACCTTCGACATGCGTAATACATAAGAAAAAAGACCAGAAATGAGGAGTGAAGGTTCACCTGGATAACGGCTTGGCGGATGTTCAGAGCACCACGGCATCCGAGGGACTGATCGTTGGGTGTCTTGTAGTAGCTGAGACAGCCATTGCGAAGGACGATATAACGATCCTGCCAGCCATGAAAGTAGTTGGTCCACTTATACAGCTTCCCCGTACATTCCAGAGGGTTGTTGGGCGACTTGGATGAAGAGGCATCATTGCCCGCTTCTTCTTCCTCTTCCGAAGAACACGGCGAACGATCGACAGGACTGCTGCTGCTGTCGGCGTTCATCGCGGTGGGTGGAGGAAGACTCCCCTCTACAGGGACGGCGGCTGGTGTGGACGTTGGAGGAGAGCTGGAGAGGTCCTGCCACACTTTGACATCACGGCCCCATAACTGGATGTCGCTGCTGGCGTTCAAACTACCGGGATACGGCATCAAGCTGACACCTAAGGTGAAGTTATCCTGTTAGCTAAGAGCGATCCTCCTAATCCAGGCGACGAATGCGCTCGAATCGCCAAAAGGATCCGCTGCTGTTGCAAGTTCGAATCACAAGGTCAGGATCACAGACAGCCCCAAACAGCTAGATGTATACTGCTACAGGCTACTTGATGGCCAAACGAACTTGGCGAAGAATGATGGTTCAACTTCCGAAGACGCGAGAAGAAAACTGGTTTGCTTTAAAGAAAATTTTCTGCTGTTCGCATAATCGCACCCTCGTGACACATACACATCATCGGTGAGTCATGCAGACCGCCCGCTACCAATACAACCCACCTCCCATATCGATTAGAGCCATCTCTGACGTACCGCAAACTCGTTAATGGAAAGCCAGAACTAAACTTTTAATCGTTCCAAGAGTCAGGACTTCCGAGCAGGCGGCAGTCATCCTGACTCATCCACATCCTTCTCGTTCCTGCTCTCTTACTAGTGGGAAACATGATTATTGCCTAGACGAGTCTGACGAGT
Source organism: Ramazzottius varieornatus (assembly GCA_001949185.1). Lineage (NCBI taxonomy): Eukaryota > Metazoa > Tardigrada > Eutardigrada > Parachela > Ramazzottiidae > Ramazzottius > Ramazzottius varieornatus. Next base: position 66,688 of record BDGG01000016.1, on the reverse strand, counting down.
CGAAGGAACAGCTGCAATGGATCCATCGGATAAAATCGGAGCATCTCTGCAGTCGGCATTCGAGAAGCAGGATTTTTACGAGGCGCACCAGATATATAAGAGCATCAACTTCCGGTGAGGATGAAGTCCACTATCCTACCCACGAACCGTATTGCATGTTGTGGTTGCAGGTTACTTCGGCAGAAAAAGTATCAGCAGTTGGCCGACCTTCTTTCCGAGGGCTGTCTAACATTCCTGCGTTTGAACCTGGTGAGATGGCGACGTGACTTACTTTTGTGTTCAATTTATGCTGTACACAACAAAGTGCATAGATTGGATTAGGTCGTTCACTTGCCATGTTCAGCGTTAAAATGAAGATTCTTGCAGAATCAAAGTGGGATTGACCTGGCTCGGATGTATGCCGAAGTACTGGAGAAAGGAAATTTACCCGTCACGCAAGAAATTACCGGTAAGGTAAATATTTACGTATGTACCTGATGGTTCCCACGTATGCTCCGACGACGACGTCCCGGAACTTCGCGCATGAAGGTTCAAGGCTGAAATGGACGCGTTCTTGTCCTTGTAGGCACTATTGGGAGAATATATAAGGCTATTCCGGCCGACCTGCCTAATGATCGCGGCTTGCTCTTGAATTTGGTGACCAGTTGGTCGCAGAAGAGAAATCCCGAGACGAAAGCTGGACATACTGCTATTCACGCCGAAATTGCACGCATCCTCTTTGATGGTACGTACGATTATGCTGCTGTGAGGGCGCGGTGATATTCTGATTTTTCATGAGGCTGAAATACGATTAGGAATTCGGAGTCTTGAAGACGCAAACTAATGGTGAAACTTCTTCTTTGCGTTCCAGAGAAGAATTATGAACTAGCATTGTACCATGCTGTACGAGCTCTGGATCCTGCATCGTGCCTGCGGACACTTCAGGCGCTCAAGACCTCGGAAGACGAAAAGAATCATGGGCGGGAAAAGGATGAACATGGCGATGTTGAAGTACCGGAAGAGCCAGCAGATCGTAAATTGCTGGCCATTGCCGTCATGGAGTAGGTATACAACGCTCTGCTTCCTCTTTGCTGTGATCGTTTAAAGTGCTGAGTTTGTTCTAGTCAAACCTCAAATTTCTCTTGCCGGCTTCCTAACTTGCTTCTGTGCCATAGATTTCTCACTCTGCAAAAGTTAGACGTGGCCAAGCGTCTGTTTACGCTGTACATTTCCGAGCACCCTGACGCGGAAGTCAGGACCAAGCTGTACAACTTCCGAATACTAGCTCTACTGTCGGCCCTTCTCTCCCTTTGTTCCAAGAGGTACATTTGTTCCAAGAGATCATCTACTCTTAAGGTACCTCGGTCTTGTGTCTTGACATCATGTCATTGCAGTGGGAACGCCACGGAGGAAGAGTATCGCCCAGTCCAGGCGGCCATAACGGAGATCTTCGAGCCGGACCAGCGGGTCGATAAGGTGCGAAAGCCATAGTAATCGTTTCTTTGTAGCTCCATGCAGTGAAGTCCGGTTACTGTGAAAGATTGTTTTGCATTTCGTAGCTGTTAACGAGGATTGGACAGATTTACCTGGGCATCGCTCTTCCATCATCTTCCGGTCCATTACAAGGACTGTTAGGTACGTCATGTGGTATTTTACTCCACTTTTTCCGCCCTATTCGCGAGTGTTCTCGCGAATAGGGCGGGAGAGCTCTATGACCATGTGTCTATGTTGTGTATTGTAATGTGTCTTCATTTGATTAGCTGGTATGTTCAAGAAAGAAGCCCCATCGACCAGTTCTTCGCAAGACACTTTGACATCTTCAGCCGATTCGAAGATGAAAGAAAATCTGCAAGCTGATTTGGATTTCGACTGATCGCTAGCAGTCGTCTGCTTTTTCACTGTCTCTTTTATCCTCCTTTTTTGAACAGCATGTCAAGTTACCGTTTCTCAGAGTAAAACTTCTTCGTATTAGATAAATCTGCTCTGCGTTAATATTATGAGAAATTAGGAAGCATGGACGAGCTGTAATGTGAAACAACTTACAGTGAGAGATCAAAACTTATCTGTCCGTCTATCGAAATTTTCTGACTTTCACCGTTCATCTAACCCTTCAGCTGAAAGTTTACGACTTCTTTCCTGCGACGTCTTCTTGTTACTCGAAGTTCCTTGAGCATTTTTACGGAACTGTTTGAGTTCTTGCGCCTTGTCACGCTTACTAACGTGTTCGGAATCCCGTACGTAATACCTCCATAGTTTCTGCGCCCATTCTGCACCATATCCTGCAATGCCTATCCTGCTCGCCTCGACAACATCCATTGGTACATCCTGTTCTGACGGGATACCTTCTTCCAGCCAGAGTTCCTGACCGGCAGTCAAATCGTGAAAGTTGTGTGTAGCCGTCAGGATGCTAAAGGCCTGACAGATCTTGCCAGGTCCGTTACACAACTGGTGGACTCTTAGTTGTTCACCACTCTTCCGTAGTGTTCGCATCGTCTCTATGCCCTCCGTCGGTTCCACACCGCGGATCAAAACACCGGCTCCTGGCTCTATCAGAACAGCAATTTGAACGGAATGTTTCGCAGCTTCGTTATCAGAACAGGGAACTTACCCAGGGCGCTGACGTTGAGATTGTGGTACATGCCATATATAAAGTACACATAGGCGGTCCCGGCTTTGGCGTACATGGCAGCATTGCGGGGAGTTTTACCTTTGAATGAATGACTAGCACGATCCGTCTCTCCGGGATAGGCTGCAAGAAGAAGATATCTGACAGATATATTCCGTGTCGTTTTCAAAGGGAAGAATCTACTGTACGGTCTGCTACCTTCAGTCTCCACTATGCGTCCCTTTAGCAGCTCGCCGCCAGGAAGCTGCCTCACCAGGATTTTGCCTAACAGCGCCTTAGCGAGCTCGTGGCAGGGCTTGGCGTAGAATTTCGAGGGAAGCATGGTGATGGCACCACCAAATGTCGAATTCGAAAGAGTAGGTTGAAAGGCAACCTGGGCGCTAAGATCGTCATCACCGGAACCGCTCGTCGTCTGCTTCCGTCGCTTCTTAACAAAATACGCCGATGTAGTCTCCTCAGACATTTATTCGGATTCGGAAGATCACGTACGCTCGTCGACCGGCACCTCCCACAATTTGGGCCACAAGAGATTTAAAGAAGAATCAGCAGACTCGTAAATCGTAATTCGCAAATCGAAAACTCGAAAATTAAAAGACGAAAGAATGAACTAACGGCGGCTCGTCTGAAGTTCTAAGAGACTTTAACTTTTTGAATCAGCTGTGTAAATGACGTCACAAAAAAGTCCCAGCGATCCCATGAAACAGGAAAGATTTCGTGACTTTCGAGTTTCGTCTTCGTTCGTTATTTTCGTCGATCTCTGGAGTTTGGACTTGTCTCGTCTCTCGTATATAGTCATACGTTGGATGTCAGGCGGCTTCTGACCTTCCTGTAACCGAAGGACATTCTGTGTCGAAATGGCTGCCGTGGGAAAGAAGAAGCCTCGGCCAGGATTGACGTTACCCAAGTAAGCCCTCTTTTCCTTCTTCCATATGTTGTACCTGATCCGTGTGCAGACAGGTGTTTTTCGTTGCAGTAGCGGTGGTGCAGGGGGAGGCGATCTTGACCTGTTGGCAGCAGCTGCCGATGTTGACCGGGACAAGACCGTAACGCAAGGGAGCGTGGGTGCTGTCGATGCGGAAGCCGAGCTGGAACTGGATACATTGCAGCGCAAGCGTCTTCAGAGCTTCCTGGAGTTGAAGCAGAAGATGGGAGAAATTCATGCCGACGAGCTAGACAAGCTGGGTGAACTAGGAGTAGGTAGCGGTGGCGTGGTGCTTCGTGTTCGACATCGACCATCACAGCTAGAGATGGCTCGAAAGGTACACTTGGCAGCTGGGAACAAGCCCAACACGATCGTTTTTCCAGTGGCGCGCGCATTCAGCCAGTTACATTAGAATGCGTGCGCCACTTGGGAAATCGAGTTGTTTGCCACGCTTCCATTTTGACACGTACAGCATATTCCCTCGTTTCTCATCGTGCAACGTATTAAATGCTGTGCTGTAGCCTTATCTTAATTACAGTTGATACATCTGGAGGTGAAGCCGGCCATTCGCAACCAGATCATAACAGAATTGAAGATCCTCCACGAATGCAACTCCCCTTACATTGTGGGGTTCTACGGAGCCTTCTACGATAACGGGGAAATCAGTATCTTAATGGAATACATGGTTAGTGGATATTCGTATCGCAGTTTTCCATCTTGGCGGTCCGAAGAATATGACAACTTAAAGCCGTTCTGTTGATTAAGGATGGGGGATCATTGGATCAGATTTTACGGCGAGGAATTCGTGTACCAGAAGACATTCTAGGGAAAATAACCACCTGCGTCCTGAAGGGCTTGATCTACCTGAAAGAAAAGCACAATATCCTGCATCGAGGTAGGAGGGTTAATGATTCTCTCCAAAAGCCGGCTTTTGGAAAATATGGAAAATTTATCTGGGAAGTCGGGACTCAAAACCCGCTTCGTTTTCGTTCACTTGCATACTTGCGAGCTACCCATTATAACAGGCTTGCTGTTTGCAGGTGTCAGAAAATTTTCCTATATCGTTTACTAGCCTCGAAACTCTGCTAACGAGACCGCATGATGCTTCCCTTGTAGATATCAAGCCATCAAACATCCTGGTCAATACACGGGGAGAAGTCAAGCTGTGCGATTTCGGCGTGAGCGGACAACTGATTGACTCCATGGCGAACTCTTTCGTCGGGAGCCGTTCATACATGGCACCCGAGCGACTAAAGGGTTCACCGTACACCATCGCCTCTGATATCTGGTCCTTAGGTCTTTCACTGTTGGAACTAGCACTTGGACGGTATCCCATTCCTCCGCCCGACCCCGAGGAGTTCCGCCAAATCTTTGCTTCTTCCAGCGCAACGCCAGGTATCGTGGTCTTCCCTTACAACTGTAGTACGCTCGAGGTGAATTAAACTTCAGTTTCCCGACTCTTATTCCTCTGTTGACAGAACCGGCAGTGGTTATGGCCATCTTTGAGTTGCTGGACTACATTGTCAACTCACCTTCACCCACCTTTCCGGAAGGCATCGTTTCGTTCGATCTCAAAGATTTTGTTGACAGCTGGTACGTCGTTTTTTGAGCCACCTCTCTCAACTGCCGACGTGATGTTCGGGTATGCCTCTGATTTTTGTTATTTTGCAGTTTGCAGAGTGAACCATCGAAACGGCCATCGCTGCAGGCACTGCTCCTGCATCCTTTTATTCTTCGTTCAGAACACGAAACAACCGATCTAGCTCGATGGGTCGTCAAAGTCAAAGACATTGTCAACTCATGATGCGTTTGTATGAACTTTCGTCTTCATATGTCGCGGGTCAAGAGCGCAACTGCTGAAGCTGCTGTTCTAAGTTAAATGCAGTCTATGTTAAACATTTGTTTGGCTGGCTTCTACGATGGTAAAGTCCAAATTTTACTTTGAAGTTTTTCATTTTCATTACGGACCGAAGCATGCTTGACTTTTTTTATCTTGTAGAGTGTTTGCTTTAGCTACTGTGTTAACAAAAAACTCAAAAAGGAAATAAACTGAAAAGTAAAAGACGGGTACAGCATGACACATGTATGGTAACAGGAAACACACCTGCGATGAATACACCAAGGGGAGTCCAAAATAAAATGCAGATATCAACCACCTAGTACCCACACAAGATGAGGGTTCAAAGACTGAGAAATAAAAATGTTAAAGTACCACCACCGATAATCATATACACAAATTCAATGTATAAGAAAGAGATTACGAGCAGTTAATCAGGGATAACGATTTAGGGCCCGAGCAGCGGCCCGGTGTTTGAGGAAAGCATAGATGGGATCGGCAGGGATGGCCTCTTGTCTAGTGGGAGTCTCGTTATAGTCAGTCGCCACCTGTTGCTCTCGCTGAACCTGACGACCACGAGCACGTTCGAAAAGCCAAGATGTCAAGGTCAGATTAGAGGTCTTCCACTGCTTAACTTGGGACAGACGGTACCGGGCACGATCCACTGCTCGTTGCGAGTACCAGTCAGCTTTCCTATCAACAAAACACCTTGATGAAATCAGCGCTCGTATAAAACTAGGCAGCTGCTGATAACTTACCCTAATGTCTCGGCTTTCTTTTCCGTTTGTCCTTGTGGGACTTTGGGCGTTTCCTTTTTTCGCTTTCGATTTTCTTTCGGTACTTCTTGTGGCCTACAACGATATAAGTCAAGCGACAATCAAAACTAGACACACAATGGTTCGTACTTGCGTACTTGCATTGTCCATCTTTACATTTTGGCCGCCAGCCATCGTCTCTGCATCCAGGAGAGCTGTTCAACGACATGGTCCAGCGCGAGCCACCTTCACCTCCAGTATGCTGCACTGCTTTCTGCCACCATTTCCACTGACAACTAACCCAATCTTTCGAAGCCTGAAAACCAAGCGACATTAAGCGGAAACAGCTAGTTTATGTAGCATGTGGAAGCTCGGCAAACAAACTCGACAGGATGGTTTTTCCAAGGAGCGCAGGTTCTCAGTGGTCTTGGTTGAGAGGTGCGCCACTGGATAAAACAACTTCTCGAGCTCATTTGCCGAACTCCCATGTACTGCAATGTGTGACGTTACCTGTAACCTTTTTGGCACATGGGCGATGGTGTCTTTGAGAAAGGGACTGCTAACGCTGACCAAGTCGTACGTCCACTTCTTCAAGGCCTTCTTTATCTTTTTCGTCCGCGACAGGTGTTGCAGTGTATGCCACAAACGTAGTGGATCGTGGGTCTTCCAGTACCAGCCGGCCTTGCCCGCCTTCACTTCCGGCTGGCGCTTCTGGCTAGGCTGGTTACTGGCTGCTCGATATTTGTTGGGTGTCAGGTAGCAATAGTCATTGTACAGCGTTCCACCCAGACCACAGTGGGCATACTTGGAATCTTTCGACTCACGGGACGTTTGTGATTGATGCTTATGCTGTGACGAAGGAGGTACGGTTGAGAGGTTCTTCCAGATGTGGCTACGGTTAACCTCCTGATAGCGCTCCTTGACATTGTACAAGTCTCGCTTAATACTCTCCACTTGCGCCTTCATACCTTTCCACTTGGTGTCGTTTCTCAGTCGATGGACCCACGACGCGGGTCCTCGAGACTCCGGAGAAGCTGGTTTAGAACAAGTTACCTTGGTCAGTGCTGGTCTTGATGGTTGCTGAAGGCTAGACTTGTTGGCCAAGACAGAAGCAAGGCCAGCTTTCTGCAGACGGTGAAAGTTCCGAGGAACTTCATCTTTTGGTTCATGTAGGTGGACAATGTCGGAGAGCGTCAAGCCAGCCGAGGCAGATAGCGAAGCTCTCTTCGACCAGGAAGATCCGTCTTGACCAGTGGAGATGTTGAAGACAGGAGCTTTGTGGACGATACGTGTCAGGAGTTTCCGGCTGTCCGCCAAACGAAGACGAAGAGCGCGGTTTTCATCTTCGAGCGCAGAAATCCGACGCTTCAGCTCACCCTGCGTCTTCATCATCTAAAAGACATAACACAGAGAGTTCTGCCGTGAACTCTGCTACCTTACACTACGCACTTTTTAATTCTTGGAAAGTATCTGGGAGCTGGGGAACTCGACAGACTCGACCAGACCGTTTCTCAAGTGGCGCACCTTCTCGGTAATACTGGCTGGAAACGTGCGCCACTTACGAGAACGATTTTATCCGGGGGATTTCTGCTCCTTTTTTTCTACGAAGTACCGACCGAAGCCGTGCTCGGCACCACCGTGACAAGCACGTTTGTAGAAGAAGTGCAACAACGCTCAAAATTATGCTTGGGTCTGCCGTACCTGATGAAGTTTGAGAAAGACTTCGGCATGCTGCCCCTGTCCACCGACATCCACGGTTGGTCCATTCGGCACGACTCCCATCGAACGACGCATATTCTGGGCCACATCGACTGGAGCTCCATAGTGGGCATGTCGAGTAACGATCAGCGTCCCTCCAAAGTGCCCCATTGCTAGCAAGGCTACCAGCACGGCCATCATGACGACGTAAACTGTCAAGCCGCGGTTAAGTTCTTCGTTACGACGATGCACGTAGGCCCGGGTGGTGGGTGCATAACCAGCAGGATAGTCCAGCGGCAGCGCCTCAACTTCGTCCTCATCTCTCAATTCTTCACTGGCGCTTCGTTGTCGAACAGAAGAGGGTGGAACTTGCCAGCCCGAGTGCGACGAAGTATCCGACTCGCCCATCGAACACTCATCTGCAATCCCATGCAAACACCGTCAGACTTACTAGTCTTTCTTTGGTGATTGGTGATTTCAGCGCATAAAAGAGAGAACCAACCGTCATCTTGGACCCAGCTAGTATTTAGCGAGCATTGACAAGGTCCCGTCTGTCGCTGGGCGGTCTCCCATCCTTCCAGATGGTCATCTGTATCCTCCTCGATAGCCACCACTTCTCCATCAGACTGTTCGGACGTCTCATCAGAAATGTCAATCGCAGTTCTATACACGCAACAACATCACCTGATGGTTATCAAACAGCAGCTAATGACTGTGGCCGCCAGCTACCCAGTCAGCCAACACGACCGATCACACCCTTACCTGTCGTTCGTTACGGTTTCGCTTTCCGGTGGAGCGGCATTCTTTGCTGACTGCTGCTTGGTAGCGTCCTCCACATCTTTGGAAGAACTCCAATGTCCCGATATGGACGATGATCGACTGCTGCCCGATACCACCTATCGACACAAGCAAGCCACCATAATTTACGTAAGACCTCTTATTTAGACCTCGTATCAGAAGGCGCGAAACAGGACGAAGCAAGGGAACGACTATCGCAACCCCATATGACCACTTCCGGTTGACTTCCGGTCCCTGATAGACTTATGCATTACGTCACTGTCATTACAACATGTCTGGTGACTTGATTGCCTGATCACTCAACATCAAAACACTTTTCGATTGAAGTTGTCATCTCATGCATAGACCCATCGCTCCGTTGACAACAAAGTTGATAACACACCTGCTCTTCCTGATCGTGATCGACCAGCGTCCAGCCGTGCAAGGACGAGTTTGAATTCTCACGTTCCATGGCCTTTCACTCTCGGTGCAAAATACTACAGCTTGTCGATCGAGGTTATCATAGTACAGCACAGTTCCCTCTAACTCCTGCAAGAAGTCAACAGCACATAAGCTCACTGCAGCAGAACCTGCGGTTGCCAAGAACGATGTAGCACAACGCAAAACATCAATCGAGGGAGCTGCCATGCTTACTGCTTACCTTGCGTTACCGATCTCCTCTCCGATAAGCACCCATACAGACTGCCTGGAACAGGGGACTCGCCGATCAGAAGTGCTTTCCCTTCGCACTACGGGTAATTTCCAGGACTGAACAAGATTCGGTCCGGCTCCTTCCGTATGGAATAACGAAACTAGCGCAGACAGGTTTGCCTAACAAGCAAGAAGTTTTGGAGCCTTTCTTTGTGTGGCTTGTCAATAAACACAAGCTCGGCAAACATGTGACTTATAATATGACGTATTACATAACCCTCAGGTGCCACTCTTCATAACCTCGCGGCCCTGTACATACGCAACTTTACATCACATCGTCATCCAGTCATCCAGTTTTCGCAATTTCTCGGTGAAGATCCGGCATCTGATCAAGTACAAATGGTCAATCAAACGAGGCTGTTTCCAGTTTCGCTTGATTGTCCCTTTAGTTGTTTCGTTACCATTTAATCGACGCGTCCGGACTGTGGGTTTCGACATAGACGCGCTTCCGAGATTCTTCCCGTGAATCAGTGATTGTTTCTTCAGCCATCCTCATTCCTGTTGATCTGCGGCCTTACAGTGAAAGTGAGGCACGATGAGGATCGAAAGGTGTTTCTTCTGCTCCTCGACCATCTATCCCGGCCATGGAATCCAGTTTGTGCGGAACGACTGCAAGGTAAATGTCAGCTGTAATTATTATTTAGGGATTTCGTACAGTTACTTTCACTTGCTTACCAGCAGTCCCTGCTTGAATGTCAAAGCACTTGGATTTACGTGTGCCGAGGAGATTAGATATGTAAACTGCACGTTTCTGATTTCAGATATTCAAGTTTTGCCGGTCAAAATGCCATCGCGCCTTCAAGAAGAAGAAGAATCCCCGCAAGACGAGATGGACGAAAGCCTTCAGGAAAGCGGCAGGCAAAGAGTTGACGGTCGATCCTGCCTTTGAGTTTGAAAAGAGGCGAAATACCCCCGTCAAATACAGCCGTGAATTGTGGGAAAAGACAGGTATACTAGCATTCTGCTCATTACAAAGTATTCAGTCATTACCACTTCCGGTCGCAACCTAGAAACTGTCATGGTGGAGCTATTGGCAGAGCTATTGGTCTATGTTGCTTCGAGAATGAACCGAGCATCACGATGTAAACATCATTATCCTTTGTAGTTGATGCCATAAAACGGATCGACGAGATAAAACAGAAACGAGAAGCACAGCACATACTAAAAAGGTAACCCCTGTTCATATAGTGTCAGGACATTGGTAGACTTGTGATGGATCCCTCCCTATATTTGGTATTCCCGGCTTCCGTTGTTCGGGTCGATGTTTCGGTCTCCGCAGCGAGTTCCATGTGTTTCACTGTACAAATTCTGATTTGAATGTGTAGGCTTCAGAAAGGTGTGGAAGACAGGAAACAGATGGACCGAAAGCAGATTCAGAAGAGCATGCACATGCTCAAATCTCCCGCCGGTAAGTCAGCCTTCTGCTCTTATAGATTCATATACGTTGGACATCCTTTGCACAATGTTTCGATTTAGCCAAGCTGTCGAGGAAGGGCCAGCAGTTGATGGAAATCGAAGAACATTCAGATTACGAAGAAGAACCGGAAGCCATGATGATGGAAGCGGAAGTGGGAGACGAAGGAGAAGAATAGACTCGTGGTTTGTCGCGTTCTTCCCCCCTGCATTGTTCAGATTATATAATTATTCTCTCCAAAGTATAAGACGACATATTTTCGGTCGTTTTGTACTAGTCCGACGTTCAGTGGCGGCCTTCCTGTCGGATACTTATGTTACGCTGGTCAGTTTACTTTATTGGCTGGGTCACAAGTCTTGCTGGATCTTCTGGTTTTGATGCTAGTTGGAAAACCTGGTAGAAAGTAATATTCCGTCGTTCCAGCAGGTTAAAGAGGCCAAGACCTTGCGGGTAATCGTCGTTACATAGGGTGCGTGATCCTCTGGAACGTAATCATGTGGACCCGTGAGTGAAGTGTCACAATCATCCCGCAACGCATACCGTGACCAACTGACCGGTGACGCTTATACAGACCAGGAATAGTTTTCCCGACAGGTGTAATTCAGAATTTGAGGGTGATCTGACGTGCACGGAGGGTAAGTTGCGTGCGATGGACAGTATATAAGGGCGATCAAGCGACCAGCGCGTGCCACCACAAAGTTATTGTTCATTCTGTCAGGTCCCCGACTTTGATCACTACCAGCGAGATCATTTCCTTCATTTTCTGAAACTTATGACTTAGTGTGGCAAGAGAAAATGTTGAAACTTTTGTTATGTCTTTACTGCGTTATCTTCGTTGCAGTATCTGCTGATGATGTTGACGAAATTTACGCCCCATCCGCCAGCGCCTATGGTACGTACCGCTTCCTTGTCTGATTCCACCCACTAATCCGTAAAGTGCATAAATCTGTCCTTATTTTACAAGAAAATGGCCTCTTTCAAGACCGCTTTCCAGGTAAGAGATTAGTTCTGAATAATCGGGAAAATGCGGAATATCGGTTGATCCATTTCTGTCGCAGAAAGCTTTCCACTTTCCGCGTACCATTATGGAACCCCGCTGTATAGTTTCCGTTTTTTTTGTTAAAGAAGACGTCACAAAGCGTGCGAGAGGAATCAAGCGACCCAAGGGAAACTGGCAAGATGTGTTGGAGGAAGTAGCAAGAAACGAGAACAGGATGCTGGACTTTGGTCGACTGAAAAATGTTCGCTTCGGCTTGGGTCGCCGCTGAGAAGACCGGTAACCTAGATTCGCGGACTGTCTTGCCGCGCCGGACATTTGATTGTACAAACTTTAATTAATAAAAACAGGACACTACGGAGACAACAGCTGGGTTCAATAAAGCACACATTTGGATAAAAACTCTTGGTTGAAAATTTAAACGAAAGATATTCGCCTGAGACGGTTGTGGTAGAAAACAGATTCAACCATGAATGAAGGTGCAGTTTCGAACTAGAAAGATTCTCATGCTAAATGCAGCCGACAGGCATGAGAACTATGAGCACATAGCTAATGAAAGATCAACTGGCTTAAAAAAGGACTAGAAACAGACAAGACGAGCGAGCGTCGTAAAAAGAAAGGACATGCAAAGTTGAGAACCGCGATAAAAACTAAGAAAGTAGCGCTGTTCAAGAGGCTTAAGAATTCAAGTATACGGTGGCGGTTTAGGCAAAGTACATGCCAGTGATGTCTTCGTAAACCTAAGACGAAAACTTTTGAAGGAGATTTTCTGAAATGCAGCATACAGAAACAGCTAATATACTTCCAAGTTCTAATTTCATCGCTTAGAATGAAAGATTAGTAGCCTTGGTACGTTGGTTGAGCTGGGTGAGCTCCAGACGGTGTCCAGAGTCGCCAGAAGAACCGGTACCAGTCCTACGAGTAAAGTTAAACGTCACAAATGACACCAAATGGACGATGTAATGTCAATGGGCAGATGTTTTTACTAAAGGGTAAACTGGCATGTCGGCTTCCTCCGGATAATGTCGTGCTCGAAAGGCCGCATGGTGTGCATAGTAGACAGGTGCCGGGATGCAGACACCACGGTTGCACCTGCCGTAGCAGTAGGTTAGATAGTAGGAGATGGTAAGAGCTGAATCTGGTCGGCCTTGTATAGTTGCTGTCATCGTACAGGACATTGTAGTGAGCCGGACGGGAAGTACCCTAAACCACGCCATGGGCGTAACTTTCAATAAGGCATCTGCGACACAAAAACATCAGACTTGCTTGTTCGTGCGTCAGGTAACCTTTACCTGAATGCCAAAGTGCGAGCACAAGAACCAGCCAAATTCACTGAAGTAGCAGATGGCACGATTCGTGATGGCTGCTTCAGAAAAACAACCCATACGACAGGTAATGTCGAAGGCTCATATATAGCGTGACAGGAACCACACTTACCGGGAAAAACGTTCGAGCCTTGCCCGCTTGACCAGCAGTGTTCACCGCGAACAGACGAGTACGATGCCGCTTGCCAACAATGACGTATCTACAAAAGGTTCATCACTATTAAAACATCAAGGCGGTTTTTAACGCTCTGTTCGATGTGGAAGCCACAATTATGATTAGGCGCTCGGCTGACATACTCGAACGGATCGTTTCTCCCGAGTGGCGCACGTTTTCAGTACTACTGGCAAAAAGCGTGCGCCACTTGGGAAAACTGTCTGACTGAATTTGTTTGACGAGTTTCCAACTTTTACGCTATAGACGGCTTGTAGTCTCCGGTGGGAGTCAGGACCTGACATGCGGCCTGAATTGCTGTCAGTTCGTCACGCATAACCTACACAGCAAGAAAAGGTAAAAACTGGGAAGAACAGGGATACCAAGGGAAGCCCATAACATCAACGGGTCCGCATGCTATCGCACCTGCATGTACTGGCCTTTCGAAACACCATCGCGGAAGAAGATGATGCGCTGCGGTTCTCGTTCACCACTTCGCCGCTTGAACTCTTGCATCAGTTCTGTAACCATATCTTTCGGAGTGGACATTATTTCTTCGCGATGGCCTTGAGCTCGAGCCCGCGCTGTATATTGCGTGAAGGAACGATTGTGGGATGTCACCGCGGCGGCTATAGAGGGCTCATGCGTTCCCTCGCCTAGCATGAGACAACAATAATTCAGTTTGTCTTTAAGATCTGTCACTTAAGCGACAGAAGTTTCATGGATGCGTGACGTCGGCGCCAAAAATGATTGTAGGCTGTAATGGCGGATGCGTGACGTCGGCGCCAAAAATGATTGTAGGCTGTAATGGCGGAGAAAATATATCAGATCACTTTGGCGGGAAGTGGTTTAAGTATACTGTACTACGTCGGTAAAGTGCTTGATATCGACGGTTTTGACGAGATTCATGACTGGCTGTTAGTTCCTGTTGAACAGCAAAGGCGATCCTGAGTACCAACAAACAGGGACCTCTTCACCGAAACAAGCTTACCGCCAAGCTTGGCATTGACTTTCAGCAGAATGTTGGAGACGTATTGGTTCAATGCACCAGCGCCTTTGTTCACGCTTTTGAAGTTATCGGCTCCTAGGACAACTTGTGTGACGAGACCCAGCGCCACATCACCAGCCTTGTTTGATTTCCGGATAGAGCGGACCCCGCTTGGTCGTCACCAGTGGTATTTTTGCTCTTCAGGTCGCGAAAGATGGAAACCATACCCGGGAACTGGTGAGTCGGTCGTGGTGCCTAGTACGGGTTTATCAACAGACATTCCGCGAAACCTATCGACGAACCAGCCGAAAAAGTAACGCAGGTACATCACCATGGAGGTAGATTATGGGGTGGCATCACCTAGCCGTAACGATGAAGTCTTCAATAAAACGCTCAACATTGTGGTCGTTACGTGATTCGTCCAGATTCATGACCACTGTAAATGCAGAAGAACGGGCTTCATAAGGCGACAAATCGGACGTCGACAAAAGAATTCACCCAGATTGCTTTTCCAAGTGGGAGTGGCGCACGCTCTTGGCCAATAACAGTGGAACCGTGCTTGAGTTAACGATCTGGACTGAAGTCCTTTACCGACGTCCCAAATTAGCTCGTAATAAGTAGCACATACCCCAGCTATCCAGCGCTTTGGGAGCAGTGAAGCGGACGTTGCGAGGATCCCATATGCCGTCCATGTCTTTGACATCCAGCTATACAAGATAGCGAGCCAAGTCACAAAGGAGCGGCCTAATGAGCAAGTAAGGAATGGTTTTGCGGACCTCGACCACCGCCGGATTTCGAGCTTTGGGTTGCGTGTCCTTGAACCATGGTCGGTTTGGGTAGAACTCGTCCATCCAAGTCATCCATCGTGCTGCGAATGCTGATGCCACACTGCCTTGGTGTAGGGATTCTGGTCATAGCCTATAAATCAACAAACCACGACATTTAGATCGCTTCCGGCAAAAGGAGGGATCACTATATTAAAACCTACCTACAACTTTGTCAAGGATATACTGTACGCATCCCTTCCGTTTTGGAGCTGTAACGAAGGTTGGACGATGAAGCAGACACTTTTGACGCGGAAGGGCGGATATTGTTAATTCGTTTGAAGGAGTGCATGTACTTGGTCGAGCACAGTTTTTGACCATCAGCGACGTCTGGTCGTCCGTCAGCTTCCGGATTACCTTCTGTCCCTCCATCAGTGTACAGACTTCCATCGGAAAGTTCTTCTTGGTCCCTACCTATAACACGCGTGTCAGTCATCAACACGCACTTTTGAAGAAGCGGCGTAGACTCACCTCCAAAAGAGGAAGTTCAGCATAGGTCAGTTTCACTTGGTGGGTTTTTTTAAAGTAGGCTTCCACCGTTGTCTTCTTGCCCTCATGCTCGAAGGTTTGTTTGCGCCGACTCTCGAGACACACCTGTAACACGCATGCGCCGCAGTCGTCCGCTACGCTTTACTTCCACCTTGAGGACCCTTATTTCCTTTTCCAAGGTCCATCGTTGTGTATTGTTCAATCTTTGGGAAGGGTTGGCCATGTTCAGTGTGGCTTTCAGCAAGTCCAGCACCGGCTGCTTCTCATGAAATGCAGTGTTGGCCACATCCAAGTTCAAAGTCACTTGCTACAGGCTCCGTGGCTCGGTCGCGCTGTACAGTACGAGTACAAATTAAGGAAAAATGCTAATATGAGTAATATCGATCGGGTCGTATAGGGTAGTTCTTGTCGTACCGCGCAGAAACCCGGCCAACTTTCGAGTCCACCTTTCACATCGAAGCAATGTTCGTCGCGCCGGAAAAAAGGAACGTCCGACAGCGATACTCGTTCCCGTGGCTAAGGCCGCTTCTCGAAGAACGGGAATACAGAAGTCTCTTGTTATGGTGGTGTAGAATGCGCAATCGGAAGTGGGTCGTCGTAAACACTGTTGCAGCAACCTCCAAGATGTTTCCGATGGTTGGCAAGGCTTGATGGTGGTGGTGGCTTTCATCTCCTCTCCATCCGCGTATTCGGGATGATGATATCCACCTTTTTGGATTCATTCTTGGATTCACCTTCAGCTCCTGGCTGGCGTCAAAGACCAGCTTCACGTATCACCTAGGTGACGGTGTCTCCTGCTGCGACCGCCGCGCTGGTCCGCGAGATATGTCCGTCCTAAACAACAGCAAAATAGCCGTGGATTGTACATACACCGACACCCTGGCTTAGTGTGATTAGGGATTCGTACTCCCAGTTTTGGACGGATGCCGAAGAATCTACGCCGATGAGAATCTGCCCGGAGGGTTTAGCTGGGTCTTCAAGATTCGAGAGACCGAAGAACCAGTTACGGCTGGTCAGTGATGCTTGGTGTCAAGCTAGTTTGAAGCTTTCTTCTCGGAGAAGGGAGACCCATACAAAAATTAACTGATTATGTCCGAATCCGACACGAGTGGTAATCATGACAAAAAATTTAAACATCTTCAAAAATCCAAAACAAGATAAAACTTAGATCTGCGTCAGGATTATTGCGCTTCAAGGAATACAGCGAATTAAAAGTAGTATACTAGAGGTTAATCAATAAGAGGCTCTAAAAACAGGCCCACGAAAACGTAAAAGACTTGGGACAAAAAGCTGTCATGCTTCTTGGCATCGTTACGTACGATAAAGAGAGTAAGATCTAAAGAAAAATCAGGAACGTCTTGGGTTTCATTGTCGTGAGTGAGCACAGCAGTCATATTAGCTCGTTACAGAGAAGGAATATTAGAATGTAAGTCTTTAGAGTTCAACCGGTTGAGGCGGCAGCTGACGAGGATGGCGAGGTGGAGGAAGCTGCTGAATCGGCAGATGGCGACAAAGTCTGCATTGACGACGAGACGTGAGCCACGGAATCGAGGACCGATGACTTGGAATCGCTACCGTAATCTCCTCCACCATTGACCAACAAGGTCCCATTTTGCGAATATCGAACACACTTCTTCTTTCGTCTGCAAAAATAGAAAAACCATCATTTGAACGAGTTCGTCAACCGGGTATTCAACCCAAAAACTTACTTGCAAGGCTTGCACCATTCACCCATCCGATCTATGCCAAATATCGCGCGGCATTTCTTGGGTTCTAAAGATGGGGAAAAAACAACGATGTCAAGAACAATTACAGGAAAATAAAAGGCTATTGCTTTATTATTTTACTTTCGCTATTTGGAGGCCCGGCAAACAGACTCGGATTGTGCGCTTTTCCAAGTGGCGCATAATTCCAGCCAGAAACACTAGGAACGTGTGCCACTTATGAAAACGGGCTTTCGTTCCCACGAGTGGGCACGCTTTGGCCAGTGACACGAGAAACGTGCGTCACTTGGAACAATATTTATAACGAAGTCCCTTACCATCAGACTTTTCCTTCTTCCTTCGTTTCTTCTTGCCACAGACAGCGTAGTTATCTTTGGCAGTCCAGCCAGGGTTGACTCGGGCGTGGTTCTCCCGCTCTTGCTTGGCCATCTCGTAATACTTGGCTTGCTCTTGGCGATCCAGTGCGTGCCACTACAAACGACAAAAAGCATATTAGCTCGTAGGTCTACACGATATTGAGAACAGATGGAAGATAGGTTGACAAAAAGCGCCCACCTTTTTGCCGAGTATTTGATTGATGGCTGCACTCTCTTTGAGGGTGCATTGGGACTGCACTTCCGCCCGCATTTCCTTCATATACAACATGAAGGCGTTCAGAGGTTTTTTGACATGGTTCTGCTTGTCTTTCCGGTGACGATATCGTTCGGAGGAGTCACGATTGCTGGATGTGGACGAAGCGGAGGAATCGGCGTGCGACATGCGCGAGGAACTAACTTCGTGCCCATGTGAAGAAAACCTGAAACAAGACCACCGCTGAGATGCTGTGCTCAGGGGAAAGAATCGAAAGCTAAGAATTCTTGTCTTACCTTCCATGGTGGTGCTGATCAGGTGAGTGAGGAATACCAAAAGGAGGAAATGGCGGAAAGAGACCCAGTGGTGACGGCATGGTGCCTATCCGACCATAGCCACCCCCGTAGGGTGGATATGCCCCAGCCATTGAAGCGGCCATGGGAGAAGTGGTGCCACCTCGTAAAGCGGCATTCATGTACGCTTGTTGCATCCTGCAGCAGGAATGTACGTGTAAGTTTGAACTGCACTAAGAGATAGTAACTGAAGTGACGTACCAGGCGGAGGCGGCGTTCATGTCGGGATGGGAAAAGGCTGGATGATGATGGTGGAAGGGTGCGAAGGGAGTGTGAGGAGAGGCAAAGGGTGACGTGGTTCCCCGCCCGTTAGGAAAGCCCATGTGTGCAGGTGGCGGAGTACCATTGTGCAGAAGTCCGAACGCACTGGGAGAGGGCGCTGGCGAACCTCTCGTCAGTGGCGACGGCATCATCCGTCCACCCTGCAAACCACACTCAATATAAATAAAGTTCCATCACACATAAGGCCATAAACTCATACTGCTGTTGACCCATCGTTCCTCAAACGTTAGAGGCCTGTCCTATCAGCAAGAAAATGCAGAGTCACCGCACAGTTAACATAGATACAGTGGTCATCAATCGGTCAAACCAGTAACGGCAAGCAAACGAAAGCATTAAACCCGATCACAAGCGGCGATATCGTCTATCTCAGTTTTTCCACCTAGAGTAATGACTATAAGATGGGAAAAAGATTTTCCAACGACTACTGGACAGGACCACGCCTGGGCCTTGTTAGAGAGGAAGGAACTCCAGCAGCCTCGAGAAAGGTCACTGGTTCCTGACCAGCAGCCAGGTCGAAGCCGAATAGTGTATGCGCCACATGTGGTATTTATATACTGACTGTGGCAAGTGTGACTTGACAGGTAC
Source organism: Ramazzottius varieornatus (assembly GCA_001949185.1). Taxonomy (NCBI): domain Eukaryota; kingdom Metazoa; phylum Tardigrada; class Eutardigrada; order Parachela; family Ramazzottiidae; genus Ramazzottius; species Ramazzottius varieornatus. Next base: position 47,681 of record BDGG01000016.1, on the reverse strand, counting down.
TCTCTTTCGACTTATATAGTTAAAGTGATGGATTATCCCACGATCTCTTCCTGAACGTGTCCTTTGAGGTTCTTACAGAGAGGAGAAAAGTGTCATGCTTTTCTTATAGTGTTTGGCAAGTGACGGTGACAGCAGGAGCATCTTGACAAGTGAAGCTACCGGTTTTGAGAGTGTTGTCGCGCAAATAGGCGCACCGCAGAGACGCCCGCAACACACTTGTCATATCTATCTACAGTATATACACACAACGACAACGCATCACTCTATCCCTCAAGTCAATTAAAACTAAAAAGGGGCACGCAGCTCCATATGACATCAAGCACTTTTCGACGCCACAAAGACTCCCTTTTCCCTTGTGGACATTTCGGGGATCCACCTATAGAGCCACGGGAAGTCAATTTGGGCTGTCGAAATTGACAAGAACAATATGGGGCGTTACTAGCGATAAAAGCTCGTCAAAGAGACTTGAGTGATGACCCTTTCCTGCAACAACAACAACTCTGTCCAAGAATCTTCAAAGGGGATCGGAATTGAATTTGCGGAGACCTGAAAGCTTCTTTCATCGTCTGTTTCCCTGTCGTACAGCGCCAGATTGGCAATTGCGCACTTTGAGACGGTCCTCAAGGGACTATCGATTGACAAAGAGCCAATATGGCGACAAGAAAGAGCCATTCAACCGACCGAACCAGCGGAAGTGCATGTAGCCTTCCAATAAGCATCGACTGATCCCGCAGAAAGAACGACAAGGATGTGACTGAGTCGATGTGGAAACTGGGCAAGTAAGCTGAACCATATTGTTTCCGCAAGCGACGCACTCTCTCAGCTAATACCAACCAGAACATCCGCCACTTGGGATAAAGATCTTGGACAGATCATTTGCCCTCCTCCCACATGCTGTCGGGACTTTCCTAATGTCGAAGATGCAAGCCAAGCGAAGGAAGATAGGCAAAAGGGAAGAGCAAGTCCTGTAATCAATGTTCAATAAGCCGGAAGAATATTGCCACTTATTCCCTCGTCGTGTTCATCATCCGCAAAGACAACAACCATTCCAGCCAGGCAGGGACAAATTACGCTGTACGACCGGCACAACATTCGTGACCTGCTCTTAGTCTTCCCTTTCATCCTCCCAACCCAGGATGGAAGATCAATGAGATGGCAGTGGGGCAACGAAGTTATCACTTACGTAGTAATGCAAGCCGGAAGAAGCTTGACGGTGAGGCAAAGTGCAGGGCATGCTGCTGGCTAATTCCGGTGAGGGACCAAAGGGAGGGAAAGGAAAGGTGCAATTGGTCGGGGGCAGAGCCAGAGGTTTCTGGATGAGAGATAATGGATAAAGAGATGGCATCATGCTCGTAGGTACCAGCGAGGAGAAAGGCATGATTAGAGAGGAGCGAACACCAATAAGGCCGGAATCGACATTTATCAACAACAGGAAGAACCAGCGTGGGACTATAGCGTCATCGCCCGTTCACCAACGGCACGAAACATTCTCGGAGACAACAGAGTACACAATAAGAGGGCTTGTGTCAACCTCGGCGACAAACTTCTTCATTCAATCACATCCCGATCGAGAAAGCTTCTCGTCGGTCGATAAAACTTCCGACTGAACGTCCTGTCCCGCGATGCAAAGGAAAGAGGCTGTCAGGGTCTATCGGCGTTTCCCGGAAGCTGTAGTCAGGCCACAGTCAGGCGTTGTCGTCCATTGACAATCAGATTTCCGTCTTTTCTTGGTCCTGTTATGCCTTGGACAAGCTTGTCATGGTACGTTCAAGTCTATCGGGCCCAATAAACGTCCGATAACACTCGCTCCGTACATCAAGTCAAAGTCAGCTTATCCAGCTCCCAACAAAGAACCTCGGCTCGATAACAGTCGACCCTCTTTCTCGATAACAGTCGACCCTCTTTCTCCACAACTCAAACTGCAAAATCTCTAATCTCTTTCCGCGAAACCACTTTGAAGCAAACTCGTGGTCGATCTACTTCGCTTTGCCAAAAAAAAGCTTCCGAACGAAGCAGTAGCAAGACAAGACTATCTAGTTGGTCTTGAGCAGCATGTCGTACGCAACGCAGGTGCGGTTCTTGGCTCGATTGGCTGCTGGCTCATTTTGAGTGGTCGCAGGTAAAAAGTCATAAGTTAGTGGAATGACATGTTTTGTTGGTAAAACATGGTGCTGGCTCAAAAGAGTCTTTTACCGAAAACGTCTTACGCCAAGATGCATTAGACGTCGGCCATTGTGATGTTAATGACTTATGTGTGAATGTGGCAAAGAGGGCGCCTCCAGCCTTCCAACAATGGTCGACTAGACTCTACACCGGCTCTCCAACTTTCGAAAAAAACAACATTTTTATGCATAAATTTATCCGTCTGATAGACATATATGGCCTCATTGCATCGTTCGGTGGAAGCGGTGCTCAGCAGCCCTGCTCATAATTTAATCGGTCATGAGCGCGATAATTTACTGCTAATTTATTCAGCCATGTCATGCGCCTGTTATCGCTTTATTGGCTAGTTCGCTTTATTCGAAGCGGAAGTCGCCCTGACGATGCACTGAAACAAGCCACATAACATCAGCGAGGTCGCTATCATCAGTAACGAAGACCGCTGGTATCTTCCCCCTGTCGAACAATTCTACCTTTACCACAGCCTTATATCCACTAGCGGGCTGTGCCTTTACTCGTCCACCTCAACGTACTTTGCAGCGACCTCGAGGGACAACCCCACTGTACATCGTCCCTATTGACAAGAACGATAGTGCCTATCACCTTCCCCTTCTGCAAACAACGACTGTCCGATGCTACTCCCCAAGCAGACATCGCCTACACAAGAAGCTTCGCGACCGATACAGCCTTATCGTTAACGGATAAAGTGTGAAACGTACAATTCTGCTGTTAATAAATTCGTGCAGATCGCTGTTTCAAGAGGCGCACGTTTGCATTGTTATTGGCTGAAAATGTGCGCCACTTGGGAAAAAATTTGTGCGAATTTAATCGCCCGCATCTCAAATAAGCAAGCCTAGACTTTGCCCGGCTAAGGCGGCCGCCGGAAGTCGGCAGCTGCGCCGATATGCCCGAAGAAAGACCCTGAAGCAGAGATGCTGCTAGTAAGGATGTGGTCAGAAGGTGACCAAACCGGAAATGGAGCCGTGATGCTGGCAGCCATCAGAGGCAAGGAAGATCATCATTCTTTAAATGATCGGAAGAATGACCACTTATCGCCACATGTAACATTACAGTCTTATAAACACTGCAAGGGCTCGCGGCGCTGTGAACTGGCTCGAAAATTGACGAGATGACAGACAAACGAGCAACAAATAATTTAATAGTCTTCAATTATGGCTTCACCTAAGCCATAAACCTGTTCAGTGAACCAGATCAACTTTAGCACTGGAATTTTACATGCAAGAGAGAGGGAGCTGGGGAATTCACATTGTTATTAGAGTGGACAGGAGGCATTTTGCTGACCGACGTCGTATAGCGTGTAAAGTTATTACAGGGACAGGAAGTGACCCTTGACATCTCGGCCATGATCCATCCATATTAGCCCAGCCTTATCATATCCCTATAATCCTCACGCACGGCATACTGTATTGTATGCTTGCATAGTGCGCCATGTCGAATCAAAAATTTCACGCGTTACCGACATCTATCATTTACCCGGCATGACACCATCAGCAGAGCATATCTTCCCCTTATACCCGATGACATTAACCACCACACAACCCAGCGACATCCATCTTCCTTTCTCTTCCTCAATAATATACCAGAAACTCCTTTGCTTCCCTTTTCATGCGAAACCATATTGCTAGACTGGACCCGAATTTCGAGTCATATGGGACGGGGCGAACGATTTGGACCAGATTGCTTTGCCCAGTGGCGCACACTTCCAGCTAACAACAGTGGACCCGTGCGCCGCTTGGAAAATATTCTTGCCGAGTTTATTCTCCCAATTGGCGCACACTTCCAGCTAATAACAGTGAAAACGAGCGCCACTACAGACAGCGATCTGGTTCGATTCATTTGCCTACCTTCCCTATACAGTCCATTGCCTTCTTCATGCTCTGAATATTCCTGACTTTGCACCGCAGGAAGAGTAAGCCAGAAGAAGACAAGTGGCAATGAATATACGGGCAAAGGGGGTAATTCGACTCCGGTTGGGAACTTTGGACAATTGTATGCAGATGAGAAGATGGAAGGTGGCATATAGTCTCCCTCCAAGCTTCCTCATCTGGTTCCCATGTGTTTTGGGACTCCTTCTCTGTGTGAGTCGAATTTCCATTGAAGTGGAAACTTATCAATATATTTATAGCCACCATAGTCTCTCCATCATCTCTGCACACGTTCAAAAGTATGGTGGGCAATGCGCCGTAAGGTTAACGAGGAGAGACTGTAACGACGTCGTCCACGCCCTTCTCGCACTCTACGGTGAATTTGATTATGGTATAAGTGGACGACATCTTGATTGGTAGCGAGCAGGAAATTTAGAGCTAAAAGTATGAAAGGTGGATTGCTTCGACGCTTTGACCGTCCATCTTGTCGATGGCATGCCTCTCTTATCTTTCACAAGACAGGTACAGTATAATTCAATAAAAGGGGGACTATCTATCTATTTCCGAATAGAGGTAAGATGGCACTCGACCTCCCTCCAAGACTATATCTCCTCTTCAAACTGCCCCATCACTTTCCATCATTCAACCCATTAATCTCCCTTCCCAAATATCGCCCACTGCGCACGATGCTGCAACCTATCCCAGCTTCACATGCGCACTCGTTCTAACATGACCTACACAAGTTCTACATTTGAAAAAACGCCGAAAAGGTTCGCCAAGCTCCGATCGCTTCAGTCCCTGAAAAGAGGAGACTGCAAGAGCACAACTAGCCAGCACGAATCGGACACATTCCAGAGGGTATTTGCAGACGCAGCAACCTGTGGCTAATGACGATTGTCTCCTTGGATAAATCTGGCATTCCATTCGGCCAGCTTAATTAACCTCCATCTTCCATCTCTCCAAATGACAAGATCTAATCGTTCATCATCAATGGAAAGAGAAACTCCGAAGATGGAAGGGCGTCTTCTCCCAGACTTGTCCGCCTACAACACCCTCAAACCATATCATTACAGCCCCCAACAATACCCATCATAAACTTGACGAGATACATTTCTGATGATTTCTTTCGTCGGTTACACCGATCGGTAACCGGCAATAATTTTTTCGTTTGAGGACATGCAAAAGAGCAGCCGTGAACATAAGCAGAGAAAGTTTGCCTTGCAAACATTACCCATTATCGTCAGCGTTTATTTTTTCTTCAGTTTGTCAGTATGTCATAGTGGTTGCAAGTTGGACTTCGCGGTTGAAGGTGGTGGGAAGTCGTCGGTTGTTATGCGGTGGTTACACAGATCGTTGAGGGTTTCTGTTACCGGCGGTCAATAATGTTGACAATGTCCGAAGCCTTTGACAAGGCATTACTATTCAATAACCACTGTATTATTATTCTAATTAGACTAGCTAGCTGCCTGACCGTCGCGATGTGGCAGCCACATTTTCCCGCTCAGCTGCTTCCCCAGAGACAAAAGAAGAAAATTCTACGTGGCCACCTACACGCGCGAAATTTGCGAACTAAATGTACACCAATCGTTGTTCTTACGTGGCGCACATTCTCACTGCCCAAAGCTGTAAGCGTGCGCCGCTTGATATTACGACCTTCTGCATGTCATTTGCCGGCTTCCCGGATAAATTTCAGAATTTTACGGAGACCTCGACGAATATGCATATACCACAGCTCACGACAAAAGCCTGCTGATATGTAATTATTTATGGAGTGTAGGGTAGAAGAGCAAAGAGTCAGGTCAATATTATTGCAAGCCTGGCTCTTGAGCTGGCGGATGAAGAGCTTGATGTGGGGGGCTGAAGGATGGTTCTGTTGAAGAGCCATCCAGAACAATATGCCCAGCTATCCCCTTCATCCCTTCCCTCCAACTTGGTGTGATATTAGCTTTGCCGTGATGGAAAATCAGGCTTAACACTGATTATGTACGGAGAGACAAAAGGATGAAGAAGCATCAATCAGACTAGGGGGACAATAGGGGAATATGTTCTCATGTCGTCTTTGCCACTTGTCCCTTTCTGAGCAAATACGCGGACAGGCAACACTCGGCGTTTCAATTTGCGGGGGTTATAATGTTGGCTGCGACTAATTGTCCAATTGAAAAGACGGAAAAGAGGAATGCCACAAACCATCGAGGCAAAGAGTGAAGAGGCCATTTCCACAAACTATCTCCACTTCAAGCCCGGCGACGCTCACTAGAAGCTCCTTCCCCTCTTCGTCCATCTTTCGCATGCATGTCGCCATGCTCCGTCGAGACTGTCTCTTCATTTTCCACTGGTCATTTTCCTATCTTCTACTACGACCCTGCTTCCACACAGTTGCTACTGGACGATCAGCATAACGGCGACAAGGCTTTGTCATCGTCCATTCCACCGTCCGTTTAGTAAAATTAGCGCAGCAAGCCAGCGGAGACGAACCATAAACGTGCTGCACTATCACACCAAGACCTTTGTCAAACTCACAGTTCAAAAGACGATCCTTCCGTCATAAAAAGAAGTACATGCAGGCCAAGTAGCTGCTGACCAGCTTCTGGGGAAATAAAACAGTGTCACCGATCAAAAGCTGACGGCAAACAATACAACCGTATAGTCAACACAGGTGCAAACCAATTTGCTCCAAAATGCAAAGCAACATTCTCCTGGTATTCTTGTTAATATTCATCAAAGGCTCACTGTCCCCTACGAACTCTTTAAACTTTAATAAGCGTAAGGGCAATATCGTGACCTTTCGCTAGTCGAATTGTGCTTCTTACCTTTGGAAATCGCAGCGACCTGCCGCGAAGAAGGGCGGAAGGAAACAGTGGGGTTGAAGTGCATGCAGCTCACTTCTGAAAGGTGGCTTTTGCTGGCCCGATCTGCTATCATCAAATAAAAGTTACAGTCAGTGGAACAACAAAGGCTAGCGTGTGAACTTTTGCCGTGAATAAACACGGAGCAACGATATAGCCAGCCTATCAAAGCCAACAATGATTTCTCCTATGCCTCGTTGCACCGACTACACTTGCCTAAACAGAATCCATATTCAATACGGAAAGGCAGCTGACCTTTCTTACGGGAACTGGTCAAGCGAAAGCGTCTTCCCGGCTCCCGAATTTCGCCTTACGGGCTTCACAGCGCTGGCAACTTGTCAGACAGTATTTGACGGATCCCTCGAGTCAAATCTGACAAGGTATGGAATGCATACAGCCAGTATGTGCAAGGCTAGAGGCGTTCTGCAAGAAGGCCCTAAAGTTGGAGACAGGTAGATTGGCCTTAATTAAGATCTAAGAAGTGTGCTCCACAGGAGGCCTCATCTTTTCTTTTCGCTCTCATCATCCATACTGATAACCTTCACCTTAGCGCTCACAAGCCAAAGCTTATCGGAGCAACGTAGTCACCACACTCTTCTTCCCGGGCTGAATTTAATGTTGAACTTCCGGCCGTTGCCTGCTTGGAAACACTATACCGAGAACACTGGGGTACAAAGTACTGGAAAGAACAAAAAGATTGGTTCAAGGACTTTGAGAAACAATTAGCAGTCATTAGGACAGGGAGAGAAAACCGTGAGCCATGACCATTATGGCTGAACGAGGTAGCCACTAATGACGCTGAGAAAAAGACTTGACAAGAGTGGGCATTGGCGACACACAGAAAGACTCCTTAGACAGCAACGACGCCACAAAAATCTCCACATTTCCCCGTATTACTCGATCCCCTGCCTCGCTTCTTGCAACCTAATCTCCCTTCACTGGTACACAGTCGATTCACCCTGTGCCTAATTAATGGTTGTAATGCTATTAATCGACACGACTGTCACCCTTCTTCCCGAAAAGAAACTTTTTGACGAGATGAACATGTAAATGGATTTATGGGTAGAAGGAACCGAGCCTACCGATCGCCCAGATTCACGTTTGGAAAAATGGTGACGACATAAACCCTTTGCTGCCAAGGTGGACGATCGAGTAAAGTTTGAAGCTCGAAGCGTGCTAGAGCGGAGAAGGACGGTGTCAAAAGCCATAAAGTGAGCGAGACGGAGCTTAGACAGGTTAAAAGCATGGTTGCTTGCACAAGAGTGGACGGTGACGATCGAGCCATAATCTCTTATCTCCTCGTAAATTAGCCGTAAAGAACAAGTGATGGCTGTATATACACTATGTATGACCACTTCACTTCCGCCCAAGCACTCCAGCAGTCTCGTACTGATTGATATACACTGCACCTCTTTTTCCCCTTGAATCCTTTAACCTATTCACATGAAGGTCACGGGACGTAAACTACTGATCGAGGACTCGCGACCAAAGCTGGGTTCTCGATATATGACCTATTTAGTATGTTACTATCATACGATAAAGCAGCACTGTTTGTCGAATGCAAATCGAGCGCAGTTATTTCCTCCCTTCGTGGTGCTTAGCGGAAACACGGGAATGTCTCATGGGCAAGGGAAGGGAAGCCTATCAAGATACAAGGAAAATAATCTCTCTATCGAGCCAATGAACAATAGCATTCTTCCAAATTCTTCCTTGACCAGTGACTGGTCCAGTGCAGACCTGTCAACCAACCAAGCGTCTTTCTTCTGATAACCCCCAATTTTCGTCTTAAACAATCTCTTCCGCGAAACCTCCTCTTCAACCAACAAAGCAGCACTGGACAGAAGAGCAGAAGGACGGAAGAACTGCCTAAATGTCTTTGGTGTGAAGCCGGAGAAAGCATGACATATTCGACTCGTCAACGACGGACTAACACGTTCAACATACACACATGTAACGCGAACTTCGAGGAGCCTATTTGACAACAGGAAGCTGGTCCTGAAGGTTCTTACCGGTATGGGAAGGTTGGCCAGGTTGGCCGGTGAGACGGAAGGGAATCCGCAGGCGAAGGGGGAGACCATGGCGTTATATCCATAATGACTGGCTGCCGCCGCAGCCGCCAAATTATAAAAATGACTCTGGCTCGACGGGGAGAAAGCTCCATGTTGACCTGTAACAACATCAACCCATCCAGACATTCCTTCGGTATTTCTTTTCGCATAGGAGAGCTCGTCAAACCAACTCGACAAGATTGTTTTCCCAAGTGGCGCACAGTTTCGGTGTTAAGGGACGGAGCCTGCGCCACCTGGAATAACGATCTGATCGCGCTTGTTCTAGTGGCGTACGTTTCTAGTGATTTTGGCTGCAAAACTGCGCCATTCGAAAAAAGCTAATCTTGTCGAGTTTACATGCTCTATTTTTTTCCCTTATCGCAAAAGTGGCATTTCTGTCAAAGGGGTGCGGCTGTGACCATCAGTATCGATGGTTGTCTTGGTTGTGTTTATTTTAAGCTAGCACATAGCAGCAAAAAAGTGTCGTTTATGTGAGGTTGAACGATATGTGTTGCAGTGTCAGAGGGACTGACGATGGCGACAAAGCGAGTTCAAGGGGGGTACCGAACACAGCGCGATTATGAATATTTTGATTCTTTGGGAGACCCAATGTCAACAATAATATGCGTGGCTTGGTAGGTGATGTGACAGCTCGGAGCGGTAAAGCAAATTTGTCCAGCCATCAGTTTGGCGCTCGCTCGCTAGACCTCGTCAAAAAGTACCCATCACCCAAAACGCTAACTGCGAAGCGCCGTCTTAAGCCTCACTATCTGCAGCCGCTCAACCGAGAAGACGATCCTAAGACGATCGGGTACATGTTTAAGAAAGGTAAGTACATTTATGTCTAAAACGTCAGACGTAACGTGCCCGTCTTTCGGTTCGCGGGTGAGCGAGGACCTCAGAGATTCCTGCCTTACATCCTTGCTAGTACTGCACTCAATCCCCAGTTTCTGTCTAACATACTCGAAGATATATTCGAATATTGAACTGGCCGGTCAGCATTGTTTCCGCTTTCCCTTCCCCTACTGAACTGATGCTCACTTTGAGAGGGACATGAAGAAATTCATAACCACATGGCCTTCTTCCTTTCTTCTCCTTCCTACTCTAGTGGCCACTCTCTGATTTCTCAGCCCTGTTATCAAGTGGTCAGCATACTCATTCCTTCCTCTTTGCCTCTCTCTATTTCCAGCCGTTCTGGCCCGACCTGGAAACAGAGAAAGAGAAGAAAGGATCATATTAGAGTGAGAGGGGGAATATGAACACTTGTTGCGCCAGCACGTTCCACGCTTTAGCCCCGATAGCTGCTAGTTGTAATGCTGGACTGGACAGTCGAGCGCTTCAGCAGCAATAGCATTTATCGCTGCTTGCAGCAACATTGCACGCCTGACTACACCTTCCTACATAGCCCGGAATTCCTCGACAGTTCATGGGCGCTAGCTGTAATCAGCTGGAGTTGTATAGTGTTCGCTGCTCAAACAATAAATAATCTATCAATGCGCCACATATTTTCCGTCTCTTCGCTTCGGCGCAACCTGTAAACTACACGGAGCCGATTAGCTGTGTCCCCTTTGTTTCACTACTGTCTCCAACCATGCTGGCTGTCAGAGTATAAATAAACGGCCCCGACTCGGTCGCCTAATATAGCATAATACATCCGGATGTAAGATTTACAAAGACGAAATGGAAAAGACGGACTTACGATAGTGTTCGGGTTGTGTCAGGCGTCCGCGTTCACCATTCTTGCTTCTCTATAAGCACAAAGAAAGACCATACAAACCGTCATCATGACGCCGTACAAATGACATCGTATAGGACAAGATGATGAAAAAAAACGTTTTATGGTTAGCGCCATTAAACGACCGTAAAACGACGCTCTCTTCGACCCTTGCGACAGCCGACAACCATAAAACAACCACCTATATGTACACCATCATCTTCATCGTTCTTTCAAAAAGTCTTAAAAGTGCGTTTAACAGCTGCAATTAACAGTCGGGAGATCGGCAAATGGTTTCACCGGATCGTTTTCCTATGTGGCGCACACTCTCAGCCATTAACAATCAGAACGTGCGCCGCTTGCAAAACGGCAATCGCAAGTGGCGCACGTTTGCACTCTTAGTGGCTGAAAGCGCGCGCCACTTGAGAAAACGTTGTGGCTGTGAAATCATTTGCCGACGTCCCATTTTGTGAAAATATTAGATCGGACTGCTTTACCTCGTGATCGCGTTCTTGGACCAAGCCTTCCTTGACTTCCTTCAGATCGCTAGTGCGGTCACAGCTGCTTCCCTCGGCTTCCACATCGACATCGGCATCTTCGTCGGCGAAAATCTTGACTTCATCCCGTTGAGTAATGTCCTCTTCCATGGCCGATGTCACACAACTCGGCGACGGCATTTTCTTCTCGTAATATTCCCCCTAAACAACCGGCTCAAAACAGAGCAACAAAATGATACACACAAATCGTATAATATATAGAATTCAGTCACGCGATCCTTCGCAGTATAATCACTCTGCCATTATCCAGCACCAGCCCTATATTCGGTCACAAGGCCAGTGTAATGCAGTGGAAAAGGTGGGCCATTGTGCGCAAAAGTTCAACTACAAACGGCTGGGATCGGTGGTTCAAAGGGTAAACGATGATATTACGACATAATGAGGATGAAGATGGTGATGAGCAGTAATCCCGGGTCGGCAAGTGAGCTGCAACCTGTGGGATTTAAAGAAATTAACTCAACCTCAAAGGCGGCTTGCGTACTGATTCACCACGGTGGAGACGGGAGAGGACGCTGAACTGAACTAGGCCAGACAGAACAAACCCACAAGAAGGCAGAACGCTGTACGACGTACGTACGAAATGGGACAATGATCGCTACACGGAGGCGGAGCTACAGGGCTTTTGCCCAGTCACAGAGTTGGTATTAAATCGGTGCACGGGAATGTGCACTACACGCCGGGCACACCTCCGCTGCCGCCGGGGGTGAGTCATCCTTAACAAAGTGGACGCTAAGGCCCAAATGAGCGGACTTCGTATTATGGCTATTGCTCATTGAGTTTTGTAACTTTTGTTCCATAAACGTCATCGTGTTTCATCCGTAAATCTGTGGAATACGGGCACAGCAGGGGCTTCTGGATGATCTTTGTTGCTAGTATCTGCTTGAGCCAGAGAATCCACTGAGGTTTGGAGCACGGCGAATGATGGCGAATGCTGCGTTTGGGAATAGTCGCGCGGTGCAGAAGGACTACAAAGCAACTCATGGTAGCTACTTACTGTATCATTCCCGCAGAACGCTCCTGCCGCAATTGTAGAATACCCGAGTGTTGAAACAGCCTGCTTGATGTTGTTGCAGAAAGCCTAAAGTCCTTCCTGATCAAGTACCAGCCGAAAGTGGACGGAGCTTACATCTACGCTGAGCAGTTGGTAGGAAGCGAATGAATTGTCTCTCTCTTAACGAGCTAACAGTTGTTTGTATCGCAGAGCAGAGTTGCCCATCGCGAGCAGCACTCTTTGGAAATCCAGCTGGATCATCTGGCAGAGTTTGACGAGACGCTGTGCAAGGAAATAGAAGGTAACACACGGCGATATGTCAAGCTGTTCCAAGAAGCTGTGGCCGATCTCCTGCCTCAATATCGCCTTCACGATGTAAGGTGGTCCGGTGGATATGCCTCTCTTCGTTCCAGTGCCCATAGTCCTTGTCAGTGTTCAGGTAGATGCTTCCTTTCTCCAGGTTGACCCAGAGCTATTGGACAATGTGGACTTGTATATCGAGAATCGGACGCGACAGGACCAAAGTCGACGAGTACAGCCTGCTGTCGTCATCCGCGCTGATGCCACACAGTATCCTGCCGGAGCTGCTGAGGACAAACAACGCTTCCCTTCCGATCTTCTACGCCACTTGTAAGTGTAGTTAACTTCGTTTCTGCCGCTGCTTTGGGCTTTGGTCGTTTTGCAACTGTAAGCGGAACCAATAGGGTTCGACTTCCGGTTGGGCGACGGTGACTATAACATTGTGTTCTTTTTCGTAGCGATGTTCACTTCAAGCCTCGATCCACCGAGAAGGCACTCAGTGTGCGCGAAGTCAAGGCCGAACATCTGGGGAAGCTGGTGACGGTCAAGGGAATCGTGACGCGATGCACAGAAGTCAAACCGTTGATGAGCGTGGCCACGTATACCTGCGATGAATGTGGCTCCGATACCTATCAAACGGTAGGGAATTATCCTTTGGATGCATGACATTGTATGATCCTCACTCATGACTCAGCGGGTCAGTTGTTTCTTGTAGATCACATCGCCAACGTTCATGCCATTGTATGCTTGCGGAAACCAAGCATGCAAAGTGAACCAGTCCGGAGGACGGCTCTACCTTCAAACTCGAGCGTCCAAGTTTGTACGCTTCCAAGAACTGAAAATTCAGGAGCATGTAAGTACCACAAAGAGGACCCACTACCACACAGAATATCGTTTCTCAAACATTCTCCATCGTTATTCAGCAAACATGAAAATATTAGAATTTTTTTATCCACCGGAAGCTGTTGCGAAATCATGGTTTTACGGTTAGTATACAGTGATAAGCTCTTGTTCTCGTTGTAGTCAGACAGTGTGCCAGTGGGGAATGTTCCGCGCAGTGTCTCTGTCCACTCGATGGGAGAAACGACTCGTCAAGCTGTACCGGGCGACCATGTCAGCGTCACCGGCATCTTTTTGCCCATCATCCGTTCCGGCTTCAGTCAGATGCAGCTGGGCCTCATGTCCGACACCTTCCTGGAAGCCCATGTAAGTGCCTTCTTTGTATCCAACTTACCTTCTTTGTGTCTCGTCGGAATGAAGTAATATTCTTGCCTGCTGCAGCACGTGACGATCATGAACAAGTCGGAGAATGAAGAGCTGGGGACCCAGCCTTTATCGGAGGAAGAAATAGCTGCTGCAGTGCAAGAAGGTTAGTTTTTTCTCCCCTATAGGTAGCTCGTTCTATTATTGATAACTCGGTGTTTCTATGTAGGTGAAGGCATGTACGAACGGTTGGCCTACAGTATTGCACCGGAAATATACGGCCATTTGGACATCAAGAAGGCCTTGCTTCTTTTGTTGGTCGGAGGCGTGGATCGTAACCCGCGAGGAATGAAGATCAGGGGTATGCTCCTCAGTCCACAGGCTCTGTTTGGTTCCATAACGAAATGTCTTCGATATAGGTTCTATTAACATTTGCCTGATGGGAGATCCTGGAGTAGCCAAAAGTCAGCTGTTGGGCTATGTCGATCGACTGGCACCTCGAAGTACGTGCGTAAAAATACGACTCAGCGATGCTTTTCAGTCCGTAATGTGTAAACTCTGTCGTGTGGCGTTGTAGGTCAGTACACGACGGGTCGCGGTTCGTCCGGAGTGGGTTTGACGGCTTCCGTGATGAAGGACCCTCTGACGGGAGAACTAATCCTGGAAGGTGGCTCCTTGGTCTTGGCTGATCAGGGCATCTGCTGCATCGACGAGTTTGACAAGATGCAGGACACCGATCGAACGGCCATCCACGAAGTGATGGAACAGCAGACCATCAGTATCGCCAAGGTACGCTATAGTACCGTTGCTTGTCTGCCCATGTTTTGTTTGCTTATGGTTTGCTCTGACCGGTTTTGTGGATCTTTAGGCGGGTATCATGACCAGTCTGAATGCACGTGTCAGCATCCTCGCAGCCGCCAATCCGGCCTTTGGTCGTTACAACCCGAAAAAGTCGGTGGAAGCCAACATTCAACTTCCGGCGGCCCTTCTCTCCCGTTTCGACCTGTTGTGGCTCATTCAAGACAAGGCCGATCGCGACAACGATCTCCGGTACGGTTTCTTTCTTGTTTTGCATTTGAGGAAAAGGCTTACGACGTTTCGTTTTTCTGTTGACAGGTTGGCGCAGCACATTACCTACGTCCACATGAACCGGAAGCAGCCACCACGGCCTGATGATCCCCACGAGCCTTACGATATGAACTTCCTACGGTATGTGATTCTTCTTTCATCTTGTGAAAGTCGAGCTGTATCACGATAAGATGGTTTGGTTACAGGCGGTATATCCAGACAGCCAAGACCTACACGCCAACCATCCCCGAGGACCTGACCGAGCTCTTCACCACGTGCTACGTCGAGATGCGCCGCGAAGCTCGCAATAATGCCAAGCATTCCACCTACACCTCCGCTCGATCTCTGCTGGGCGTTCTGCGTATGGCGACCGCACTAGTAAGCTCTTCCCGTCCTCCTTCGTGTCTTTACTGTCTGTTTGACTAATGAGCTACGCATAACTATGTGGTCTTGTAGGCTAGATTGAGACTGCGCGAGGAAGTGCTGAAAGAGGACGTCATGGAGTCCATTCGCCTTCTGGAGATGTCCAAGTCCTCTCTTGTGGGAGAAAGATCCTCAAAACGGTAAATTTCTTCACATTTGGTCCACACTGGCTAAAGTCTAGCCTGCCAATATGTTTTCTTGACAGGCCGATGCAAGTGATCGACCAAGTGTATCACGTTATTCGCGACATGTTCAAAGAGGGCGACAAGCGGCTGCAGTTGCCTCGCATCTATGACCACTGCTCCACGCGGGGCTTCACGCGGGACCAAGTGCAAGACTGTCTGGAAGAATACCAGGACATCAACGTCTGGGCTGTCACCGGCGACAAGCTGGTACTCGCATAATGTCCCTTCTGTTTTTGCTGTCGGTAATTTTTCACGTAATCTATCAGCCCGCAGCTCATTTGTCTGCTTAGCATTTTTATGATTAGTCACCTGCCTTTCGAAGGCTTTCTTCGCACTCTCCTCGGAACCATGAGTGGCCGAAACAGGTGGACTCTTCTCAAAATATCCAGCTACAAGTAATCCAGCTTTTTCAGTTTTATGGAAACACCCTGACGCTCACTCTTTTGTTATCCTCGCTGTATCCACTTTTGCTCTGCTGTTTAGAGCATAATTTGAAAGCTGAAAATACATAACTCAATACCTAATGCTTTGAAGAACCGGCTTTTAACTACAATTATGAGTGATTAGCTTAATTTATGGGCGAGGAAGTTAACCTAGGCGGTACCTTATCGCTCGCCATTCAATAGCGTATGCAACACTCGTTCGTCAACAGTTGAGTCATAGGCTACAGGCTACATTACACAGTAGCGCGAATAAGTTAGCGCCGTAGTGCGCTCCGACATCATTCACTGTCCTGGAACTTCAAAAGTTTGCTCTTTGATCGCAGGTTCAAGGTTCACCTTATCTTTGATAGTCCGCTTAATCCATCGTTGGGAACTGCTACTATAAGAACGCGACTATTGTCGACAGTCCCGGAGGAGATGACGGAGTTCGGTCGACATGGCAGTGCAAAGGATAAGGATGTGGAGGAAGCTGCCCGTCCTGAACTTGGCCTGGTCCGCAGTGGTAAGATTGGTTTTTCAAGTACGCTTCAGCTCTGTTAGGTGCTCCAGTTTCTTTGGCTGTCAACAAGAGCAGAAGGAAACCTCGCGACAGGACTGGGGATTTCCTGCCTAGGATGTAGGACTTACGATATATCTGAATCTGCATAAATGAACAGGCGACCTTGAACTGTAGTTATTCAGCTTGAATATTACATGGACAATCATGGATTACTTCAGCTCCAATAATGGCTCTTCACTCGAGCAAGGGAAGGTTTCCTGGTGGTGATTGTTTGCACCTCCAGTCGAAGTCGACTCACATATCATCTTTAGGCTTCACTGTTAACTATACCTTGGTTAATCATTAACGCAATCTCAAGTACACAGCGAACGCCTGGCCGTGTACGCAGATGAGGCCTAACTAAGATAATTAGCAGGTGCGCTTTCTCTTTGCAGTTTGTCGTCAATGGGTCGTACACGAAGACGAAGGACTAGCACATCGTCTCCAGAAGGAAGAATGTGAGCTTCAAGTCTCGTTCAGCTAATGTATAGCATATTCATTCACAAGTTTCGTGTGTAGTCCAAAGTCACTTCGGACATAACAAGAAAGAAAGGACCATCGTCCGTGGCGACATCAAAGAAGCCAAAAAAGTGCAAACTGAGGAAGAGCTGGAAATTGAACGAAAGCACCTGGAGCATCTGCGGCAACTTCAGTTACTGTACGTAATATATACAATCGTCCTGGTGAAAACTTGACTTGAATGTGTAATCCGTTTTGTGGACAACAGGGAAGAAAGGGATCGGCAGATAGCTCAGAGACTGCAGCAGACGCTTTCGGAAGATGTGCAGCCGGTAGGCGGGGACTTTTATCTACAAGACGATCAGGTTTGTTGTTGGTTAGAGCTTCGAAAACGTGAGTGTTCAAAGAGGATAAGTAACAGCGTGTTTTCTACAGGCATTAGCCAGAAAGCTACAGGAAGAAGAAGAAGCTGCAATTCGTAGGCTAGACTCTGTTCCCAGTACTAGCCGACCCAGTGGCCAGTCCCATCGTGTAGCGCCTCAGACCATATATGAGAGACTACCCAACCGAAGGACGCCTCGTTCGGACATTGACGAGGACCTCATGCGCGGTCGAAATGCGCCAGTTGACCAGCAGGAAAGACGGCGAGTTCTCCAAGAGCAAAAAGATGAGGTACGCATGATCCGTCTGTCGACATAACGTAAAATAGATCGATCATTCTTCCGGATGGTTTTCCCTGTTATTTATTTATCGTTATCGGCAGGAGCTGGCTCGACAACTGCAGGCTATGGAAGAACAGGTTAGTTGGTGGAGCATAACAGGCGCATCCAAATTATAATTGGCTGTTCTGTGCCCGGGTTGTGACGCTCAGTCGAACTCCGTCCTGTAGTAACTCTGGTTCTTTTTTTGTCTTGTTGCTGCAGGAGTCTTTGGCTAGTCGTGACTACAAGATTGCTGTAGAGTCGCAGGATGCGGAATATGCGCGCTTGATTGACGAGAAGGAGCGTGAACGACTGAGAAAACTGAAAGATCGATACAGCGCTAAGAAGGAAGCCAATCTTGTAGGTCGATGAAACTATGTACTGCTACTTTATATGATCACGTTGAGACGATTAATTGTTGCGTGAGGTGCGCAATTTTATATAGAGTGTGATCAATTTCAGAGTTTCGAGGACGAGGCCGAGTTGGAACAAGATATGCCAACACCTCGCTACCACCCGACACCTCCATCTCCTCGCATTGTCCAAGACCTCACCACCGACTTTGCCAACTCCTCTGTTGCTGCCAGGTAAGATTGTTGTGTCCTACGATAAAAGCCATCCCAAAATTGATAAGACTTGTCGCAGGAGGACAATATCGATGGATGGACAACAGCGAAACTTTTCCACTCGCGGTGTGGAAGACCAGCGTCCGGTCAACATTGCCACCTTGATCGACCCAACCTATACACCGTCAACGTCACGACAAGCCCAAGAAGCACCCGGAAGGAGAGGTGCAACGCTACCGGCCTTAGCAACTTCCGCTCGAAATCCCCCATCACCCTCGAGCAACACTGCGAGTCGTATTCAAAAGTCCATCAGTAACAAGTAACCTCAACACTGTGTCGAATCTCGTTAGCCGTTCATGACGTACTTCCCGGTGCAACGCTTTGCCTTCATCTACGGTTGTATCCTTCTCAAAAATACTCTCACTAAATTTTTTTGTAAGTTTTTGTTTATAGCAGAGGAGCGCCAGCATGGGTACATAATGAATGCAAATTATGCAAGAACGGATATAGAAAAAAAATGGACTCTTTTATAAAAGCTTTCCGGTGACATCGGGGCTGAGCGAAGCTTTTTCGGCCAGAATATCGGCGTTGCTGATCATATCAGAGGCAACGTGCTTAAAGCAGAGCCATTCGCCATGTTCTTGGTACGCCAGTGACATGGGCTGGATGAGGTCGCTGCAGTCGGTTAGCACGGTAATCTTGTCATCCTGTTGGGCGGACTGACGTTGCCAGCTACCTAGCAGCACGGCCAGCGTTACGGCCTTGTGTTTGATATCCGCCAGGGTGGTCGCCTGCAGTCAGTAAAAGAAAGGACTCAAGGTTGGCTAGCATACGGCGAGAAAGAAAGTGGGAAGTAATTTGATCCAAATCGCTGTTCAATGTGGCGCACGTTTTCATTGTTATTGGATAACAATGTGCGTCATTTGGAAAAACGGTCTGGTTTAAACATTGCCGCCATTCCAACTATACAACTGACCGGTGTGATCTGCCAAACAGGAACTGGCACGGCCACATTGTCGGGATGGTCAGGAGCAAAGAAGACACCGACACCTGCACGATCGGACTGTATCCATTTGGACTTGCGGTATAAACAACCATCCGTTTGGATTACAATATGTCGGCTTTGCGGAGCTCCTCGTTGACCGCCGGTGAAGAGTGACTGGGCCCGACTGGGAGTTGTTCTAAAAAGGCGTAAACTAGAAGGACTTAACAGTCGGGCAGCAACGATGGGCAGAACCATCCTCAACGTTCATTCCTATCCGGTTACAAGACAGTATGATCGGTTGACCACAAGGAAGCTAGAGGGGGTTAATACTGCAGTATCACGGCGTACCACCTGTTGCACATTTCAGTACTTTCGCTGTGTTGTTAGAATGATCAATCAAGCGAAGACGATCGTTGCCAAGAGCTATGGCCGTACACCGTCCATGTTTTCAGCATTCTTTAACTCCCGATTAATGATGATTTGTTGACTGCAGTACATTTGCCGCTTATTTCTCTGTAATACTTTAGCATCGATTACATATCCAGGGATAGTCACCGGTTGGGTTCTTCGGACTATCCGGAAGGGATGACTGGCAGTTTGGCGGTGGAACAACAAGCCCATACAGTTGCAACAGCAGCGGCTCCCTCCCCAGCCACGCCCAAGAAGGAAGTTAATTCTATCCGATTCAACCAAGACGGATCTTCCCTTGTTGTGGCCAGTCAGGAAGGCTTCCGCGTCTTCGACTTGTCCTCCACCGGCGGTCTGGTTATAACCTTTGATTTCAGTACTATTCCCCAAGTTATACACATTCAGCGCTTATACAGCACCAATCTGACAGCCTTCGTCACAGCCATTGAACCCGAAACATTGAAGATATTCAACTTGCGCCGTAATGAAGTTATCTGCGAACACCGCTACGCTAAACCCATCAACTGGTTGGCCGTTAATCGACTTCGAGTATTGGTTGCCGCCGAAGAAAAGGTAGTGTGAAGGCTTTGGTAGTGTGTCTCAATTTCATTTGGGATCTTGAAAAATGTATTGAACGTTACTGTTACCTCAAGTGGCGCACATGTCCATTGTTGGGAGCTGGGCAAACAAAACGCACAAGATCCTTATCTCAAGTGGCGCAAGTTTTTACTGTTTCTGAATGGCTGGGTGCGCCATCTTGTGCGTTTTGTTTCCGCAGCTCCCTGTTTTTGGCTGTAAATTTTCGCCACTTGCGTGGCGATCTTATTCAAGTCGTCTGCCGAAGTTCCAGTTGCATCATATTGGCAAATTCAAACCGGAAATACGTTGTAGGTCTTTGTGCATAAGCTGAAGAACATGGATATAGTCCATACCATAACGGACGTCAAACACAACCCAAAGCATGTGTTCGCCACGGCCACTGCATCCAAGAGCTACCTATGTTTCCCCTGTGAAAGTGAGAAAGGAACTCTGGCCTTGTATGATCTGGACACATTCAAAGAGAAGCTGCAAATTCCGGCACATAACACAGCAATAGGATGCCTTTCGTTGAACGAGCAAGCTACCCGCGTAGCCACGAGCTCGGTCAAGGGGACGGTCATTCGAGTCTTCGACACCACTTCCGGTGACAAGATCCACGAACTGCGACGTGGCTTGCGCGTAGCCGCCCTGTATTCAGTGAGCCTCACCGCTAACGGAGAGTACTTGTGTTGCACGGGCGACAGTGAAACAGTCCATGTCTTTAAAGTTCTAACCACCGAACAACGCCGGAAAGCTCTGGAAGAACAGGGCTGGGTCAGCAGTGTCGGCAGCCTGGCAGTCCAAGCTACCGGTTTGTTCTCTTCGCAAGCAGAACGGTTTATGCAGGAAGAAAGGTCGGTCTGTACCTTCCCCAATCCGTATCACGGACTGAAAACCTTCTGCAACATCGGGGTTGTTCCCGCCAAGCAAGACTGCCTGCGTCTTCATCTATGCGGCGTCAATGGGTTCCTCAACACTTTTCTCTTGGAGAAGAAAGAAAACGAATGGGCCTGTGAATTGCACTAAGCGTATTTCCTGACTGAAATTACCGCAAAACGTGGCCCAGCCATGGTTGGAGGCAATGCTGGCGGCCGAAGTGCCGTCTCTCGGCGTGCGACCAGCAAACCGGGGAAGGCACAACTATCAAACTGAAGTTTACGAATAAAGCTTACTGCATAAGATATCTTCCGTAAGATATCCCTCTGGAAGATGTCTTCGTACATTTTTCTCGTACTGCCTACTGCATGCCCGTTTCTCGTTTTCGTCTATTAAGCGGCTTTGTGTTGCTCAGACACGTCTTTACATTTTGGCCATTACAAAACATTCGACGGGGATATTATCGAAGACAAACAGGTTATAGTGCTTTAAGAGCGTCGCTGGCGCTTGTGGTGGAGGTGGTCGAAGAAGCGGTGGTTGGGGTGGTAGTTGTGGTGGTGGTAGTGGAGCTGCTAGTGGCGGGTGACTGCGTGGTAGCTTTGGCTGTGGGAAGAAGGGTAGCGCTGGTGGTGGTGGCAGTTGGTACTCCGGCCTGTGCCGCTTCGTCGTTGGCTTTGTGCAAGGCAGCATTAGCAAAGTCGCTGGTTCTTCCCTTGGTGTTGGTCTTAGTCGACTGCTGTGCTACTTTGAGAAGCGGGACGGAAGCCAGGTTCTGCGTGATGTCGGGTTCATCTTGCAGGACGAAGCACTCACAGCCGTCGGGTATCTTAAAGAGCTCCAGCATCGGTGGCTTGGACGGAGCGCAGGGATCAAAGACCAGTAAAGTGTCATACCGATACCGTTGCCGGCATTCGCTCTTGTAACAACTGGGCACCGTTTGACAGCCTTTACCGGTGTTGCTACAGTGCAAAGCCATTATCAGTTGTTGTTAGCGCCCAATACCGAACCGATCACAGAGCCCTTACCGACAGATGCCTGCTCGAACGCTCTGCTTGACATTGTTGCTGTTCATGATGACCATGTAACGGTTTCGTGAGGTTCGCGCCCATCCAGGCTGGATGGTGTCCGATACTTCGACGCAGAGTCCTGTCAGAGTAAGAAAGCAAGCAAACCAAAGGTAAAGTATGGTTCTTGAAAGACGCTCTAATATTACAGGCATCACCAACCTTTTCGCTGTGGCGGTACGCCCGGAAGGCTTCCGAACTCGTTATCCTCAAAGATTTCATGGACGAAATCAATCAGCTTGTTCTGTTGCGTACCAAAACCGGTGTCGTACTGGTCGCTGTTCGAGTAGTCGTAATCGGTGGCCATGGCGTTGATGCGCGATTTCCAGTAGCCGTAAAATTCGGTAGCCACCTCTCTGTACAGAAATGGGACGAACATTTTCTAATCTTGTAATGAGGCTGAGAGTACAAAGGAAGGACTTACGATGGATAGTTATCTTGGTAGTCGCACATGCCGAAAGAGTTTTTGGTGCAGCGCGGTTCCCGGTCAGGCTTCTTGCAGAACTCTGCCAGTTCGAACTGGTTGGGCGAAGGTGTTGTGACCTGCACCAGTGGTAGCGCGGCGGCAGCTCGGCCTTGTTGCGTCGGATAGCTACCGTAACCATTGTAACCTTGCTGGGGGATATTGGCATAAGGATTATAGCCGTTAAAGTTGTACTGGGTAGGTTGACCAGCTGTAGGATATTGCTGTTGTCCCATGGTTTGGGGCGACTGCTGCTGAGGACTCACTTGGTATGCGCCGGCTGGATAAGAGCCGAAATTCGGCGCAGCGACACCTGTCGGGACTGCGCCATAACCTTGTTGGGAGGCCATAGAGGGCGCTGCGTAACCGGCGTACTGCGTCGGTGAACTGTACAGCGCCGCAGCATTATAGCTCGGGTTGAGGGAACTCTGAGCGGTTTGGGGGTACGCACCGGCAGGATAAGACTGCTGTCGATAAGTACCGCTCTGAGAGGGAAGGTAAGTGGACGATTGCGGGGTACCTCGGGAAGGAAGGTAAGTGGCGGACTGCGGGTAAGAGGAGGATAGGTAGGCCGAGGAAGAAGCAGGCTGCTGGACGCTTTGGTAAGTGTTGGAGCTGGCCGGATAAGCGTAGCGTGCTTGGGCAGTGTGAGTGGGACTGACCACCGTACCTGCCGCTCGGCGATGTCGCTCTTTTAAGCGAGCTAGTCCTTTGAAGGTCCCGAAGGAGTTACACAGAACGAACAGGGAAGATAGGATAAGAAGGAGCCCGAGACCGCTACTCCCTACAACCTGCAGATGAACAAGTCAAAAAGTTATTGTTAAACACCGACAGATATTCAAAGTTATACACGTAAACTTACCCTCTGAGGATTTGCCATGTTCAGATGGAGAAAGACCAATACTAATTGGCGAACGAATCCGCTCTACCGTGTGGACTGTGGAGAAGGTCAGCCGTTGTGGTCCATCGAACAGCCAATATCACATAGGAGGTGGATAATCCTTCCGAGAGGCACGTTCTTCTACCTTGAACTTGTGCGCGTGTGTGTGATGAGAGTGATAACCTGAAGAAAACACGGAAGTTAAACGGAAAGTGACTCTTGCTCGTGCTCATCGTCGTCGACGACCAAAGACTACTGGTCCAAACTACCCTTTAGGCATCTAACGCCTGAACAACTTTCTAATGGCATATGATTTACTGTATTCTTCACCTCAAAATACGCTGGCGAATCACTACACCCACTGTTCTTGCGAAAGAACTCTCTTAAGCTTCTCGTTAAATATGATGTCCGAAAAAATTCAGAAAAATCAGGTTTTTAAAACAGCGATTTTAGCATGGCTAAACTTGACGAGTAAGCCTTCCACCACCTCAGTTCCCGTCGGGGCCAGGCCAGCTTGAGGTATGAGCTCAAGGACTGAGAACGTCAGAAGCTCGAAGAGATCACGGTGTTATTTTCCAGCTCTGTAGTACAAATTTTATATCGATGACAGCTCACCTGTTGCGATAGCTCGAGGTGTAAAACGAGGGGGCATTACACTTTCGCTGTCCACTTGCCGAGTATCAGCAACTATCATCTTTTTCTTTCGATCTGCAGACACCTGTTTGAAGAACTTGAACCGCGTTACGCACGTAGCATCTTGCACGATACTTCCGTCTTACCGTTTACCACTTTGCCCATTGAGCTGCTGTTCCATAAAGGGCCTCGTTTCTTCCTGGGTTTTTTGGCGGGCGCTTTTTCCTCCCCAATACCGTAGAAATCTCCAGGGAGCAGGGAAGAGCCTTAACTTCATCTTTGGGGCCCCGATTCTCCATCCTTGGCCCTTCATTCCATTCTGCTAACCATGGTAAGTAATTACTTAATGTTTAGAGCTTCGAATAAGCGTCATTTTGGTCTCAGAATTTAGAACAGATGAGTGACTGGATAATACAAAAATTCGACACAGATCCACGAAATCTCTCCAGTAGAACTGTTTAATAACCCACCTTTTGCAGAAGGAATTTCGCCTCTTGGGTTTCATCTTTTGTGTCTTGCCCTATACCGGCGCGCAGACGTATAACGCGTATCCCGCTTCTTATGGGACCCCTTCTTATGGAACTCCAGCTTCCAGTTACCAGTACAATCCGCAGACACAACAGAGTGCCTATTACATGCCGGTGCAAGGTGCCTCGCAGTTGCCGTCAGCCATCACGGCAAGAGCAGATCTCGACTGCAACTACAACAAAGACTCCGGCCCTCTCTGCAAAAGAACAAAACTCAGTCCCTTTATGTGCCATCACAACGACAACTACCCAAGGTAAGGAGAGCAACGTACAAACCCCCCACTTCGGCTAGACCCGCCTAAACGTATGCCATTGTAGGGAAAGTGCCAACGAGATCGAGAAGAATTACGGCTCAACCTTCAAAGGCTTGTCCATAACGGAAGTAGATGTCTGGGATGTCTACGACGGACCCATCTCCGAGGACAAGGATTCCATCTGCGAGTCGGACATTGAGCTGATTCGTCCGGGATACGCCAAGAACGTCAAGGACCAGTGGAAAGCTGTTATGCAAGGAACCGATGTGACGCAGACCGTGCGAGTTGAACGTTGCTTGTAAGTTAATTCCAATCATTCCCTGGCCAACTCCGCACACATTTACATCTCTAGAAATTCCACTGATCTATCAACGTACCTATGAAATGCAGAATGCGTGAAGAACATATCGTAGGATGGTAAAACAGAGCCGGACCCTTGTTTGACCAAGTGTGTGTTGACTGATGCAGGCGACCGGGTTCCACCTGTAAGCATGTGCCAGGATGCTACGAGACCACGTGCAAACAACGCTATAGCTTTGTCCGTCTCCTTGTCTTCGATCCCTGCAACAGGTTCAGCGGGTAAGTCTTCCTCGTCATGTCGGGGAATTCTGATACAAAACGGTATCTATCATTGAAGGCCGACGTACGACATGTTCCGTTTGCCCACTGCCTGCGACTGTCAGCTCACCCCAAAGAAGGCCAGTAGCAATGCCAACGGTATTCCCGGTATGCCTGGTGGTGGCTTTGGCATGCCCGATTTCAATATGGCAGACCAGATGAAGAACGTGGAGGGTGCCGGATTTGGAAACATTCCCTCGGGAAGAACCGTCATGAATGGATAGTGATCAGGACGACGATTCGCCTGCCACGCCTGCGAAAACAAAACAAAGTATTTCTGTCGCCCGCTCCACACGCTTTGTTCAGTCCAACACGCCTGGGTTTTGAACTTTGATGTATCATCTTTGGTTGCTCGCAAAGAAAACTTAGCAGAAAATCGGACGTTAACAAGAAGATACTCGGCCTGAGCAGATGAAGTGATCACAAGGAAAGATCCGGTCGTCTTCCGGTTCGGTTGTAGCACATCCATGCGATAGTTCACAGATATTTGTAAGGGAGAGCTAGAGGGAAAGGAAGAGCAACAAGGGTTGTGGCCCGCGTAGAACGGAAGCAAAAGATCACGACTCTGGAGCGGAAAACAACACAGGTCTGAACTGAGGAGTCAGGATCATAGACGAGCTGCTACGTATGGCCTTGCTTGGCGTTGATTGGCTTGAATGCTGCCGGAACTTATGGGTGATTAGTTGATGGACACTGCAAATAGTTTGTGCAAGGCCATATTTAGCAGCTCATGTATGATCAGGATCTTCCTCCTCTTAGTCAGACGTCGGAACCGGAAGTCGGAAAGCGGAGCGCCGGCCTGATTTGCTGCCAGTTTGCCGCCCAGCGAAGCGTATCGGATCGTTGTTTACGTGACTACCACGTGATTTAATACGTAACGCTTCATGTCATAACCACTCGTGACATGGTCTACCTATTCCGGACGATACCTGTCCACACAAACCATAACAAAGTTATGCTTTATTAGAAAACTCGGATGTCTCCTCCGAATTCGATGTTCGCTTTTATAGTTCTTCCGTAAGTTCCGTTACATTTTGAATTTGGTTCTCGTTCTGGTTTGCTCAACTACGTGACATGGAAGATGGAGCACGGCTGAAGCACGGGAGCGATGGTTGGAGAGAAACGACAGAACGAAGTGAAGCATTCTTGCAACCTACTGGGGCCGAGGATTACTGGATTCACCATGGCTGGCCGACATCGCTGAACGCAGGAGAACATCGAGCAGATCCTTGTTGAAGGGAAAGCTGTTCTGCTGATCGTGGTTCCCTCCTCTCGGGATAAGGTAGGGGGCATCGATGCCAATCTGAGGCAGCTGGTCAGTCTTGCCCTTGCCTTTATGGAGATTGGGAATTTCCTTAGGTTCAGCGCTGTCACCAATGCCATTCTGCAGCTCGTCGGCCAGCCGCGCTAATTCGACTATAGGAAAGGGCAGCGCAGCCACAAATATCAGGAGCTGCAGAATCGGAAAGACAAGCATAATGTCAGAGTTGCGTAATTGTTTACTTAGTTTACTTACGTGCGCGATCGCCGAGATCATATTTTGCCTTTGCAGATGCTTGTGGATTTCTCAGACGAGAAACTCACCCGACGTCAACACGTCCTTGAGTTCCAGTGGCTTAGGATACTGCAGACTGTATCTAACATGCACAAGAAGGTCGCTTTGATGTGGCGTTCTGGACGAGGTGCGTATATGGTGTAATGAATGATGATGCGGTTCTGCTCTGATTATCGTCCCGCAGTTGTTCGAGCACAGCAAAGTTATACTGTTCGTAATACAAGGCCAGAAGACCTTAACGAGTAATCATCATTGACAAGACGATGTTTTGTATCATTTTAGAGCTATTCAGCTAAAGAACGGTCACAGTCGGGTGGAGCTACTGCAGCTGTGTATCAGCATCATTAAACACCGCTAAATTCCGAGTGCTCAGGGTGGCTAAAGTAAAAGCTGGCTTTGTCGGTGAGTTGGCGCAACAAGTAAGGCAAGTTAATTAGAGGAAAGTATCGCAGGTAACAGTATAAAACTCTGACATGAACTGGACGAGAAGATGAGAAACTGTACAGTTGAGCCGTTTTCTTCCCGACAAAAGAGTCGATGTCGTCTGGACGATCAGGCTGGACTGGACATTACCAGACGTACCATCTCCGTCAAGCAACGTGGAAAAGATGGATGGAGAGAGCCCAGCTACTGTGACGTCAGTATTGCCACAAACTCTGTAAGAGCAGTAAAACGTACAGCAAGACTTACCGTAGGACCCATAGAAGAGGTCCTTCGGTCGGAAGCAGGAAAAGGAGGACAGTGGTGGTTCAACTTCGACGTACCTTTGTAGCTGACTTTGCCGTCCTTGTCCAGGTCAGCTTCCTTGATCATCTCTTCGTACTCTTCGTCACTGAGCTTCTCGCCCAGGCTGAGCATGACGTGCTTCAGTTCAGGTGTGCTTATAAAGCCGTCGTTATTTCTGTCAAAGATCTTAAAGGCCTACAAAGGAATCTAATTGTAAAGAACAGCTGCAGGCAAAGCAGTCATGGCAGACTCTGTAGATAAAGGCTTACCTCGTGAAGTTCTTGGTCGGGATTGGTTTTCTTCTTGGACATCATCTTGAGGAACTCGTGGAACTCGATGGTGCCGTTGCCGTCAACGTCGACTTCGCGAACCATTCCCTTTAGCTGCTTCTCGGTGGCTACTTGTCCCAAGGCTTTTACAACTGTTCCTAGTTCCGCACTGGTTATCATCCCTGACAAAAACGGATTATGAAAATTAAGTAACAAGACTGGTTCTTGCAAGTCCTCTTATACCATCGGGTTCAGTAGTCAGGGGATCATCAAGCAGTAGAGAGAGAGGCAAAGTGGAGGTACATAGAGGCAATATTGGGGCAAAGGACGGCTTTTGATATGATAGGCTAATTGACGACCCCCTCCAAGTGTGTTTTTATAACCATAGAAAAGTGGGCTTCGTTGAAACAAGACTGTTTACCCGCTGGTTCTATGGCATTCAGATTGACCGTACCAGTTCTTGTCTTCTACAAGGTTTCGTATGGGAAGAGCTCGCAACCTGGTCTGTCGGAAGCAGGGCAGTCAAACGAGCAGTGGATGCTAGTCGACAGCGATAGACAGGTCGAAATCAGGGCTCTTTCTAGTCCTTGACTCCTTGCCTCGGTTTACAAAGCCGAAGACGTTTTTCGCAGCCAAGAGACGTTGCAAAGCTGATGCTCTTTGCACATTCAGAAATACCACATACCCAAAAGTTCCTCACGGCTTTCATTCAGAATTTAGGTAAATTACTAAGACGAGCTGATCGGACTTACCATCGCCATCCTTGTCGAACAACGTGAAGGCCTGAATAAGAGATAAAAATCAACGTGAAGGTTCACAGAGTGATGTGTTGGGAGAGCTTGTTTGGCCTTTTGTAGGTCTGACTGGTCACTGGGTGGGCGGTGTGATGGATGACAAAGTGTGCTGATGTTGACGCGGGATGGGGTGCGCGCTAACATGTTCAAGTATCTGTCACGACTCACGGATCCCGGACCAAGCTGGGATCGGCTCATCCTGAAGACTGCTTACCTCGTGGTACTCTGCAAAAGTAAGACGGTTCAACGACAGCAGCCTTTATGTACATATATTTATATATCTATATATTTTTATATATATATTTATTTTATTTTTTTTGTTGAAAATTGAATGGTATTTACCAGTTTTCATAACAAAAATTTATTTATATATATATATATATATATATATATATATATAGCTTCAATATTAGAATTGTGGTCCTCTTTCACTCACGATGAATTTGGTCTTCCGTCAGTTCGTACTTTTTGGCGCTACCGCTGACATCTTTGAGCTACCAATCAACACTCATGGTCAGTTGGTTGTGCAAGGTCATTACGCGAAGCTGTCGAACGGAAGTTGGGCTTACCTCCGAGACGGTGGTTGTGGGGTTCTTTTCGGGTGTGGTGAGATTGGGCATTTCGACAAACAGGGATCAACTGGCTGGTATGCTTGTAAAACTCTGATGGGCCGCGTCTTAGGATTGCATGAAGATCAATATTGCAAACATGAGGATCGCAGGATATCCAAACACAACCACTTCCAGTGTAGTTGGCGGGAAGAGCTGACAATGAAAGCAAAACCGTAACGTGGGTTATACAGCGTCTTGCTTTGTTCTATAAGACCAACAGGGAAAATGTTGTGTGCTGTGTTGGTACTCGTGGTGGCCGCGGAAGTGGAAGGAAAGAGGCTGCGCGTGACTATTCGTGAGTCGACACGAATTCTTCGTAGTAACGTAGCCAGAAGAGGCAGCGCAGTAAAGATCTAATTTCGAATACGAGAACATCGGCAGTCACTGCCGAAGATGTTGCTCTGTGGAACTTGGCACAAGCTGACGGTTAGGATCGAATAACTTCGGTACAGCGCAGCTGCCGCACCGTCTGTCCCTGTTCTGTGGAAGGTTGCGAGCCGAAGTCTAATGGGAATGGTGCGGTTACTCGGTTACTCAGGACTGACAGCGTGAGACCCCTTTTTGACTTCTGATATACCTTAGGACCTGACGGCTGCGCATGAAGGACCTTCTATGTGCCGGTCGAAACGGCGCGTGTGATTTTTGTGAAGCGTCACCTGCATGCATGTAGCTGATGTGGGAGCTTCCTAGCTGGTACGGAGACATTAGGCAACTTAAAAATTCGTTCACGTAGACAGGACATTTCGTCACTTTACCGAGAGAGATACAGACGCAGCTTTTCAGAGGTTGTGGCTTCTTCGAGTTCCTGCGCGGATTCCAGCTGATGTGAAGACTCAGCACTCTGGCATGAGGCGAAAACTAAGTTAGCCGAGCCATCTCTAGTGCTTACCAGAGCTGAAACACGGAATGGCTGGTATTTACGTTGAGAGAGTCCAAGAGATGGCTTCTTAAAATAGCCTGGTATTTTGATGGCCAGAGGAAAAGACGCAATGGCAAAGAAATGTACGTACGCGGCTTGCCGACTCTTGCGTATGTGTGGCGCACTTGAAGAGCCCGCTTGTACGACACCAGGAAGAACGGCTTGGGAGCAGCAGTCACTTCATCACGGCAGTTCGAGTTCAAACCATTGAGATAGGCAGTCTACATTTCGGCTGCATTTCGGACACCTTTGTGGGATAATCGCAATCGGCGCGGACTCTTCCCAGCATCACCATGGGCGAGGAACTAACGGCGGAACAGACCGCAGGTAAGAATGTACTTGACAGCATTGAACATTTTACTAAAATTTCCCCCAAGCATATTTAACCTTATTCTCATGGAATGATACTGTTTTACAATTCGGGCAAATCAAACGAAAGTTGAGCTGTTGTCTCAGTTTGTGAAATGGGGTAATGGGATGAGAAACTGATGGAAGAGCATGAGGCTAAACATAGCTCGTTGGGGGAGTGACGTAGATGTGTGTACGTGTTGTAGCTGTCGCGGCGTACTGCAGAGTGACAGATCCTTATAAGGAAACTGTGCAGTGTACCACGCTGGCTATTCCCTTTCTTTTGTGGATTTTTTCATAAGCTGTTTCAAACACAGAAAATGTGGATTAATTTTCATATTAGAGATAAGATGAATTTACCGCTGGATTCATTGATTAAGTGTGTGTTGTTGTTGCAGCTTTCCAGAAGGCCTTCAACATGTTCGACAAGGACAAGCAGGGCTTCATCCACACTCGCCAGATTGGCTCCCTACTGCGGACCATGGGTCAGGCCTTTGAGGAGAAGGACTTACGAGAACTCATTGCCGAAGTCGACACCGACGGTAAGGCCTTGTACGGTACCTGATGCCACGATGACCCTATTCCATGCAGCAAAATCATATGTGTCTGTTGGTACGCTTTATGTAGGTTCGGGTGAGATTGAGTTTGACGAGTTCTTGACGCTGGTGTCGCGTTTCGTGGTGGAAGGAGACAAGGCCAAGATGGAGCAGGAACTGCGAGAAGCCTTCCGACTCTACGACAAGCAAGGTAACGGCTACATCAACGTCTCCGACCTCCGAGAAATCCTCCGCGCTCTCGACGACAACATCACCGAGGAAGAGTTGGACGAAATGATTGCCGAAATCGATACTGATGGCAGTGGCACCGTCGACTTTGACGGTAAGCTCCATCATCATTCAACATAACCCATCTTCCATTTTGTTTTTTAGACTTTGGTGACACATGCATGGTATTTTATTCTTGCAGAGTTTATGGAAATGATGACGGCTGGTTAACCCATAGCTATCTTTCCGCCGGTTTCAAAAGAGAGGCTTCCACCAGATTGTAGTAACGTACCATCTGTTGACAAAGCAGGCACAGCCATCCGATCAGCCTTGCTTTGTCTTTCGTGCTTCTGTTTCGCTACGTTACGTTCTTTGTCTATAGATACAGTCTGGACTGCCCCTCTTCCATCGACGTGAGGCGGAGGACGGTGTTGTCGCGCGTTTGTTATGGTCATTTTATAAGTAGGAAGACGGACTTTACTGTAACAATGTAGACAGAAAAGAAGACTTGGGTGCTATCGATGGGAAGAGATTAACCAGTAGGTGGCGCTTCCTTCACCTGACTGAAAACAGAGATGCGGCTGAGGGTAGCTTACGGTAGGGTGTGACGGTACTTGCTTTGACGACATCCTAAGGTTTTCTTGAAAAGTACTACCTTTATCTTGTCGGCTCGTTCCTGAAGGTCGTAGTGCTGAGGCAGAAGCTGTTTTGTCGAGTCAGCAACCTGAATCTTCATGGCTGTCAAATACAGTGGACTTTTAGTCAAGTCCGCGGAAGGTCCATTAAAGCACGATATCTCAAGGGAGCTTTATTACCGTGCCCTGAGGTTTCCATCAACCTGGCGGTAACTACAGTTTGCCCGAACCTGTGATGAAATCCTTCAGATGGCTCGTTGGAAGAGGACCGGAAGAAGAGGTGTTTAGTGGACTATAATAGGGGCGGAACTTACAAGTAATACTGAGGTATCCGACTGCCGACGATACCGGCGACTACTGCTCCTGCATCGACAAAGTTGATACTTCCTATGGAGCAAAGAGGTTGTGCTGACTGTTTAGCTTGCTTTACCTGAGGCCATTCCTGCCCGTAGCTGTAACATCTGGTTCCCCATATCGGGATGATAGAAAGATTGAACTTCCTTTTGAAGATGCATTGCTGCTGTAGCAATGGACGATGCGATCTGGCCGGCAGTAGGAAGCCGGTTCAGGATTCCGCTTACCATCTGTCGAAAGTTTACGTTCTACGGTCGTTTGCTTTCTGCGCTTGTTGGACGGAAGTACCAGCAGACGCTAAGATACCTACCATATAACCGTCGCCAACATAGCCTTTTACTTTGAACAACTCGTGACGCTCAACCGTCCCTTCCACCAGACTGTCCACTGCGTTCATTAGTGACGTTATACAAGCAGGCGTCAGGTCCCTGCAAACTTCCGCAAGGTCCACCATAGTTCTGTGAAACAAAAATATGTTGTCTCGAAAGGATGCGAAACATTGGTACAGGCTCGCTGCGCTTACCCAAAGTATACTGTCACACTGGGAATGAGTTCAGGTTCGACTGGTTCTCCTCTGGTCAACGCGTCTATTGTCCCACTGTGATGGATAACTCGTTCAGTCACCAGTTTTGGAGATATGTTTTTTGTTCACCAGCTTACCCAGGAAGAAAGGTGTGAAGTAGCTCATCGGTTCTTTTCTTTTCTTCCAGCAGCTGCTGTGTTTTCTCGGCCACCTAGAAAATATCAGTTAATGTAGCGCCACCTGGTGGCGAGCCATCACAGTTCGCAGTAGCCACCTTTTTCTCTAGAGTATTGGAGTATTGATCCATTCGTTTCAACAGTTGGTCGACAATGTTCTCTTTGGTATTGCCCAGGATCTTTTTCAGGTATTGGTCACGGATCTTTACGAAACTTGGACGCTCGAGGGGGATCTGGTTCCAGCAAAGCTCCATCATCTCGAAGAGGGCGGCTGAACAAGCGCTGCGCGAGACATGAGGTCTAGTCGGGGGAGTATTCCCGTTCTTTACCTGAATGTCAAACGCTCGTTTACGGAAAGGCAAAATACCCGTCAATGCGAAGGCAAACAATGTGGTATTTTGTAGGCTCATACTTCCAGTGCGATTTCCGCTGCTGTGAGCGGGTTTGCCGATCCTTTGCCACTCTCGAATTCGAAGGGCTGACTTTCCAAAATTATTTGGCTTAAGATGATGGCGAACGAGTACACATCTCCTTTCTATCGAAAACATGTTCAAGCCCATTAGCTGGAAGCGGGACGGCGGCACAATCAGGGGCGTTGACTATGGTCAAGGTAAGGTACCTGCGTGCCGTAAACCGGCATGACGATCGATAGGAGTTCTGGAGCTCGCCAGAGAAGATGGTGGTGGTTACGGCTTTGCTGTGTATCTGTCAATGGCTGTAGTTCGCCCTCCGATCGTAGGAACGAAAGACCGTACTCGCTGACTTTTAGCGTGAACTTCCCGTTAACAAGGCAGTTGTGCGACGTAAGATTCCCGTGTGATTGTAGGGAGGTTGAATGAAGGTATGCCATGCCCTGAAAACATGGTTCCGTAATTTTGCATTGAAAGGAACTGGATCAAGATTTATTAACTCACGTGGACGAGATCTCTTATGAACGATGCTTTGACTACCCAGTCTAGGGTGAAGGTGTGGTTGGAAAGCAAGGTTGTCAAGTCCCCTTTCGAGCATTCGTCTCGAACCACGGCTATCACGAGAGTTTCTGGTTTGTCCACGAGTAATCCAATAAACTTGTGTAGGTTCTCGTGATCGACATTTCGAAGCTGACAAAGTAATTTTCCTCTTTACTTGTTGAAGCGAATGAATATCCAGTAACACCGTCGTAACTGACTGTGGAAACTGAAAACACCTGGAAGACCCTATTTTTTACCAGGTTGATTTCTTTCAGGGTGTGCGATGATGTGGCTTTGACTTTAGATTCCTCACTGACATGATGAATCAAGACGTCGCTTTCCATGTAGCGTGCGGTAGAAAAAGCTCGTCCGTGAAAGTGTGGTGGAGGAAGCTCAGAAGAAGCACTCTGCAGCAATGCGGGCATGAAGGGAAAGGTGCCGGACGGCCAGACGGTTTTTAAAATTTAGGTAAAATTACCGAGGAACGGTTATACTTACGGAAGTGAAGCTGGCGATGCTGCGGCTGTGGACGCCATTAAAAGTTCTGGTCCGCTGATGAGTGAACTGTATCTCGGTAAGAGTAATCTTCCACCAGTCGGGTTTCAACTGTATCCTGAGTTTTCTGCAAAAGACGGCCAGCTACTAACATAATGGTGACTACTGGGACGACATGCTCGTCGAGGTCTTCATACCTGACCGTAGAGTAGAAAATCCAGCCGACCGCACCAGCTATCAGCAGCAATGACAGGAGAACTGCGACGACGATGACAGACACCGGTACTCCTGCAAGTCGATGGGCATGCGAGTATCCGATCCGGGGCAGTAATCGTGGCGAGTAAGGGATCACTTACGGTGATCTTGCTGGCATATCAGTTCGTTTCCGGTGAAGCCGCACAGCGGTACGTCGCTTGGAGGCGGACCAGTGAGCTCTCGCACTGGGACGAATACGTCCGTCTGCACATCATATTCCCACATTGGCTAAAATAAGTGAAAAAGTACCTGGATCTTTTGAACGCGCTGGTGTTAATTATTTATTGCTTCCGGTTCAACTGTGCATACGCAGTCGCGTAACTGCAGACTTACGGAAAAGTCGGTGGCGCCAGTTGCCATGCCCAATATTTCATATGAAAGATGGGAGTTTCCTGTGTGCAGAAGAACGAGGAAATGAACATTTCGTGGATACTTTAGTTGAAAATATCAAGTTACCGTTGGCGTCGATGCGGACCGATCCAGTTTGCACTCCATGATAAGTTATGTTCCGCATGTGTTTCGCCAACAGGGTGCCATCGTGATAATCCAACCCCTTCTGATGAAGTGCCTCTATGGCCGTGGCCAGAACCATGACGAAATCGTAATGGGTGGTAACCAAAGGATCGATCTAACGAGAGACCTTGGGTGCGCCACTCAAATTCTTAGTGACTGTATGGTAACGCATGGCATTTCACAACATCGGAGCCGAAGTGGCACGTACCCTTTCAGTGGCCGGAAATGAATAATTGTAATCCTGTCGAGCTCTTAGCTTTACTAAGTCTTGAAAGTCTGAGGATAATGCTGAACGTGATAGTTTGATGGAAAACATGCCAACACTGCCTTGCAGAACTCGCAGAAGGCGCAGTTGCTAACATGAGAAAACAAACAGCAGTTCATCATTTGGATAACCAATAACAGCATAAGCATGAAGTACCTGATCGGCTTGGTGTCTGTCAAGACTCAGGTCAGTTGACCCGTAGAATAGATCGTCATATGGATGAATTGTGATGTATTGCTGGAAGAACCAGGACAATATTTCGAATGCACAAGGCAGCACAGGCGTACTCGTAGGCAAATTTACAAATTCGAGCTTACAAATTCATTAGTGGTCATATCAAGCTGTTCCGCCAAGAGCTGCAAACAGGTGTAGTAGCGACTTATCCGTTAGATTGTGACTGCGTTTTGGGACTTCGTTTTTTTGAGGTGAAGGGAGAACGTACCAACATGTGCTTGAACTGCTCGAAGAAGGCAAAGACGACAAAAACTGCAAAATCGGTTCTGGTCAGTGACTGAAAACGGTTCTGGTTGTGCGACAGAAGGAACAACCTACCGCGAGCTCTGGTTCTAGCATAGCTTAGTGAAGCCCTGAGTTCGTCATCGGTGGTAACATAGCGTCGAAACTGTATGGGCGTGATCCGTGTGTAGTCGCTGGTGTTGCCAAAGTATTTAGCATATAAATCGAGGAACTCTTCGCCGAATGCGTCGAACAATGCGTCGGACTGGTCCTGGACCAGAGCCACGTAAGTGTAATTACGCCATCGCAGGAATTTCATCAGGACATTTGTCAGATCAGTGACGTGGAAGAAAGGCAAAATGATCAGGTTGGCCTCTTCGCGGTGCACGATGCCGTATTCGGCCGGAGTTAGAATGGGGATATTGTTGGCATATGCCACACCCTGGATATTGTTGACGCCATTCGGAGTATCTAAATTTACAGAAGACTTGATCAGTTTACTCAAGTGGGTCATTTGGGACGAGGTGAATGATCTACATCACATGTTTTTCAAGTGGCGCACACTTGCAGCCAACAACAACGAGAGCGCGCGCCACTCGAAATAGCGGTTAGCACAAGTGGCGCACGTTCTCATAGTTGGTGACTGATGGTATGCGCCACTTGCGAAAACGATCTGATGCACTTCGCTTGCCCACGTCCGATTTACTGTCACGTGTTTCGTAAAAGAGGCAGCTAAGGTCCGTTCCGTGTACGCACGAACTTAATAGAGGAGCCTTACCAGGGCCAAGAAAGACGTGGCAACGTGTCCCAGATTGCAGCATATCCAGGGCCCGCACTGCAGCGCAACTCGAGATACAGGGACCTACAGTGTGATCAAGGAAGTAAGGAAGGTCGTTTGATGTCGGGTAAGTTCGTCATTAGGAAAGTCGTCAGACATCATAAGGCAGCGACTATTTAGCGAGTGACGAACCTGAGCTCCTGGGGCGTTCCGGCACGTGGTGCTTGCGTAAGGTGATATTAGCGGGTAGACGTAGATCATTAGCGTGCTTTATTCCAATATCAATAATGGCGGCGAACCGTTCGTACGCAACTTGACCAGCTTGAATATTCCCAATCATCACACATATATTGACGATCTTATTGTCGCTGATTCCATTGGTGGCAGGTCGTTGAGTGCTAACGTGTCTGATGGAAATCTTCAGGACGAAAACAATCACCAAAAAGTACATTCTT
The DNA here is from genome assembly GCA_001949185.1 of Ramazzottius varieornatus. NCBI lineage: Eukaryota > Metazoa > Tardigrada > Eutardigrada > Parachela > Ramazzottiidae > Ramazzottius > Ramazzottius varieornatus. The sequence continues at coordinate 10,465 of BDGG01000016.1, read as the reverse complement.
CTGTCAAACTGGTAACTGCTGAAAGAGCCAAAACAGTTCGGACTGCGGTACTTTTGAAAGAAACTACAGTGTGCTTCGCGAGTCGGGATCAGAAAGCGGTTTACCATGAGTCATTTCTGCTGTTTTTGGTTTATTTACGGAACGTGCAGACTGTACTGAATTGATGTGGCCACAACAAAATAACAGGAAGCGGCTTTTACCGGTTAGGTTTGACATGGCGGGACACATTTGGAAATACTCCTAAACCTGACAGTCGATGGTCGGACAAAATTAGTGGCGCCGCCTACCAGAAACCTCATCCATCCATCCTCTATGTACATCTGTCGCATGTAGTACTTCCTCCTGGAAGAGCAGAGATAGTTGAGGTACAGGGAAGAAAGGTCCATATATATGGAACTACACTGAGTGTTGTCTGAATTAGCGGTACAGCAAGGAGTTGCGACAGTGGAAGGACTTACGCAAAATCAAGGCTTGCAGTGTATGGGAGTATCAAACCCGTATTCGTTCAACAACGTACGACAGCACTATATGCACCGTAGACCTGCGTAAGCCCATATAATAGTCAGTTCTTTCGACCGGCAGGACATCCTTCGTTTCCTTCCATACTTTCGTTCTGATTAACTGCCCCGGTCATATCAATCGTCTGTTTCTTAATCAGAAGATAGAATCAACAAGATCCTTTTTTCGCAGAACGGCTCATAGATCCCCATATTATACTGCTAATTCTTTAGGCGGTTGGGATCGGTGGTGGCCCAGCTAGTTGGTTTGAGCCGTGGCACTGACATCCAAGATCATGGAAGACGATACGCGGAAGTACTTGGAAGTGGTCTTGTACACCTATGTTATGAGGATCATCTGTTTCATCGGAATATTCGGGAACATCACCATCTTGGTCGTTCTGGCTCGCCGACGCGGAAGCAAGGAGACTGCTTTTGGTAGGTGAAGGGACGATACAGTGATTACAGGTGGCAAAGCTGATACGACCGATTATGTGCATGTAGTTTTTGCGTAATGGAATGTTCTGCTCGATCTATAGTGTATATTCGTGCATTGGCCGTGCTGGATCTGACAATCTGCGTATTCCTCCTGGGAATGGGCTTTGTGCGCTGTGGTGATTGCTACCATTCAAGTCCGATCCAGCGATATCTAGGTCGAGTTTTCGAGGTGGGTTTCCGATTCCACTTATGTGTATGAATGTAAGCCTCCCTGCTCGTAGTTCTAAGGTCATCCCTTTGCTCCTTGTAGGGTTTCGTCTACCTACCGGTGGCTAATTTCGCCCAGATGTCTAATCTCTTCATCACCATGTGTATGGCTGTGCACCGCGTCTTCTGTATATTACAAATGCGTAGTGCCCACGACGGTTACCTCTGCTTACGAGTGAACATCCGCCGATCGCGCAAATTAGCAAAACAACTTGTGACCCTGATTGTCGTTTGCTGTGCCATCGTCAATTCCATACGCTTCTTTTTCTACCGCATCGAAGAAGTCACACCATATCCAGAGGTTACGGAGACTGTTACGAAGCTTCTCCTAGATAACCAAACTTCCACCCGTACTGAGGACGCGCCGCTGGCCATTACTCCGCCTTTTCCACTCCTTAGCGCCACGGGTAGGGTTGTCCACGTAACGTGCAAACAATCAGAAGCGCGGCAAACGAGTGAAATGATCTGCACGAGTATCGTGCAGATCTTTTCTCAAAGTGGCGCACGTTTTCAGTGGGATTTGCAGGAAACGTGCTCCACTTAGGAAAACAGTCTCGATCAGATCATATTCTCAAGTGGCGCACGTTCTCCGTCATAACAGCCGGCAACGTGCGTCACTTGAAAACAATCCGATCGAGTTCGTTTGCCGAGCTCTTAAATACAGGGTGAACTCAGAACCACCGATCAAGTCCCACACAACTATCATTAAACTAGTGCTGTTTTAGAGAACCCGGCACCAAGTACCACATTCAGTCAACGATCTTCACGAGGGACCCACGTCGGTAGAGCATCTGAAACTTCTCTCAACCTGCCCATACATTCCACGAAGAACCACTCACAGTCACACGCTCCACACATCCACTACATGCTGACAGCAACACCACTCTATAATGAAGTGAAGGAAAGCTTCTTGATCGCTCTATCTGCCATCCACTTTGGCGAACTCTTTGTGCTTAGTAAGTACGCTGCACCATCTGGGAACCCTAAGGCTGAAGATGCTCGTCAGCGTAATACTTCCGGTCCGCGGTACCATCCCATCCGATACGGCTTGATTACAGGAGTATTATAGCATTATGTCTATTTTCGCTATGGAGCCCGAAGCCTGTAAGGAAAAAGGGCCGACAATAGGTATTGCCGTAGAGGATGTACACCGTTTTGATAGGGCGGTATTACGTGATGACTGTAGTTTCCCGGACAAACGTCAAGGAAGTCTAATGAAGGGTTGGACCAGATGTGACCTTTCTTGTAGCGACGGTCAACATTATCCTCATTAGGATCCTTCGTCTGTCCAAGCTCCAGCGAAAGAATTTAATTCGGGCCGAAGTTCGTCAGCGAAAGAGACGGGAAGGGGACGACGTGACGCAACTGTTGATTATGCTCGTCATTGCCTCCGTTTTCTGCCATCTTCTATCCCCTTTTTCCGCGGAACCCATTGCCCAGCGCTTATTCGGTCTGGCTTACACGCACAGTAACGCTTACACCATTCAACTAGCCGTCAACAACACGCTGACACTCACCAGCCATGCCATAACCTTCTTCCTGGTGAGTGCACTGCACTGCAGCTGGTTTAGTTTACTTGATCAGCCATAAAGTAAAGCACAAGATGTACGAGTACTGAAGGCAAAGAAAGGCATATGCGCAATTTTGTCTTATGCAATTCTTACACAACTTGAAAAATAACTTACATCATACAAAAGTTTCGTGTGGCTCACTTGGGGAAATCAAGGTTAATGTCAGTCAGATTAGGTAAGAACTCGCCTTTTCCGGTGTCCCTACCCACGATCTATTCCATATAGATCGTTGAAGAGCCGCGAGGTTCTTACGGAGACGACGCGGAAGTAGAATGAGGGATATCCTGAGTATTTAACGCTTGAGCATCAGTACTCTAATTGAGACGCCAGAAGACGCAATCTCTTTTGATTGTCGAGCCTTTTCTCCTTTGGAATTTTTAACTGACGTACGATACATACCGGGCACGAAAGATGCAGACTCTCCTCCTTTTCTTCAGCATTTTCTGCGAGCTTACATCATTATAACATTAGTATCACAGTATAGATGCGATATCGGCAAATGAACTAAGTTGAACAAGATCGTTGTCTCAATTGGCGCACGTTTTCAATATTCTTAGCTGACAATGTGCGCCACCCGAAGGGGGATCTGGCTAGATTCATATGCTGACGTCCCAGTTGTCAAACTTCTCACGGACATATGTAAAAAGTACCGCCCATTCAGACACTATGATGAACGTTGGTAAAAGGGCAAATCACGAGTTAATTGTTTTGAATTTATGGTGGGACATGAGCAACCTGTTGAGTAACGCAATATGCCAACTGGTGCCCCGGGAAGAACTGCTCCTTAAACTGTGATTCTATTATTGTTCTTATCTCGGTGGGGAGGGTATCTCTAAATCATGTATTCTTTGTGATTATAGTACTTGGTCTCACGGAAGTTTCGCCGACAAGTGCACCGCACGTGCCATTGCATAATCCACCGCACCAAAAGCCACTCATCCCTGAGAGCACACACGTCCAACAGCAGCTGGACGCCCAATCATCTCAGTCCCACCCTGTGTCGTAAGAAGTCCTCATCCACACATCTCCAATATTTATGACTTCCCTCTTCGTATCTTGCTCGTCATTCATGACCTCGAGATTGAAAAATGTTTAGCACCGCATAACATACAACAGCTACAGTTTGTTATTGGCAATTGACATTAGACGAACTAGTATGCATTGTTTCCCTTATTGATACACGCACAGCTGATGAACAATTTCTTTTCACACGAATATTGACTATGTTGTATCTGCTTGCTCCTGCTGTGGAAACCCCATGTCGTCAAGCTGCTTGGATAGTAGCTCAGAAGTAACAACTTTGCACGATTACGGTGGTAAAGACAAGATACTATGTAACAAATTCGCTGAAGAGCTCAGTTTTTTAGGCGGCCCTTAGTCCGAAGCTCCAAAGAACTTCCTCTTCGCTCATCAGGTTTTGGCGTAAACTTTCTCCCAGACCTTGAACTGTTTCCTAAACGGATGAGCACAATACACAGTCAGTCTGGGTGAATACATGTACGGTACCAGTGTACGTCGGTCGAAAGGGCCCTTCGCTTTTTTCGATCTACTCCACTATATAGGTGGCGTTGTGGAAGCCAATTGAACAAGGGATGATTATCAATATTACTTTTATTTACAGTCATTACACGTATGGTGGCAACCGGCAAACCCGTAAAATAATTATAGGTATCAGGCGAATATACAACATAGGAATGGTAAACGTTCAAAATCAAAGTTGAAATGATTACTTGGATAACTCGGCTTTGGCAACAAAAGGCAAAATTCGGGAAGGTGTTTAATATGTTTATTTTCATCCTCATCACAGAATCCATCACTGGGCACATTGAAAGCTCTCCTAACTTCGGACACATTTGAAATTCTTTTGCTGCATCGTCCAACATCGCTGAGCTAAATCTTGAGTCATGAACATATCGTCATAAAGACTGAGCTTCTTTTTCGTTCGATGATGGTGATACTAGAACGGCGGAGTTCCTTGGAAGCTGAGCATGGGGTTGAACGATGAGGCAAAATAGTTCTCGAAGAGACAAGCGTAATCATCGTTTGCCATGGGAATCAACGATGCAAAGCCAATTAGTACGAGAGTCAGCGTCTGCATGGGCAACGCCCGATGAACGGCTCGCATAATGGTTCGTCCACGACTAAACGAGAAACAGAAAATTCAGTACACAGTATAATACACATTCCGATCTGACGACGCCGAACGGAGGGAAGGACGTACTGAGTTTGGACAGGAGCAACGGTGATTTGTCTTCGAGTGGTTATCGTCCTGCTGTTCTCTTCCGCTTCCTCTTCCGTTTGTCCTTCTTCGTACGTCGTCACTGTAGTCTCTTCCGTCACGTACCTTACTTCGCGACCTCGCATAATTTGCTCGATCATGCTTTCCTGTAATTCAGAAGCAGTATTCATTGTCTGAATCTCCCAAAGTTATGTCGAAAGGCTGCAAATTTGTCGAAAAATCTCACATTTTCCATGGATGCTTGACTGGCAATTTCCGCTCGTAGAATGAGCATCGATTCCAGGACTTCGCTTTCTAGCTTGTCGCAAAAATCGGGCGTAGAGCGAACCATGATCTGGTACGTTGTGTACTTGAGCTTGGCGGCTTCGGTGACCATGAAGGCCAATCGCTCGTGTTGTTCTTCCTACAATGGACACAAGACGGTTGATCTGACGAAACAGGCGCGAACAATAGAGGGCGTTTATTGCATATGTACCTCTGAGACGTTATCGGTGGTACGCAGGTAGGTAAGTGTGTCCAGCAAATGCATCTTAAATTCCATCTTCTCCTTCTGATAGCTATCCAGGAGTCGGCTTAGGTACTTTTGTCGTCGGAGAATGATGCGGATGTAAGCCAAGAGCTCCATGTACAGAACGTTGAGATGGTTGTGCTCGGCTTCCAAGGCGTCCATGTCCAGGTCTGGCTCCATGGCCAAGATGGCGCGGTACAGGTTGTCCAATCTGCCCAATTCCGTGTTGGTGCGAATCAATCGATCCAGAAGGGACTGCAAAAGATACATTCTTGCAATGAAAATGCCAGCAGCAAGTTGATTTGGACGTCGGTAAATGGCTCCGCCTAGACCATTATCCCAAGTGGCACACGTCTACATTGTTTGTGGCTGGGTTTGTGCGCCACTTAAGAAAACGATCTTGGTGAATTCATTTGTAGTCGTCTCGTACTGTAGTGCTTCATGAATTTCACGAATTACGTCATTGTGAGCGTGTGGTGTATGCGTCATCATACCCGTAAACCCTACGCGAACTATGACGTCACTTCGCGAAGTTCATGAAGCATTACAGCACGATGCGAGATGGTTACTTACGGCAAAACGTTCGCGCTCGCGTTCGAGTATATCTGGATCGATATGTTGGCACTCGGGATTGACAACCAGTAAGCTGAGAGAGCGTAACTTGGACATGGTGATATCGTAGAGATATCGGTAGGCTACCAGGCAGGAATGCTCTTCGTACGTGGTGCTGGTGGTGGTACGCGTCGTTGTTCGGGTCTCTGTTGACTTGAGCTCTACTGCGGCTGATAACTGAGCCGGCATCTCAAGTGGCGGTGACGCCCTTCTTCCATGGGCAAACTCTGCAGGTCGCTCGACGATAAAACAGATAGCTTCCTCCGCTACTTCAACTTGCACCACTGCCCTTTGCACACCGGTGACCGCCTGCAGAAACAAACAAAATTACGTACTATATTTGCGAGATTTTGTGCAAGAGAGACCTGTACCTTGGCTGGGGTGTTTTCTTCTCCACATGATGAAACTGATGGTTCCAACTGTAACACCGTGGCCGGCGAGTAGCTGCGCGAGATGATGGTCTGTACTTCTTCGGCTTCCGGCCCGTGCTCGAATGATTGGGACGTTGTAGTCAGCCAGCGGTTGATGGTGGTTGTTTGGCTTTCCAGATACTCCGACACCTGGGAGTAAGACACCGTTCTTTCTGTCAGTGAGCTTTGGGCAACGAGGGAGATTCGGCTGGGTGGTGGGGATGACATGGAAGAGCGGCTGGGTGCGCGGGACAGTACTCGCGGTGTGACTGGTCCGCCATCCTTGCCTACATCGGCAGCCACCACTTCAGCTTCGTCCTCCTCGACGGCTAAGAACTTGGTGGCGCGGTGCTGAGGAACAGGTGAAGCTGGCGGCAGATTCAGGTCGGCAAACCGAGAGCTGCTGGTGGTGCTTTGGGCGTCACTTCCGGTCAGAATATCGCTCAGCCTATGACATCAAAGACTTACACAAAGGAGAGCGCAACAATCTAGCGGAAAATTACTTGAATTCGGCCAAAACGGAGGATGCGGGTATGGGAGTGGTAGTTCCCAGTAATCGATCGGCATCTTCCTTGCTGACGACCGCGTAGTATGTCTCAAAGTTGAAGTCCTTTGGTCCAACACGATGGAGGATTTTGTGAGGGGCCGGGGTGGAGGAAAAGTCCTGGATAACAATCTCTGCGACAGCACGACTTTCTCTCCTGACGTAGTTTGTGTGGCTACTTTCGGTCGCAGAAGGAGCAGCTGTGGAAGCTCGGCGTGTGACATCTGCAAGAGAAATCAAAAATGGTAGATATCCAGAACGAGATGGAAATTGCTATTCTCAGTTTTGATTTTTGAATCGAGTCAGCTGACTGCAATTAAAATGGAACCAGTTTTCGCGGTTCATCCAAGTATCAGCCATTCATTCAATCAACACTATTCCAAGCAAGATAAATTTCATGGTGAGTTTTGCCATCTTATTGATCTGGCATATACTGTACCTATTTTCTCGAATTTTTAATTTCATTTGAGCTCATGTTCATAGTCTGACAATCAATTATCTTTCCACAGATCCTCGTCGGTTGATATCGATGCTTAGGTAAGAAGAATGTTTTTGGACATACCGATGGAATGGGATTCTCGACGAGGCTGACCAGCAGTCTCCAGCTGAAACCAGTCGTCTCTTGGGCCAACCCGGTGGAGGAAAGGCAACGCGGACGCCTCACGGGAAGTTACGTTGTCTCCAAACTCCGTCCTTCTCCACATCTCCCCGCTCAAGCTACTCTCACCGGGAGCACCCGACGTCGTACTTCTGCCTGCTGGCAAGTGATATGTCTGGTTTCCTGCTGGCAATGTGAAGATTGGTGTTTCCGAGCGTAATGTCTGGAAGACTGACGGGTCTCTGCGCAGTCTCTCTGCTGCTTCAGTGGGGATCACGAAGGTTTCGGTGGTGTAGATGTCATCCTTCGGTGAACATCGATGACGAATGCGATTGTAGGATCGTGCTTCGGCGTTCTCTGACAGAACGTCTTCCGTTTTTATCTGGGTTGTCCAACTTTGGCTGTTATTCCACAGGTTGTCTCCGTCTCTTCCTGGTTGGGTCGGAAGGAATGCAGCTCCAAGTACACGGAGGTCACCAGACGGACTCACGTTTTCGTCGCGATTTGACGGTCTGAAAATACTGGAGGTTTGGATTTCGGCTGCATCATCAAGCTCCAGAGTCATGAGAGTGGCTCGAGGTGTCTCTTGGACTGGCTCAGCTGGTAACACCGCAGGTATGAACTCGACTGATATGCTGGGCGCTTGATCTTTCGCAATGATCTCGAAACTTTCCCGTGTAGCTATCCGAGGGATCACGCCTGCCGGTCGCACCAAAGCTGGCTGTTCGCTGAGAGTATAGTCGGAAGAGGAGATTAGGGTCGATGTGGATGCTTCTTGTCGTGTGAGGACGTACTCGTCTTTGGAAGAAGCACGATGGATCAAACCGGGTATTTTCTCCCGTTCGATCACTGTACGAGCCACTTCTTCGGCTTCTACGGGGATAAAGTTTCCTCTGACATCGGCGTGGATAAAGTCGACTCGTTGGCGGGGAAGTCCAGCTATAGCTTCGAACTGTTCAGCTCTAGCGATTCTTTCCAGTGGTAAGCTTCGCATTGATTGTTCTGGGTGATTGTCATCCATGTACGACTGATGAAACCCTACCGATGGATACAGGGGAGATCTTGGAAGGTTAGTTACAGACCGGATGAATGTGTCGTCTTTAGGAGTTGACCTATGGCGAATGCGTTCGAAAGATCGAGGTTGGGCGTTTTCCGATGGTAGGTCTTCCGTGTACCACTCCACTCCTCGTCTTTCCTGACCCGTTTGTTCACCAAATACACCCAGCAGCTCTTCCCGTCCAGTTGAAAGCAGGGATGAAAGTTCTGTGAAGCGTTGATCATCTGAAAGAACGGAATCCTCGGCTCGATTCGATGGTCTGCGGATGTCAAGTGCCGTGAAGTTGGCTATCTCCTCCGAGTCAGTAGGCATAATGGTGGATCGATGGGCTTGCTGGTTCGTCCTGCCAGTGTCAAATTCTGCAGGTATAAATTCGGCAGAAAATCGCGCAGAGGAGCCTCGAGAAAACACATCAAATTTTTCTCTTATCAGAAGTCTGTAACTGCCAGTTTCGAAATCCCGCTCTATGTGGTCGTCGCTGCTGGCGGAGAACTCTGTCCGATCGACGCATGTCTTTTCTTGACTCTTTTCGCTTTCACGGTTGCGTTCGCGCCAGCTGGTGCCGAAGTCCGCTGTTTCCAATTCTGAGAGATTTATCAGAGCGGTTACGCTGTCATCGAAGGTTCTCGGTGTTGTCCTGTTTTCCATCTGCACGTTAGAAATGATTTGCGTGTCAGACCTTCTGATAGCGTGTTCCGTTGTGAAGTGGTCATCCTTTGGGGTAGACCGGTGAATGGGGTCCGATATTTTGGTGGTTCCCCATAGAGTTCCCGTCGATTCGTCGGCCTTTGGTTCAATAACTGTGCTCTCCATTCCAGCGTGCAGACCAAGAACTTCGTCCACAAAAACTTGTTCGAATGATGCTGAGGTCTGATCGGAAAACGCAGTGTGTGATAATATAGTAATTAAAATGTCGTCTTTCGGAGTAAATCTGTGGCGCATGTCGGGAAAGACCTTCTCGGTGGTCAAGACTTCCAATAGCTCACGATCAGCCTGGCTGGCAGGAGTAGAGCTGATGGCCGGCACCAGGTCGCCTGTCACCCTGGTAGGCGCAGTTTCCGTGTCGAAAGTGTCGACAGCAGGCGCTGGTCGTCGTTGGTGGATAGTTTCCTCCAGGATAATAGTCTCTTCTTCCACGGCGCCGGGCAGTGATGGAGTAGGGACCAGTAGCTCTTTAGTGGCGAAGGCATCGTCTTTGGGAGTGACACGGTGTACAATGTCGACTGGCTCGTCTGGTCGGGTAAGGATCTCCACTTCGCTAGTACGAATGACTTGCTGGTCGGTGATGGCGCTAATGAGCTCAGGTGTAAACTTGTCGCTGGTAATGATGGCTAGTGGCTCGCGAAGGGCTTGTGGTAGGACGATTGTCGGTTGGACTGGCTCTTCTGTAAGGATGGGCGTTAGTGAGGCAACCTAGTGGAAAGAGACGGTATGATGGTATGTATGGGGAGCTTACCGGTAATGACAGTCTCTTCCTGTACGAATGGCACCTGCACTTCAGGATGGCCGACTAGTTCGCGTTCGATGGTGACGGTGCTGTACAGATCGTCCTTGGGTGCGCTTCGGTGGATAATGTCGAGCTCCTCTTGCCGAGTAGGCCGCTCTTCTTCCTGGTGAACGATGCGTGATCGCAACAGTTCAATCTCGTCGATGGCGCTAATCTCCTCGGGAAGGACCTTCTCGGTGGTCAAGACTTCCAATAGCTCACGATCAGCCTGGCTGGC
>BDGG01000015.1:1251421-1295620 GCA_001949185.1 Ramazzottius varieornatus | reverse complement strand
CTCTTCTACCTTTCTACCGTCACAGTTTCAGAATTAAGACGGGAGGACAGTGCCAAGCCCCTCGTTAGAGGCTGATCGGCCTTGGGAATCCTCGAGGCGTCAATCCGCCCCTGGTTCTGTAACCTCTCTAGCCACCTCCGAAACCCGGAACTGAAAGACCACAGATAACGAACTGGTTAATCAATTAGTCATCAAAAATGGAAACTTTCCAAAAGATAAACTGATGGATAAAAATTATCCTAGCCGGTGAAAATAATGAGTCGGCGAGTGTATGGACCAGTGAGAGTAATGACAAGGAGACTGTCTTTGTCGCCAGCGACAGCAACTAAATTGGTCAACAAGATCCCCGAACGCAAAAAAGCGTTTCTGCGGTCCGGAAGCCAGGACAAACAAGTATTTCCCAAGACTGGGAAACCAACGCTCTTGAGTCCGAAGTTACGTACAGGAACAGTTCAGATGAAGAGCGGGTGGATCTGCCCCTTCTTGAACTTCTTTCGGCAAGTAGGGCACTCCGTCTTTATTTCCTTGGCGCAGTCCATGCATAGAATGTGGCCGCAGACAATGGACATTAGTCCGATCCCCTTTGCTTTCAGCTGCAGAAATAAAACGAATCTTCAAGGAAGCCAATGAGAGAGTACTTGGTTCCACCATCAATCTGGGATTCGCTAATGAAAGAAAATCTGAATTGGGGAGGGAACTAAGGCAGGATTCTGCGGTCCACACCTCACGATTGGAATCCAGGCAAACAGGGCACTTGTAAACAGCTTCGGGAATAGCTGGTTGTGCTGGAACAGGTTGTGGCTTACTAGCTTCTTGCTGCGGACGCTTTTTCGACGAAGTCTGGAAACATTGAAAAAAACCGTCTGTTTGCCGGGAACGCTGTTACTATCCACAATAAGGTGCCGACCATAATAATTCGTACCTTGAGCACGGAAACTGAAACCACTTCCTCAGGAGAGTCAGGAATTTCAATGATTTCGACAGACGCTAAAAACGAAGCACGGTGAGAACCACAACAACGGCACCAATTAGCAATCTTGTGTCTGGTTCTACCGAGCCTCTTTATGCTTTTGCAAATTGGCTTGCGTTAGAAAAAAAACAATAATTTGAAAATCCTAGTCTTCCCAAATTTGTTTCGCACAGAAATGATCATCAAAGTACCAGTGTGCTTGTCATTTAGAGCAGCCTCGGTGCTGGATTGAGATCGCGTTTTTGGTCGAGTTGCGGTGGCACCTGAAGAAGGAAACATACTGGAAGTCTGCAGTAAAAGAGATGACGGTAGAAGAACGAAAGTCTGGCTATCTGATGGGAGCTTTACCACGTACCTGAGGTCGAAGCGATCGCCTGACCAGGTTGCTTTCTGTGACGAGCACGCCATTCTTCTCGAGAAGTCTTTGAGTTCAGTACTGGAGAGTCAGCCTCTAGTATTATAACGGGAGTATCGCTAGATTGACTGGCTTGTTCAGCTCCCGTCGTAGCCGGAACAGGAGCAGCAGAAGAAGTTCTAGGCATCTTCGCTTCCAGATTGGCAGCTGTTACTATCTCAACCAATACAGCAGACCACGATAAAGCAGATCTTGTTCCGAGCAACCATCAGCAATCCCTGAAGAGATAGACAGTGTTTTGTTAGCTCAGTCAAGCCGCAGTGGAAGCGGCCAATCAGTGCAACCTGCAGTCAGACCAAACCGTTTACAAGTCTTCCTGAACCGTAAGATCTGAGATTCACTTACCTCCACGGAATGGAACGAGATTCCTCGAAGACAATTCAGTAAAGGACGTAAACTAGTTCAGAACTGGGAAGACTAACGCTGGACCTCGGGAAAAATAGAACGAAAATAGAGCACTGTAGAGCAGCAGTGCTTCGCCGTCTGCAAACAACGGCCTGCCAAAATGCGCGTTGACTCAGCAGCCGCCGTAAATGCGTGAAGAACGCCCATCGGCAGTTACGCCGACGCTAGGGGATCGAGCAACGATCTGAATTTTACGATCATCTGCAGAAACACTCTAATCGTATTAGCGCTACAGTTTTGCTCTATTCTGTTTTGTTCTGTTCTGTTCTGTTCTGGTGGTATGGTCGATGACGTAACGGACATTCGCTCCACCTCGATATTCGCATAACGCAATCAATCAAGCGCTTGATCGTGTGTCCCACCTTCCCGCAAGGTGGAGTACAGCCTACAGCCAGTGTCGTTCCGATACGATTTTTTCAATTCGAATTGCAATTACGATTAGTCGAAATCCCTCGCACATAAGTAATTTGAATTGCAGGTACCTCGTCTTGGCTGGATGACCAATTACGACTAATTCGAATACGGCTTTCGACACACATTTAAAATATTCGAATTATTGCGATAATTATTTTTGATTTCACTTTTCGTAAAATTGGCATTTTTGTTCGGTACGACGCGTGGTTTGGAATGTGGACAAGCGTCTGGAATAGCCATCTGGTTTTTCGCTTAAAACATATCGTGCGCGAAGTATCCGGATGACTGCCGACAGACTGTTACGCTTTCGAAGGAGCCGCCGTACCTTGCAAAGGCGTAAACTGGAACTCCAGTTCAAAAACAGATCTAGCAAGGCCCGTCGAGTGATGGTTGCGTGTATGGGGACGAACTGCAGCTCCATCGCGTAACACTACAGTCCGTGTGCATCATCTTGCAAGGGTGTGCAACGTGGACTAACGCACCGTCAATTACTGGATAAAGCATTGACAGTGAGCTATAAGAAGATGATATATCCGCTTGCATTTCGCGCGTTTATTAATGATGGTTTTTATTCGAATTACCAAGATCCTGAATTTCACTTACGTATGAAAATTTCATCTCGTGTCTGAATTCCGATTCAATTCCGGTTAATATCGAAATGCCGAAACCTGAAATTTGTAATTTGAATTGTTGTATCGGAATTCCAAAACCGTCAAATTTGGCCGTTTTAGCCCCGTCGTTTCCCAGTTCGTTAAACCAAGCTGTGTACCCCGTATACAAGCTTGGCTTCTGCAGCCGCACTCAGTTTCCATTCGGAATCGGAGTCAGAATTTCAGGCTATCATGTTGTCAATCACTGTCTAAACAGGCACAAAGGTCCACTTTCCACTGGTCAGCTGTGCTTCGTTCAGGCAGCTTAAGGTTACAGTGGGGGCATGTCCCTGTAAAATGACCAGTCAGCCTCAGCTGAGGTATGCCAAGGAGGCAGAAGGGGAAGGAAGCTACAGCAAGACAGTGGTAACAACTCCCCCGCTGCCTGACGGAAATACCTTCCTAGCAACACAGACACCTAATACTCGCGCAGCACTGTGCCTGTCTTTCCTTCTCACTGCACATTTCATTTTAATTCCCATGTCCATTTTGCTGTGCTAACTCGCTGGCAATCGTCTTGCTGCTAACTTCGATTAGAAGACTTTCTTATCGCACATTTCTGACCACATAAATAAAAAAGGAGAGTTATGGGACAATTGGAATGCTTGTAAGAGGCCATTGATGTCGGATAAGGGATTGAGTAACTGCCTACGCTCTCTTCTCTTTCACTTTTCGTTGTGGCACGGCCTTGTTCACGGCACCACCCTTTACGCAGCACAACCCTGTCTACGGCACGACTTCGTATACGGTCCGACCCGGTATAGGTACAGCCGGTATACTGCACTTACTTTTATGTGGGGTAGATTTTTCGAATGAAAACTTTCGCTTTGTGGAGTCATACGAGAGTTGGTGATGTTTCCCAGTCCGTCACAGATTACGCGTTCAGAAAGCCTAACCGTTGGGTGATCAACGCAACGTCCAAGTAGTGTATCGCGCATATAGCAAGGCCTTTGTCGTGTGGTCGGTGAATCGGAATGCGATTCGATGTTCCCAGATCATAAATCCCATCGCCTGTGTGCCTAGTGAATACCCGTCGTCCAGTTGTATACGGATGGATGATTGCAGAAGCAATTAGACTTACAGCTGTTGGATGTGGCTTTTGTGCTCTGTGCTAGTGTGAATGAGCGAAAGACAGATGACGTGAGAAACAGATACCGAGAAAGAGGTGTATAAGGCTGCGAGACCTAAGGTCGGGATCACAACAGGGAGGGGAGCACTCTCGTACAGAGAAATTTCTGAGCCGCTGCCCAGATCCCTTCCTAGAGAAAATCTTGCGCGATCTTCCGACTTCGGAAATCGTTTTGCCTGTTTTGATTGACAGGATTTGCTCTTGGTCATCCCGCCATCGGGGATATTTTTCTTGATTGTCCGCACGCTACAGACCAACCCGCCCACCGTGGACTTTGGACTCTGACGTCAATCAACCTGTTTTGAAAGTTTTGTCCCATACTTCCGCGTTTTACATCGGGTACCACAGCAAGCGCCCAAGCCGTCCCCAGTCTTTACAGGAAAAGTTCTACGTTGTAATAAGGGTTCGGCTAATTTATGGTAATGGGGGATGATTATTTTCTTTGAATCTACAAAGTATTACGGGCGTGGGACGAATTTCGTAATCAAGCGGGACACGGTAAAGACACCAAAACGGAAGCAAAGCTAGGTCATTGTCATCGTCAAGATCTTGATCCAGGGGCTCCAGGTCTCCGCCCTCTTCAGCAATGTCCTCATCGGCTTGCTCGTCACCAACTGCCTCAATGCGGTCTTCCTTTGTATCGATATCCCAGTAGTCATCCTCAAGTTGATGCAATGGGCGAAGAGCTTGGGGAAGTCTTCTGGCTTGAAGATATCAGCAGATTCTTCCCACAGCTTGATCTGGTCAGGCAGCTTTCTGGTGGTGTTTTGCTTGGCGACATACCCTTTGCGGCGGGCCCAGCATTCTCAATCGGGTTGAAGTCACAGTGGTCGGGCGGCAGACGAACTGTCTCGATGCCTTCTTCGGTCTTCAAATAGTCATCCATGTAGTACCTGTCGCCCACGTGATTTTTCAGAAAGTCCGTCACCTTCTGCCACAGCTCGGCCACCATTTCCCGCGCACCGAACTCGATCCTATGGTCAGTCAGCCACTGCTGGATTTCTTTCTTCACTCTCTTGGGTCTTCTGAACTGTGGCATCAAGCGGGAACGATAACTTGCGTTATACAGCACGATCACAACCGTGTCATATCCGTGGAGCCGAGCAAATTCCTTCAAACGGGGAAACACCACCTCCTTCATGAATCTAAAACCATAACAGCCAAAATTTATCATGACGTCATCGAAAACTTGAAGCATTGGCATTACGTCACGGTAAGAGTTTCATCACAAATTCTTTCACAATCAGAAAGACCCAGTCGACATCCTCATTTGGTCTGCTCGGACCGGAAAGATCCAACCAATGGTTTGCGAGATGTACTCAAAACACTCAATTTTGACCCACTTTTTTTACTTTTCTCGAAATCAAGCCACTCGATTTACCTGGTGCAACGAGCAAATCTCTTCCGAATGAAAAGACCATCAAAACAGATCATACAACATTTGATTGATTGATTGATTTGACAGACTGGCTTACTTCTCGTAGTTTTGGTAGTTGAAATTCCCGTGGTAGTCCCCAGTGTGCTTTGAGGCTTCCCAGATAAGTCCACCAGATAAGTCCCAGATAAGTCATCCAGGAACGAATCCCCTGTCCGTCACCACGTCGAAAATGACCAGACGCTTTCCCGATCCACTTGGATGCGACTGTCCGCAGTCCTTGCACTGGATTTCGGCTGTGCCGGTGGATTTGTCTTTGTCGAGTTCGATCCAACTCTTGCGAAACTGGTAGTTCTCGTTTAACCAAGTCTCATCCAGGAAGGCAATCAGGGCATTCTTTTGTCGAAACTGACGAACCGCTCGGATGTAACGGATACGCCTGACTTTGAGGCTTGGGTCACCAAACAGGTGTTTAGTGAACCGATCCCGATATCGGAAGCCCATTCGACGTAACACACGATACATCGTGGATTTCGACACCTTAACACCGACTTCGTCCTCCTTCAATGGCAGTAGAGATTCCACCGTGATGTGTATCTTACTCTTGTACTCCCGGTGAATGATCGCACGAATTTTCCCGTATTCCGACTCCTTCAACAAGTGCCGACCGACGCCCGCGACACCCTCCATTTCTTCCGCCTCGACAACCGGGTCCAAGGTTTCATTTACGTCATCTTCCGGAACGGTGTTGCTCTCGACTGCAGTTCCGCTCGGTGGACCAGTTATCAAATCCCAGTTCGTATTGATGTTCTGGATGGTGCGTGGACTTCGCTGGCACAGATGCGCGCTTGCCTTACGACGACCTGCCAGAGTGGTCAGAGTATATTTATTCGACCCAAAAAACGACTGACCCAGCACTTTCCATAAATGAGCAATATGCCTTACATCCACGAGATATAGAGAAGAACTGGAAGACGTCTCTCAGCTTCCTGTTACTTTTATCAGACTAGGGTATACGCTATTGTAGAATACTGTGGTGCATTTGAAAACTGAAGAGACGGTTTTCGCTTGTGTTTGATGGAAGCTCTTTCTCCAGTTTTTTCCTGGCTGACTCTTCATACTTTCCTGCCGTGATAGGAGAAGACAACAAAAAAGTTGTCTCGACTCTATCGTTTTCCAACGTGCAGCATGAAGGTCAGATGCCAGAGGGCCGATAAGAATATCGTCTGTGCCGGTACCTTTTACATTTCACGCACGCAACAGATTTCATTTTTTGCCTACTGACGTCAGAGTCAAAAGACCACGGTGGGCGGGTTGGTCTGTAGCGTGCGGACAATCAAGAAAAACATCCCCGATGGCGGGATGACCAAGAGCAAATCCTGTCAATCAAAACATGCAAAACGATTTCCGAAGTCGGAAGATCGCTCAAGATTTTCTCTAGGAAGGGATCAAGGCAGCGGCGCAGAAATTTCTCTGTACGAGAGTGCTCCCCTCCCTGTTGCGATCCCGACCTTAAGAGGATAGAGGGATGAAATGGAGGTCTGCGACATATCTCTGTCAAAGACGGTGGGAATTCCACTGGCCACAGCATCAAGATAGGACTGACATTTCTACACAGCATCAAGATAGGACTGATCATCAAGATAGGACTGATAAATTCGATACGATATTTTTCGATACAATATCGGCGGATATTTTATCGCGATCTTCGATATTCATTCGATACGATATTTTTCCGTTACCGTATTTTCGATATATCGTGTCATCGCAGCGATATATCGATATTTCTGGAATTTTAGTTTTTCGGAATTCCACTTGTTCAAGCCCAAAAACTCAAGAAACCGATTTCTACATAAAGTATTAGTAAGATCGAAAGCGTCGGATGCAGCAAAGACATCACTATACCAATACTTCAAACACATGGAAACCTGGACAGAGTTAGTACCAGATCTGAATGGGCGGAGTGTGCTCGGTACACCATGGCCAAAATCAAGTTTTGGAATCAACCATGGTCTTCCGTAAGCGAGATATCACTGGCGAGTTTGCCATTCAGCAAAATACCGACATATCGAAAATATATCGATACGATGTCGCCGAAAATTTTATTGCGTTATTCGATACGAGTTTCATATCGATATTTTCGATACAATATCTGCTGCATATTTTATCGCAAAGGCTCGATATATTTCGATACGATATCGGTATACCGTATCGTTGCCAGCACTAGTTGCTTGTGCTGAAATAGTTTCGAGCTTTGCAGTTTACCTGTTTCCTTGAAGGAATCCCCTGCGATTTCCTGTCCAGCCTGCTATGTTTGCTTGCTGAGTCCTTATTACTGGTTATTTCGTTACTCTTTGCTGATGCCGTTGTTTGTCATTTGAGCTTTCCGTTTAGACTTTACAGGTAAGACTTCTCACATATGTAGTAAATATTATGGTGAAGTTGTGAGGTGGGATCCTGGTTGCGAATGACGTCGTGTTTTTCCAGTCACGTGCCCGTCTGACGTCGATTGAACAAAATGTTGAGAATCTCAACAAATAAATTGAGGTTCTTAACATTTCATTCCGAACGATCATTCAATTTATTTTTGTGGTTTCATAGGTAGCACCAATGCGTTGTTTGAAAACAAAATCTACGGTGGGGTGAGGCCTTTCACTGCACGTTGGATAGGACTATTTTCGACATAACTGAACAACGAACAAAGACAACGGTTGTTTAGGGTGGCTTCTTGGCAATATACTACAGACATTAATTTGCCATCGCCAGATGAAAGTCCCACTGTAGCTAAGATGAGTTGCAACGTCTCTTGAGCGCAGCGGCTGATCAGAACTTCGAATAGTTGGCAGCCATCATCCTTCCCAATGCTAGCCAACCGTACCTCCGATTATGCTATTTTTCGAAAATAAGGGGAGCTCCGGAAAGCACGATGTAATTACCCGTCACGAAAGGGGCGGAGCTAGGCCGTAGTTACAGTTGCAAAGTGAACGGGAGTGGCAACTTAATCTCTGTACTATCAATGTACGATGTACGTGGGCTTAGCTTTTGCAGGATGATTCGTGACCCACAGTACCTTCGGTGCATTATCCTAACCAATCATATTTGAGAGAACGTCGCCTTACAGCGGCACGGCCCGATATACGACACGATCCTGTATACGGCACAGCCTTGCATGATGCAGTGAAGAGTCCATAATAAGAGAGAACTCCCATTTTCGCAGACTGACACCAGACGTGCGCGTACGGTATCATAGTCATCCCACTGGTTGCAAGCACCAACAGCAAAGTTTCAAAATTGCTTAGAATTTCAATATTATCTATCGGCCAGCTGGACTAATGGGGTACTTCATGGTGCTGTTGACTCATGTCATTCAGTAATTTCTGAACATCGGCTGGAACCTTCGGATTTCATTCGAAATTATTTATTCGGATTGGTTTTTGAGATTCCCAAAATTTTGAACCGGTAACCGAAGCTCTGTAAACGTGAAGAGCAGTAATCCCTCGTTTTGGTTTCTGCGCAGTAAATTATGGAAAACAGATTTCGGCTTTACACAACCAAGTACGGCCCAACTCTCGCTGTCAAACCACTAATCAACATTTTCGTAATTAGCAAAAAGCGTTCTGAATGTTGATCGAACACCATTTCTCCGGTTTATTAAGGTAGAAGTTGGGTGAGTGGTCATGACAGATTTTCTGTTACAACTCGTACGCGACAACTGCGTAAATCTCGATATTAAGCTGCGTAAATCACCCGTCGAACGCAATTCACGACTCTTTCAAAGAGTCATAAACGTTTTCAGGAATGGCGAAATTAGAGATGTTTCGTGTAATATCGGTCTAGAAAGGATAACTTTGGGAGTGAAGTCACAGATTATTTTCGAGGAGGGCCGGAGGCGCATTAGAACATAGAAGGGTGCCTTATGCATGGCGGTCAGTACGATGTGCTAACGGTTCACCAGTCCCGACCGTTGGTGGGCCGTTCCGTGATGGATTTGACGACACGAAGGTACTTTTAATTTCTTCCGTCTTCTCTCTGCTGCGGTTCTGAGTTCTCTCAGTAGAAACGAAGGATATATCTGGATACCTGCAGTAATGTTCCAGCACCACAGACGTTTAGGTGAAGAAGCGGAGTGGGATACGAGGTGAACACGGTGGAGGAAGAGTGATCATCTGTGGTCGACGGATGTGGCTTATGGCATTATGCTATGCCTATACATTATAATGGTCTCTTTCATTACTTCCAAGATGTCACTTGCAGATTTATTTATTGTGCCTCTCGTCGCGGTGATACTCGTTTCCATAACAGTTTCAACAGCGCAGGGAAGTGCTCTCGAATTCCAGGAATTGTACAACCAAACTACGGACTTTGGCATTTCTATCCTAACGACGGAGAACTTCAACGAAACACTCTTCGTGATACTTCCGGACAACGATAACACGCTATGCACGGATAACGTTGTGTGGCTAGTCCAGTTCTACAACTCTTGGTGCGGGCACTGTCAACACTTCGCTCCGTCCTACAAGTCCGTCGCCAACTCGACGATCCCATGGAGGGAGTTTGTGAAGGTCGGAGTGGTGGACTGTTCCGTCCGCAAAAACTCTCCTCTATGCAACCAATATGACGTCCAGATGTACCCGACCATCATGTTCTTTCCTCCCAAGACTAAGGTGGGTGCACTAGGCAAGAAGTTTACTGGACCACACACGGTCCCAGGACTGTATAACGGCATACTGGACTACTTGGACCAAGAAGGATTCCCCCCGGAGATGGTTCTAGTGACGTCGAGTACGATTGACGAGCTATGGAACAGTCTTCCGGAGGACAAGGAAAACCTGGCGCTGATTGTGGAACCCATCGACTCGAGCCTGGGAAAAGATGTGCTGCTGTCTACTCTAGGAGACCTGCATGTCCTGACGGCACGGAGAATAACGGTCCTCAACAGAGCTCTAGTGGAGGCGCTAGGCGACGTGGCAATTACGGGACCTTACCCACAGCTGTGGCTTCTGGATCGCAAGGCCAAAACTTCAAACAAAATTGGTAAAGAAATTTATTCGAACTAAAAGCACAACGCTACTTATCCCTTGTATTCCACGCCCTGTTGTTCTTTGGCACTGATTTCAGTGTGAATATTGGTACAGTACGTAGCAGACAGCTCGGTAACACTGTATATCGAAGTGGCGCAGTTTCCAGTGTACTGGTCGAAGGGGCGCGCCACTTGGGAAAGCGATCCTGCCGAGTTTATCTGCCCAAGTCCCAATTGGTTGACGTGTTATTCCATTATTTTTGGAATCTCATCTTCTGTTTTTGTTGCAGCTGTTTCCAGCGGAGGGTCAGAAGACTTGATCGCGGCCATCTTCGCCATAGACGACGAACTGGCTGTCCAGAAAGGTATCGTGAAGCCCGTACGTCATCCGGTCCACTACATGGAGGCCGACCACCAAGTGGAGACGCCAGTAAAGAAAGCCGACTCTATGGAAATCAAGCCCGAGTTCGACCACGTTCAGTCTTTGGATATTACCAGCGCCATAATCTATATGTTCTCTACGGAAGTCGCTACTCATAAGACGATCGACGGAGAGCAACTCGTGGCTCTTCGTCGGTTCGTTAAGGCCCTCACCGACCTCGTTCCACTCCCGTCGCCTGCTAATGTGGCCTTCCAAAAGCTGTCTGGGCATCTGGCGGAAGTCACGTTCACAGAGCCCAAGAGAATGCTCAAAGCGTTGTCCGCCGCAGGCTACGACGTGGAGAAGCTTCCTGTCAAGTGGGTGGGCTGTGCCGGAAGTCAACCGGGACGAAGAGGCTACCCCTGCGGCTTGTGGCAACTCCTCCATACCTTAACCGTAAACACATACAGAAACAACACAAACACAGAAGGAACGTTAATACCTACCGACAAGGAGACAGAATGGTCGAGTAACGCCCTGGACGAAGAAGCAGGCATACTGACAACCATCTTTGGTTACATCCGGCATTTCTTCAGTTGCGATGATTGTCGGCTGAATTTCCTAAGGGAAGCTGATGGGTTGAAAGCCCAGACAAAGAGTATGTCCAATGAAGAAGCGGTATTATGGTTGTGGAAAGTCCACAATGGAGTGAATCGTCGACTGGTAGGGGACATCACCGAGGACCCAGCCCATCCAAAGATCCAGTTCCCCTCACAGACTCAGTGCCCACAGTGTCGACTAGCTGACAACTCGTTCGACGAACACGAAGTGAAAAACTACTTCCTGAGGTTCTATGAAGTGAAGGATGTGCCCACGACGTGGAATGTTCGCGACCCAAAGCATCGACAGCTGGTGGCGGCACAAGAGGTAGCTAATATACTGACCAACACCTCTTCTTCCTCCTCTGGCTCTTCCTCCACTATATGGATAGTATTACCTGGGACTTTTTGTCTGATGGTGGCCTTTCTAGGGTTCCGTCAATGGAGAAGGCAGCAGCAAAAAAGTCACAATGGCGTTTGGGGCCTCGGATACAGTCGGCCACGCGTAAAGTGGATGTGACTAGCACAGTCAAGGTGAAGCCTTTCCTCGTATGTTGTTCCAGTTTGATGGATTCTATTTCGAGTACATACCACGTTCCTCTAATTCTTTCTGCCAAGAAATTTTTGTATCGGAGCTTTCAGTTGCTGGAACTGTTATGTCATACTGTTATGCGTTCATCAACGGCTACTCCGAGAAGGCGGCTTCTAGTCTTTTGCATAGTAGGTGAAAGTATTGCGAGTTGCCAGTCATAAACCGGAGATAAATTAGGACATCGAGTGATCAAAGGAATGCGAAGATTAACAAGCACTGTTACAACGCAAGTAACGAAACAAACAAGTTCGCAGAAAGTATAACTATTCACCGACAGGCTGCATAGATATCACGACAGAAAAAGAGACTTACTCCCACGTGCTTCAAGTCCACGAAGCTATAATTCTCGTTTTTGACTAGAGGCAGAAAACTCTTCGTTGGTTCGAACAGAGTTTGGTAGTAAGACAGCACATTCCCATACTGTACAACGATCGGTGTAAACCTGGAGACAGAGCTGCTCTATTCCGTCCCTATCCTTATCACAGTTGCTCCACCATGATTACTGGTCATGACACCATCCAGTCTACTGGCCAGCTTCATCTCCATATCGCCGTTAGAGGTGCCATACCTGAAGACATCACTCTGCATCTTGAGGCCTTGCTTCTGGGACTGTATCTGTGCGGCTGTGAGGCGAGGAAAGACGGTCGGGCTTCGGAGAGGGCTAGTGGTGAACTCCCTGGTGTACATCTCGCTCTTCTCGACGACCGTGTCAGGTCCGAAAGCTAAGCGTCCGCCTTTTCGCCCTTCACTTGAGAGCAGCGGAGGCTTCTCCGTTGTAACCTGAACAATACTAACGTATCGATGGTCGCCTATATTGTGCTCAAGCGGTGGCGCGGCGGAAGAGGAGGAAGAAGGAGGCTGCTCTACTGGGCGAACCCTGTTACCTCGGCCATACGCGCCTTCTTGTTGCTGGACGTTCTCGTACACTGACACCTTCGTTGGTGAGCTGGATGACTGCTGCCGCGATGACGGTCTTAATGGCGAGATCCTCCCGGTTTCCTTCTTTGTATCTTTCTCTGCCGAGGAAGGTGGACTTGACAAGCTGCCGTTGAGCCCCTCGAAGGACTTTCCGTCGGATGAGGACTGAGACGTTCGGCCGTTGGCCACAGCAGAAAGAGGCCTCGTGTCGACGAAGTCGCGCATCTGCTTGACGGTAGGGTTATACAAAAGTCCGAAGGGTTTGGTGGGCAGCTCGTTATCGGCGGAAGTGGGCAGGTCCAGTTTACTTCTTCTCAGCTCGTCCATGCACTCCCCTAACCGTTTCACCACTTCGTCATCTGGATAGCCAAAGTCCAGCTCTAGATTTCTCTGGAGAAGGTCGACGACGCCTTCCATCGACTTCAGCTTCAAGACCGCTTCTACGATAATAGTGCCATGATAAGTATATGAGAAGGTATCCTTGATATGCGACGAAAGACCACTTACTTTCGTGCATTCGGAAGACATTAAAGGCCATGGCGATCAGGAGTCGTTCGCCTTCGTATAGGTAGACGTCCCACAGTCGCAGGCACAGGTGGAAGGGAACGCGGTCGAGGAAGCACTGGAAGAACCACTTGACGGAGTAGAGGTTGGTATGGACGTCGTGCTTGTCCATGTGCTTCTTCACCTTGGGCAGGTATTTCTTTAGTATGGCTTCATGCTGCGTCTGGAAGCGCATCAGTTTGGGGAAGCCGGGCAGGAAGAAGCCATGCATGGCGTACTTCTTGTCGCTCAACAGCGCCGACATGGCCCAAAAGGCATCCTACACAACAGGACCAACTACCGTCAAGTATCAGCCGTCCAGCAACATTAGCAAGACAGTTAGAGTGGAAGGAACATGTCAAACCTCGTCACTCATGTACATGAGCAATAAGGCCGCCACTTGCGACATGCCTTGGCAGTATCCCACTTCCTGCAAATGGGAAACACGCCACAGATTGAAAATCGATACAGACACGTTTGCATATTGGTGTCAACGGGGAAGGCAAGGGAAGAGAAGACAACATCAATGGTATACCGTGTTGTACATGGAGTAGGCAGCCAAGACGTGGAAGAGGGCTTGTTGCTTGATGCCGTAACGTTCGCGAAACATTTCGTGGTTGCGGTAGGTGCGGTTGACATCCAGATCAATCTGCCGAATTTCCGGCGACTGCTCTCGAGCCAAATCACGCATTTTCTGGAAGACGCATGCCGTATACATTTTCGAGGTTGAATTTTGAAGAACAAATTAGAAATATCCCCATGCAGAATTCTAAATAGGCAATTAAGTTACCTTGTAAACGCCTTCTTGCTCTCGCTTTATTTCTTCGATCTTTAGCAACCGTCTCCACACTTCGCTCCGCACTTTGTTTGGTATTCCTTTGTAGATGCGTCTCCGGAACTAAAATGGCAGACATGACATTCGATCGAACTCAAAGGCACATGTTTACAAAAACCTTGTCACTAAACTTGACAAGTACCTCCTTCCAAGTGGCGCACGCTGTCAGCCAATAACACTGCAAACGTGCAGCACTTGGGAAAACAATCTAGCTGGGCTCCCAGTTACCTTTTCCGTTCCAACCACATTGTCCCAGTTTTGCAGCATTTGCAGCCACTTGTGCACTCTTTTCAGTTCAGTCTCTACCATCTACAACGACCAGGGAAATGCACAAACTGTACACGAAGCTACATTCTGTTAGTAAACCAAGCCTGAAGCTTCGAACTGTTAGTCCGATAAGAGCAACTGCATACCTTGCTATCGTTCTTGGTCGAAGAGGGGATTCGTTGGTCGTGTATGAAGCCGTAACGATCTCGCTTGTGATAGACTTCAAAGGCTGGATCTTCCCATGGGTCAATGGTCGCATTCTCGTCACGTCCACGATCGTAGCGAGCAACAATATCCCTCCGCTCCTGCGCGTTACTCTGGATGTTGCTCATGGTTGGTTGAAGAGAAAAGGACAATCCGTCTTCACCTGTAACATACACAAGCATTTCAGATCCAGTTGACGTATCCAGCTTTAGCAACACGGCTTCAGGTAATTGCCAAACAGTATTGAACTGATGGTAAACACCCTCAAGTTGTATAAACAGCTGCCATCATCATCAACAGAGCCACTTGGCCACGCGTCCAGGTCTGGCTCATACTTGGATATTTCCTCTTCGCGAGCCTCCAGTCTATGTCGATGTACCGAACCAGAAACCTACGAGAAACTAAAACCTTCCTGGAAGATTCAACAGTATCCACTAAACGGTAAACTGCACTCACCTCGTAATTCAAAATAATTCGGTCTGAACTGAGAAAACTCTGATCTAGTCTGTGAGAGAAGCTGCTCGACCAAACATTCAGCTCTTATCCTGCATCCCCGAGATCAAGCAGTCATTCGACAACAGAAGGAGGCAAGCATCTAGATTCTGAATTTCCGATGTAGGATCAGTTTTCGGGAATAATTTGACCGGAAGACTCAAACCACTGATGTGCTGCTGAACCGCCCACTCCATAGTCAATGGCAAGCCAACACAAACATCTTGGAAACTGTTTGATCATTGGTTCAAGCGGCTCACGATTAGTGCTAGCACGCAGAACAGTTCGAATCCTTCAACGGCTGGATTTTTGGTGAGTATTATTGTCCACCCCTTTCATGTCGAGAAAAGGTGAGAACCTTGTCGATTTTACAGCTCCAGGAATAAAACTTTTCGGCGATATCGTATCGATATATTTTCGATATGTCGGTATTTTGCTGAATGGCAAACTCGCCAGTGATATCTCGCTTACGGAAGACCATGGTTGATTCCAAAACTTGATTTTGGCCATGGTGTACCGAGCACACTCCGCCCATTCAGATCTGGTACTAACTCTGTCCAGGTTTCCATGTGTTTGAAGTATTGGTATAGTGATGTCTTTGCTGCATCCGACGCTTTCGATCTTACTAATACTTTATGTAGAAATCGGTTTCTTGAGTTTTTGGGCTTGAACAAGTGGAATTCCGAAAAACTAAAATTCCAGAAATATCGATATATCGCTGCGATGACACGATATATCGAAAATACGGTAACGGAAAAATATCGTATCGAATGAGTATCGATGACCGCAATAAAATATCCGCCGATATTGTACTGTACACTCTCCCGAAATTCATGTACGTCACTTCATTCAGAGTGTAAAACTAGAGAAAGAGTTCTCATACGATGACCATAACAGTCTGAATCACATTGACGTTATCAGAACTAATCAAGCAGATCAATCGTATACTATAAACTTGTTAGATTCCGCTATATAACTCACTTAAGCACGAAATTCCGCCGACTGCTTTGTTTTTCTCGTCTGGCTTTAGCGAAACTTAGTAACATCTGCCTAACGGTGTGAATTTTGGTTTAGTTGTTGTGTATCTTTGGTTTTTTCCTTTTTAAACGGTTGTTTCGTCTCTTCGGTTTTCATATAAATGATCGGTAATTCCGTCATGGAATGACGTCAGTTTTAGTTTGTATTTTCGCCACGGTAAGACCCCAATGATTTGAGAGTCAGTGACGTACGTGAATTTCGGGAGAGCATACAGTATCGAAAAATATCGTATCGAACTTTATCGTACTTTTGCCAGCGCTATCCATATGAGAGTCGTCCAAAGCGTTGTTGCTCCGAACTGGCCTTTTATGACATCAAGTTCTTCTAAATGTTGAACCGTACCGTCGGGTCAATCTGCCGCACTTTGGCGCGGGCTCGCGGTAAGGAAATCAGAACGAGTGGCCGAAAGGTAGGAAAATACCACCGGAAAAACATCGGGGTGTGAAGAGCTAGTCTTAGCACGAGCGACGCGCTCTGCTAAGAGACGGGCACTAGCGAGCTCTTCTGGCGCACATCGTCTCGGACGTCTCCGCACGGTCATTATTTGATTAACGGAATAAAGAACTGCGTACAGTACATACAACCGATCTGCTTGCTGCTTAGGAAATGCACGGGAATTCGGGGCTTCCACCTTGTTCTCCCTTACTTTCTAACCTATGATCAAAAATTGATTCTGACTTCGACTTCGCGTTCCTGAGACTCTGTTTGATGATTGATATGGGTGAAAGTACTGTTTAATTTCACCCTTGGAGTCCAGAAACGTAAAAATGCTCTCCTGAACGATTTGGTCGTAAGCCATTTGGAGGCTCTTATATGGAGATACCAAAACTTAAATATCGTTCGCCCCGGTTGGTTACTGTAAACGGTGACGCATGGGCCACGTGATGTGGTGTCATAGTACATGGGTGATGTGACATGAGGTTTGACATGACATACATGGCATGTGTCAGCAAGAGGGGTCAGCGCGCGGTCCGAAAGACTTCAGTGGCAGAGATTGTTGAGGGCAGGGGGCCTGGAGCCTTCATAAGAAGTCTTGTGGGCAGTGAACCAAATAGTGTTGATTGCTGGACAAGCCAGAAGACTTCTCACTCGGGGTCCTGGTCTCTGCCCTCAACAATCTCGACCACTGAAGTCTTTCGAACCCCGCGCTGACCCCTAGTCAGCAAGATTTCGGAAAATTCCTGAACAGTCCAGAAGAATTCCAGCAAAATTGGGACAAAGTCCCCATTTATTCCATTGCGCAATGCAATGCCTGGTGAGGTACGGTCTAGACTCTCCGGAGGATTGACAGAGATTAAGCTGCCACTCCGGGACTGTAGACTGTAGAGCGTAGACCTGCACTGCAGCGCTCCATACAATTGCTATAATGATCCTGTTTGTGCGTGTGTCAATGCTCATCAAAACAGTCCTAGCTTTCTCACCTTCTGTCCCTTTGGTTGG
Organism: Ramazzottius varieornatus; assembly: GCA_001949185.1. Taxonomy (NCBI): domain Eukaryota; kingdom Metazoa; phylum Tardigrada; class Eutardigrada; order Parachela; family Ramazzottiidae; genus Ramazzottius; species Ramazzottius varieornatus. Next base: position 1,277,953 of record BDGG01000015.1, on the reverse strand, counting down.
CTCATCGTCCAGATGCAGCGTTAACCCTACATCTGTCCCTCCATCGTAAAAGTTGGATTAATCGACTGAGTCGTGGCAGACCACAGGATCGTTTTGTCTTAGGTTTGTTGCATACCAGTGACAGTTGAGTCAGAAACTCAGAGTGGACTCTGCTTTCTCCTGGGTTCCAAAGTCTAAATCATGAGGTGTCTGATTATCTCTGCAGGTCAATTTCATTAGGGAATCCGTCAGAAGGTTGGTCTTTGCTGGCTGGAGGGCTGGAGGATACGAGGTGCTCGGCACGGAAACATCCACCGGTCGTGGAGATATCCACCGAGTCCTTACGTTATATTTCAGCTTAAGTACCCGGTGGATATCTCCACGTCCGGTGGATATTTCCGTGCCGGGCACCTCGTACCTGCTATCTGAGTTGCGCTGATCTGCGGTGGCATAGGATATTCGCCATATTTCGAGTGCCGCAGAACTATTGGATGGACAGTGGATGCTCCACGTGCCTGGCTTCGGTGTTACCGCCGCCGCTGCCAAGTAGATAAACAACATTTCTCTTCCGTATAATACGGTACAGTCTGATTGATACAGTATCCGCTATGAAAGTGGAATCACGACGGCGGAGTCGCGGATACAAGTGAACAGAAGTGCCAGCGGAAATCTAATCGTTTCTTATCGGACCTTTTCTTTACAGGATCAGTCGACTTCTTATCTGTTGTGCCTCTGTTACTAGCTCTACGAGAGTTCGAATTTGATCGAACCTTGCAGTTAATCTCAAATTTTATTACAGAGCACTACCGCCAATACGCCTTTTGCGCCGAACATGGCTAACGACTCGCTGCAGGTAGCTTGGCGCAGCCGGAAACCCGCTTTCACTTTCCAGGTTCGCGGGTTACGCGGCCCCTTTGGTTACATTCCCTAACCTTCATTCACGGCCTCCGTAGGCTCATACTTCAATACCAGTTTTTTGTCGTAGAGGGGAATCTGAAGACGGATGGAACTTCTTGTCCTCGCTCGAAGGACCAACGGATCCAACCAAGACCTGGAACTCGGTCATCAATGCTCCCCCACTGTTCCCAACTTCTCAAGAGTTAACCAAAGCAAGCGCGGTAAGTGCCGTTAGACGTCATTAACCGCACAACACATTTTCACTAGTCCAGTAGGGAGAGAAGTGTTTACCTGTACATCGTCAATGCCTTGTTCATTATCCTGTGATTCGAGGGAGCCGCGTACCTACCTTTGTATGATGCTTCCTTCCTCGTATGAAATTCAGAACGATGACGGTCGTGCCTACCATACGTCTACACCATACGTTTGTTCTGTCCACACAACCTTGACAGCCGAGCGAGTGAAACGTCGCAATATTAGGTCATCTTTTCCCGGCGAATTCGAAATGGGCGTGGGTACTGGGTACGGCGATCAGGCAGAATCCATTCTTGTGTCAAATTAGCTCTATTTCCGGTTGATGCATATTTTCCGAGTGATGAGTTTAGAAGTTTACATGATATCGGAATGTTGAACGATAAGGCAGTTGACTCTTCCGCCCATTCGGCCTCGCTTGATGTCGCCAGTAGTCAGTCATGACTCCCTTGCATTCGAAACAACTCCGTATGTTGACAGTTTGGATTTCACAGTTTTAGTACAAGTCTTCCTTCCGTCCCTGAAGATCGTTAGTTAAAGTCGGTCACAGCAATTTACACTGCGAGCAGCATCTGCCATACTTTCTTCTCTCTTCCCTTGGCCGTTCGTCGGATCGCTCCCTGCTGAGAATTTATGTATGGGCGTTGAGAGTGGACTTCTGTTTGGATATTTAAGTAGTCATCTTGTAAGTAGCGGTGTAATAATACGGTATGGTTGGCTCGTGAGTGTATTGCTTGTACGTAGTTGGGGATCGTGATCGAGTAGTGGCAACGCCGAAACATAACTTATTAAACTTGTTTGAACAGCCATAGCGGCATCATCAAACTTGATTAGCCCAGTACTCTTGCTTAGTGATGTTAGCTTCGTGGGAGAACCGGCTGGGCAACTTGTATTGTAAAAGGGGCTCTTCATCGCATCGAAGCGCTTTTGCTGTTTCTTTGGCTGGATTAGTATCATTGTACTCTTCGCGCGACACCTTCTTGAAGGTGAGGAACAAGTCATGTGTCAGTTATTCTTACATCAATTAGTCTTAATCGCGAGGTTAGTTAAGCAACAAGGTTACAATACCAGCTCACATTCTTTTCCCAAGTGAATTCGCCTTTGGCCAATGTTTTGAAAGATTTCTTTCATGATAGATCTGATGGAAATTTGGTCGAAAATATCTAGAAACAGGCATGTGTTTGTCATTGAAGTGTGGAGTTAAACGATGCTGTCGTTTATAATGTCTACGTAATTTTCCTGGTACCTAGTATGGGAAAACTCACAATGGCATGCTTGTTTGGGGTTGTTCAAGCAGATGGACTGCCATTAACACTTTCAGCACGATCGTTTTCATGTTTGCAGAATACTACCGTCCTCTTTGTGTATACAGGAAGTTTATTGGCTGGTACCGTGTTGCGAAGGCTGGTCCAACCAATAGGCAATTTTCGAGATTTCAAAATTCGGATAATTGGCAAGCCATGAACGCCAAATCTCAAAAGGGAGAACTGGTCGTCTTGATTTTCTTCTGAGCGCACTGATGACTACAAAATTTATCCCAGGCTCGGCTTCGACAGATAAGACTGTCCCCAGTGCTCCAGTTTTTTTCTAAGCGAATACCGTGCACGTGTCTCGCGCGAAGAGACGAAACACCAAATTTCACCAAAAACACCCGAAACCGTAGAAAAAACTTCCACCGTGCTGGGGTTTTGCTGACCGCTGGTCATTAGTGTTGCTTTGGTGAGAAGACCGAGGTACATGCAAAAAAATGACCCAGACCCGAAAGACCAAAAGCTAAAACTGGGAGGTGAATAAAACTGAGTGATTGTATACACAAAGAGGACGTTAGTGTTAAGAAAATCTCGTGGTTTTCCGGTGGCCTATTAGGCCTGTAATCACGTGTGAGAATTCTGAAGTGGATGCTGGTGATAGTCAGCCGTTGTAGGCCGACTACCCAATCAGGGTTTTGTCTGAGAATATCGTACGTACGATTTCTGACAGTCGGAAGTTCGTGGTCCCGCAGCTTGGCAGTCGGTCGTTTGACCTGCTTTGCATGTGGTGCATGTGAGATAAGACGGCATCCCGGCTGTCGAAGAGTTATTCGGCCATCCATATCAAATGTTGTGCACATTTGGAGTTTCAACTGTCAGAGGATGTTGCAAAGTAGTCCGCAGAAGTGGCTATATATGTTTCTGAAGACAGAAGTTCCTGCATGGCACATACAAACTGACATATTGAGGCATTTTCTGCGGACCGCGGACTCTCTACATTAAGAAAACGCCTAATATGTCAAAATCCTCCTAGTCCTCGCAATTGATCGCTTGCAAGACCTCGATCAATGCGTGGAGCTTATCTAAGAAATTGGCAGAAAAATTCAGCATTATTTCAGCAAAACTAAGACGACCGATTAAGCTAATCGAACATGAACAACTTTCAATGAGCAGAAAATGGCGGACCCAAATATATGGGGCAAAAGTTCAGTTCTACCATCAGGCCGATCAGGGTCTAATGTTTGCTTTCGTTTGTCAGCATTTCCTCATTTCGCGACGTGTTTAGGGCGACGGTGAACTGTTCGTAAACGTGCGAGAAATGCGAAAAGAAATCTTCCATAATGCCTTATGAGTCTAATGGGGTTTGAACTTCCCCGTGGTATTACGACACGTGGACCTATGCCTGGGCCGTACTGGTCTTTCGATATCTGAGTGTTGGCGGTATGGTGCCGAACATGTTGTACCGTGCAAAGGCGGCGCACATTTTGCCATGTTACACCATGCACGGGTCCTTGATGGATTGCTGGCAGTGCTGTAGTGGTTCATGGAGGGATTTCAAGAGGCTATCTATTGACGTAATGTTCAGTACAGATCTTGCCATAGCCAATGAACAGACTGTTGCCCATGTATTTTCGTGTGTACCACGGTTTTCTTGTTGTTGATCTGTGAGTGCCCGGCCACTTTTTCGCTCTTTTTTCCTCAAGTCTTGTAGTCTATCAGCCCAACCGCTGGTGCTCGAGAACGACTCAAGAGCCTGCTCTGAGGAACCCATCCATCCGCTTGACTGCAGGAGCCACCCACATCCGCCATTTTGTTTCAGTCCCTTGAATTTGTTTCAACAATTTATCTGTCTAGGTTATGTCGCGACAGGAATTATATTTCTGAAGTATTCTACTGTTATTGCTTCTGGAAATTTTATCGCGGTGCATGTGACCAATCTGCAGGCTTTGTTCATCGATCTTTTTCCAGAGGAGAAAATATCAAAGCAGAACAGCCATCCATCACAAGCCATTTCTGTATTTGTAAGTTGATCCCCGCTACTTGTTCCTGTTTCGCCTGATGGATAATGTTGGTCGGTTGGTGGTCAAGTAGTTCATCATATGCTTTCCCGGCCGCAGCTGCCGTCATGGCATTCACTGATACCAGTAGATCACCACCATGAACTAAGTGGGTCTATTCCTTACTTTACTCCATAGCAGCATTTCCCAAAGGAGGCGAAATCAATTTCTGTGCCATTTGAGGGAATTAATGTCAGTTATGGCCCACTGTCGGCAGTTGTGATTGTCCAGCCCAGAATTGGGGTCAGACTTAACTCATGTAATTAATGATCGGGACTGGCGGACTACTGTTGATCATTGAAGAGGCTGGATGTTTAGACTATAGAAACTATCTTCCCTCTTTACGACTGTTTCGGGAAACATCGTCCTTCAGCTCTGGCGAAAATTTGTTTTGCCATTACGTGTCCGTTGTGTCTGTTCTATTCTTGAATGTGTTCTACGATCAAATTTGGCGGTGAAGATGTCACTCGTTCTCGCTTGCGGCTTTCTGCAAGTATCCTTGAACGTGATGCGGATTCTTGCGGGCTGGCTAAATTAGCTCCTACCGCTGGAACGCTCTTTCTGGCGCAGAAGAAGCGTCTCTAGCTCGCGGGTTCGTCAAAGAAAGCGGCCAGCGTGAGGAAGACTGTCAATGAGGAACTTGATTAATCTTCAATTTCGGTGATGAGGCTAACCAAACTTTTTATCCATGATGTTTGTTGATAGCATTAGCCTACTAATCGACCGTATATTGGAGCGCGCGCGTATGAAAAAGCCGGACTTCAAACTTTGAAAGCTCGTTGCATGATATGTAGAACCGGTTACACGCTGTCACTAAAGTTATCTATCGGCTCAAGCAATCAAATCACCAATGCATGGAATAGCATTTCTGCCACGGTGTCATCTCTGTACCAAAATCTTATAATCCTACTTAACTACATTGCGCTGCCATTGTATGGAATGTTTTTAATCTTTCTTGAACCGTCGAGGATTTTCACCCCCACGATCTTAGACTTTGTGTTGTCCGAGAGAGCGCGTCGATCAATGATGAGCCCAAAGTGCGCGTCCGGAAGAGACAACGATTGTCAGCAAGCTGCCATAAATTAATCAAACGGAGAACTGACAGAAAAGTAACAGGCTAACAATTGCCGTTTTGTCGTATCAAACATTTTTACGCAGAGAACCCTTATAGCTTTACAGTGGGCTCGCTAGCTATAGATCATGGTGATGAATGAGGGGATGTTTGTGCTTGCATATCAGCTTTGCCGGTTGCAACGCGGGTCTCATCTCTCAAACTTCGGCACTTGTGCTTTTGATACCCGTCATGTTTCTCCCTTAAGCGTCCATTTTCCTGTCAAGTGTAGCAAAATTCCAAACGAGGTGTCTACTTTGTCACGTTTCCTCCTGCCTCAGCAACAATTCGAAAGTATTACTTGGTTCCCCACTTGAACTCGCGCACCTTGCAGAATGCAGCATTTCATCGGGTTGTACGCTCCAAGTCGCGCACATCTTTGACAGGGTTTTGCTTTCGCATTCAGCACCCAAACTACTGTATCTTATCCCAACAACTGAGGTTCTTCAAGTTAATCCGAGGGTACGACTGTCGTCTCTCAGTCGTATTATTATCATTGCTTTTATCTGCCTTCGCTATTATTTCGATGGAATTTTGTGGTGGGAATATGGATCAATCATTCCGAGTGACTGGCCATTGTAACGTCTTTTTTTGCAGGTTGTTACTCATCTGAGTATCTGCTGAACCTATCACCGATGGCCGGTTGATTTGATTACTCACCGCTGATCGTCGCGTATTGCCTGGGACTTTTTATGACTCATTAAAGGGAAGCTGGATGCGCTAAGTGGGGAATAATGACGGGATCAGATATGGACGGGGACAGTATCAGCGCCAAAACACTGACGGCCAGCACCGATGGCTCATCGGATAAAGGTGACACACGCAGCACTCTCCACCAGGACTCGTACCAGCCATCGATTTTCATCCGTATTTTCGTTGGCGAGTTTAATGTCCAGGTGAGTGAGTCAATATTCAATATTCTCCACCATGCTTGACCCTCTTTCAATGGCGCAGCTGTGCACTAAAGTTATACAGGCACTAGCAGGGTTGTTGTTCTACCGTTACAACAAGCCTGCCTGTCGGCATTCATTACCCATAGAAGAAGTCAATATAAACCCCGGCGCTTCTCATTCATGTATGATGATCAGGGGGAAGAGGAAGAGGGGAAGAGTAGGAGAGTTTCTTACCGTTACAAAAGTAGGGAGATTGTTTGTGCGGAGACAACAGCCGGCATCAGCTGTTGCGACAACAGACAAAAATGGGTAAGACTAGACGAGTATCAGGCGTATTAATTTTCTGCATGGCGTATAATTTAATATGTAGGGCCATGAATGACCCATGAAGGATCCTCTTTTACCATTTGGCTTAAAGAGATAAGTTGCGGATTACGTTGGCTACTTGAAAGCCGATCCGCCAGATCCGCCATTGTGCGCTGTTCGCACTGAGCGTAGCTTTGTGTCTTCTTAATTTTCAGGCACGTTTATGGTGCGCAAAACTGAAGAATATTCAAGCGTAAGGTTTTCTCTTTCCAGGAGGCTTTTACGTTTTGTCGAATAGTTGGCGATAATGCTCTTGAGTCTTGAGTGTATCTCATCATTTCCGCTGGTTGTGTGTGGGGCTGCCTATGGTATACGGTCATCAGGCGACTCCTCCTTGATAACAGGGTACTCTGCCGCGGTCGAAATGTTGCGTAAGTAGCCGAGTGGCCCCATAGTTGATTTGTCGTCAAATAATGGGGAAAGCCTATATCTTACGGTGTACTCCAGTTGGACTTTCCAGTAGAAGCATATTATGGATGGGTCGCCGTTGTAGTCCGAAGGGTTCTTGGGCGATTGTGAGCTCTGGCTTGGCGTGTTTGCCCACTGCTTGACTGCATGAATACCAAATTCCTCTTGGTGTGAAGGACGACGAGCCATTGTGTGAATAGTGAGCATAACTGCTGGTGTTAGGTGATTATTTCAAGAGCGGAAAAACCAGCAATAACATTTATGGTAAGGGTAATATGAGTTACATGGTCTGAGAGGATTAGGACGACGATGGCGACGACAGTGCAAATGTGCCCCATCCGCTTAAACAACCCCGCCACACGTGAACCGATGTACTCGTAGGCTAAAAACCTTCTCATTCTTGAAATATTGGAATGTGAAGATTGACGAATAGTCAGACGGAAGAATTTTTCTCGTGTGTGGTTGGACTTCTTCTTCTGGGTTCGCTGGCTAGATTTTGCATTGCTTTGCCGAACAGGACTGCTGAAGAACGTGGTACGAGAGGCAGGATGTTCCTTCACACTTCATTGAGAACAAACTCGGCGGAATTGTCCTGTGCGTCACAGTTCTTCGCTATGGCGGCCCAAAATAGCGCCCTCTGTCAACAAGCCCATTGATCAGACCACCAACGTCTGACGCCTGTCTATCAAAGGCTTCGCTTTGGTCATTTGGCCGAGTTCCTAACGGGAACAACAGCTGGGTTTCATCGTCTTTCCTTCACGCTGTGAAGAGAAAGATTGGGGATTTACTGAATATTGGCGAGGAAGGACTTTGTGAACCACAATCATAGTCGTCCCGTTACAGCACGTACTCCCCCACACATTTTTTCTCATTTTCTGCTTGCAGGATCCATTTATTGTGAGCAGCTGCTGCGAAATGCGGGTTCTTGCGCTGTCACTGGTCTCTTCGGGCCAATTGTGCTGATGCGTGGATGGGTCGCCAAAGCTTCGTTACGTGCTTCCTGGCTAGATGAACGACACGCCGAAGACCCCAAATGGCTATAAGAAGCACGGTATAATCTCCTTTTCCCACGCGCGAAATGACCGTCACTGGGGTAATAAGCTCGAACCTCAACAGGCAGATTACTTTGATCGTTACGAGAAATGATTTATCTGCTTCGGCTCTCGACAGAAGAATTGTCTGGGCGGCATGACAACGTGAGGCGAATGATTACACTTTTCTGTGTATTTTTGGAAAGTTCGCGGAATTTCTTTCGCGCAGTGCTGTGTTTTGTCACAAAGTTTCCTGACAGGAACCTTTGGTACCTGAGCACACACTTGGTCGTCTGGTTTCTCTTAAACCTGCGTAAAAGGGTGAAATACAAATACTTTGCCATCAATCAGGAACGAATCTTTGTTGTAGAGTACCGTCATTCGGCTACTCGCCTGGTGATTTACGAGCACAAAGATGGATATAGTGATGATGCGGTGCCGGTGGGGACCTCCTTGGCTCTGTGTAATTGATTAGTAGTACCAGCGCTTATTACCTTAATGTTAGCTCTGACGACATGGGCCGTTCTTTTCCATCCGCCAAAGCCCAAAGAGCTCACCTGCACTTGCAACTAACTTGCTCGTTTGGGGAGAACTTTTGGCCCACCGACTGATTGACTTGTTTCTGGCTCAAGACAGTAATTAACACGTAGCAAGGAAATGACAATAATTACGGCGACCCTTACACACGCCTCAATCTACGCCGCAAAGCTGGCAGAGAACCTCGGTTCGTGATAAATGATCGTAGATCGAGTCTCCCCACTTATATCAGGTTCGCACGTATGAAATTTCGGTTTTTTTCTACCCACAGTTTGAAAATCCATATTTCGGGAACGCTGGCTCCTTTCCCCTCCTAATTTGGCAAAGACGATACATCGTCTATTTTCTCTTAAATAAGCAGTAAACCTCCCACAGAAGTTGTTCCTAACATTTCCTAGGGGAGTTTCAACTTACCGCAAATTTCTGAAAAATTTGCAAGTTTACTTTTTTGACCACTGCTCTTCGTCGGAGTTGGCTAGAAATTCATGCTGTATAAGGAACAAGAGGAGGATGAATGTACTTTCTGAAGCAGGCAAAAGTTTTGGTCAGAAAGCTTTCTCCGGAGTCAGCCAGTTGCAAGTTTACCCCTGAAAAACTAGAAGTGTTTTGAGAAACCGAGTATTTTGCAAGGCTCGTCGACGATCGATCCTTTCGAACCTTGGAATGGCGTTATAAGACACATCAGCAGTGTCTCGGAACACAACATCAGGAGGATCGGTCAAAGCCATGAGACAGTAACAATCAGAATTTGAATACCTTACTAAACTTGCGCACCTCAGACAACACTGCGCACCACCCGGTTTTTCACGAAACCTTTTTTCTAAAATTCTGCAGGCTGATTTTTCATACCGTGTTTTCTTCGTTACATAGCACAAGTTACGGGGTACTAAACTACCTAACACTTTTCAGATCAGGCCGCCGCTGCCGAGACAGAAAAATTTTGTAGGAGACTCAGTTTTGAAGGTCCTCCTTTCCTTCCGCAGTTTTTCTTTCTTTCTCGAATGGTGGCAGCCGCCTGTTTTCTGTTTTGATAAATTAACAAGAGGCAGTTACTAACACCAAACGTAAGTCAGACTCAGAAAGTTTTCACACAAAGTTGAGAAGATGTTTCAAAGATGATCAGTCGAAAACCGAAATTTCATACTTGCGGACCTGATAGTTCGTAGTTCGAAGGTTCGTTAACTTATCTTCTTTGGCATCCTCGGTTGGCGGGGATCGCGTAGAGTACGGAGCGAGCGGCATTTCTTGCCTTGAGCTGAGTCGTCAGTGACTGTGAGTAGCGACCTCCAGTTGCCTGCAACGGACTGATGATATGAGACTTTACGGCTGGTCTAACAAGAGGGAACCTTGAGTATCCTTCTCAGTGCCACTTCATGCTGATTGAACACATAACAAATCGACCACAACAATCGTTGAGGAGTTTGAGGAGCCGTAAAGCTACACAGGCCTAGTGTTTGCTGTGGCTCAAAAAGTAATCATCAATCTTGTGATGAGTGCCTTCATTGATCACATCATTTACTTTCAGAATTTCATGTTTGTTCTTTGCGACCAGCTTAGTTTTCTTACTCTATAAACAATCCCAAAATTTAAAAACGGAAAAATCCGAATACTAGAAAATTTTATACTGCATTAGGACAGGTTTTCTACAGCGAGGAACTTTTTGGGCTTCAGTTCTCAGTGGCAGTAGAAAATTTGAGCTTGGAATCCGTCCGTTCGTTGGCAGGCGTTCGACCGTGAAAATTTGGGAGGTAGTTATTTCCGTCCTGCACCTGTTTGCCGCAGATTAAGTGTTGATGTCGATCTTGTTGTTGAAAGACGAAGAAGAAGATGCACGCTATGTGTGTTTATTCGGCGTGGAGAGCAAGCATGTAATCTACTTTGCGCAGCTAGGTAGTAAACAGCGTATGCATCAGTCCGGCGTGTCTGCTTCCACGGCTCGAGGCCGGAACACAAGTGGACGTTGGCCATGAGACATATGGGCATTCTCCTAGCTACCTCAGGCTCCGATCAATGATTACGCATTCCCGCGGCGCACATGTCCCGCATTGTCCATTCAGGCATACACAACCATCGATTCATATCGCATCATGCAGCCGAACTGTATGGTTAATATTTGACAGCATATTCATGACATATTCGAGGACGATATGCTGCTCGTGTAACTTAATTGCTTGTCCGATTCGTCAGGTGCTAATCTGGTAGTAAACATGTCGGACAGTGGCGTCACCGAAGACCCCACGTTGCCTTATCAGAACCATCTTTACCAGAAATAGGTCTTCATGACCAGAATTGGTACCATCGAGGTCTTAGTGTAATTATGCAAATTTCAGGTTTTGGTGTTCGCCTCGGCTGTATTTATGGTTGGTAACAAGCATTGGCATTGTTGATTGAGGTGCGGTTGGCGTAGCGCGACAAATTATTGAGGCCATGTCGAGATGGTGCGGCTTTGCTAATTGAGTTTCACCTCCACTAGTCAACTGCAGGTTGAGTCGTTCAAAGAAATGGAGATTGATGTGAACCCAACTCGTTTCATGACCAAGCAATTTCGCCTAAACGGTGCGAAACTTCCGGATCAGAAAGGGTGATTTACCTCTATCAAGTCCGTACGCGGTCAGTAGAAAGTTCGCAACGACTAAAAGTTGTCGCTTTAACAAGACATCTGGTTTGTTTTGACAGATATTGATTTACTTCAGGAAAGAAACGCATTAGGCCTTCACGTTACTTGGGACTTTCTTCAGCTAGGGGGAAAAAAGGGTGGAATGAAGGGCGAGCAAAACGTGACCGTGACTAGCGCCCCCTGTTTTGAATGGATTTTCGGGTGTGTACGGCGCCGTCAGGCCGATTGTTGACTTTGCTGAATGGACACTGGCCAGTTGCAACTCTGATAGACCACATGCAGATTGTATCCTTCTGTGTCTTTTGATTGTGCTGACCCTGACGCAGCTGCTATACCTTGTATCAATTCGCAGTGGGACTGATATATGCAGTACGATGGTGCCATATACAGGTAGGTAGCAGTAAAGTACCGCCCCAGGCAATTTTGCTAACTTTCGTGCAGGGCGTGCATGACAGAGCTCAGCTTCGATGGAAATCTGCCACGATGGCCAGCGAGATAAATTTTGCTAAAGGCTTTGAGCTCTTTTGCAAAGACGCGGATCATGCCATACGTACCTTTTTTCATGTGTGACAAGGAGGCACTTTACGAAACACGACGATGACGGGCGTAGTTTTTGATACCTGGCAGAGTGTGTGCGTTGTTCGCATGTTCACAGCTTGGCGGATAGAGAGATTGATTATCGTTCATGCTTCAATGTCAGCTGGTAGAGTGTAGATCCTTCAATTCACCTGAGCTGAAAAGTCGATTGAAGAATTCCTACTTACTTTATTCCTGCTTGTAAATCGTGGTTATCGACGGCTGAAATATTTCAAGGATATTCCTTTCGTCTGATCGACCTGGCCATCCTTTTGTGTCAGGCTCCAATCGTCGATCCGGTTTAGACCACGGTCACATCCTGAACTCTGCCGTGTGTTGTGACAAGCGCCTATCTCTTCATCGAGAAAACATCTGGCTGCTGTTGGTGGTTGGTGTCTTGAGAGCGTTTTTATGACCGATCCGCGACAGCTGAAGCGCTAATACTTGTGATGCTGAGAGGAGCTTTGATGTGGCCATCCTCTTCACCTGGCGAACAAGCACGTTTTTGTGCGACAGAGCCAGCCACTTGTCCTTTCGCGCTCATCGCCGACCATCGAGCTTTTTTACCGTAGCGACGGACTTACCCGGGTAGAATGGTTTGCCAGACTTTAGCGTGGCCATGTGGGGAATTGCATACCTTGTCGAGGTCGCCGAGGATTATCGACAGTTTAATTTGAGTCCGAGGTTCCGCTGGGGAACATCATTCATTTGATTTATTGTATAAACGATGGAGGACAGTGGGATTTGGTCGGCGGATAAGTGGATGTTGCAGCATCCACACTTCAACCGTGTATACTTTGCTCATGTCGGATCTACCTCCTTGATTATGTCATTTGCCAACGTACGTTATGCATTTATGCTAATTAACCGTCTGAATTTTTTAAATGGACATCTAATGTGCAGTTTGCTGGAGGAGCGTAGTCGTGAGAAGCAGACTCTTTTTTGTGATTTGCTTGACCTGCGCCCACACATGAGGTTTCTGCCCGTCAGACTCACTGAAGGACAAACTTTTTTATGCAATCATTTTTCATTGCGATATTTCAAGGTTCCTTGAAGCTGTTAGCGTAGGTGCTTGTTCTTTGTCGAACTTCGGGTGCCTTTGAACGGGAGTTCTAAATGGGTTTTGCCTTTCTAAAGTCTAACGGGTCCTACGAACACGTCGCCTGGTAGGTGTAGAACCGGCAGTGTGGTTCGTATGAGTAGGACACAACGTGGAACGAAGAAGAACAGTTATTCATATTGGTGAATATAGACAGCTTGAAGCTGATAATCTCAGTCTTTGCTGTAGGCACATTCTTTCATACTTGTTCCAATGAATAATGGGCAACTTATTTATTTGTCAATATTTCCTCACTGCGGGCAGCCTAATGGTCTTCTTTATTTTTAACGTGAGTTGTTCATCTGATGGTCCGACCGTACTGGGCGAGCGTGATGGACAGGCGGCAAGACCAAAGAAGAAACGAACGCGAAGTTACGAAGATAACAACAACGTTGCTCTAAATACATAAAATGATTTATAGTGCACAGCTCGCCGAAACCAAACTAGGATAGAGCCGAAACAGTTTTATTGTGGAGACTGTTGTTGTTACAGAAATGCCTGCAATTTCCGCCCACTACGCCGATTTGGGAAGTTAAACAGAAGCTGTTTGCAACATTGCCAAAGGTAAGGCTGTCTTTCACGATCGAAACCGCGTTGGTGCTCGGCTCACCAAGGTCTTTTGACTACCGGAAACTCCAGTCAACAAGAGCGCGTCTTTGCGTGCTTTTTGTTATAACCTATACTTTACCTCAAGCGTGAAGCTCACTACCGGCTAGATTTAACGGTCGTGTGGGCAATTACAGATAGCACGCTGTTGAGATGGGCCAGTGGTCAGTCGTCAATAGCCACACTAAATTTTCCTACTTCAGAAAGCACTTTCAAATATAACGTTATCGTTAGATAACTTCTGCAATTCATACGGCAAACCTTTCTATAGGCAACTATGGCCTATGGGTAAGTTCGAGCGGAAGCCAAGCCGGCTGCAGCTCGAAAGCAAAGCCGTTGTCAAAGACGATCAGAGTGCGAGGCGAAAAAATTGAAATGTGCTATACACTACACAATAGAGGCTGCAGAATAGCTTTTGCACATTGTGTATTTTGATTTGTCCATCAGAGAGCATCTAGTGCGGACTTCCGCACTCGCTGCATTACGGCTCCTCACAAAAAAACACACGCCATGGATTGTTGTGGTCTGGCGATCACACTGCTCCAATAATAGAATTACGAAATGTTGGAAAGCCCTGAACGACGTACAGTCCAAAGGGTGAGAAGTATTCCAAATTTTTCTGCCTTAAGGAACAACGCGAAGATCGTGAGAACCAGCAAGAATCGGGTGTCCGTTTTAACGTGTATCACAAAATGGGAACAACGTTGCAGTTATACTCTGTGAGTTTGATTCTCGAAGTCGAAGAAGTGGAATCTAGTTTGTTGGAGGGAAAGAGCTGGTCCACCTGAGCGAGTTTTCAAAACAGTTACGAACCAATTTCGACGTGTCATGTCATATCATCTCATTGTCGAAAAAGGTTTTAGCGACAAAATTGAACCGCCACGAAAGTCAGAGCTCTTCCGTATCAGAACAGTCACAAAAGCAGTCGGCATAATATTATACACTCTACAATTGTAAGCTGAACGCTTAGCAATTATAATTGTCGTGAAAGTTTAGCGCTGGAGAAACTCAGAAAGCGCGGTGTAGGTGAGAAAAGTCTAACCGACGGCGATAAATCGGGGTAAGTCTTAGGCAAATATCAATTATCTCATACTGCCCGGTCGCGGCTCGCGCGCCAAACTTTTTCACTTTCTTGATCCGACCACCAGCAAACCTGCATACCGGTTTCCCACACAAGACCTGCGAACTGTAGCAACACTGCATCGCTTGTTGTTGCCAAAGAAGGGTCGATCTCTTTCTTGAGAGACCATTGTGTGAACCAACGGAGCGGACTGAGAATGTTGGTTCCACACCGTCGCCTCGGACGTCATGGTCAGAGTCTTTCGCATCTGGAGTGGGCAGTTGGCTTTTTCTCCGCTCTCTTGCGATCACCTGAGAAGAAAAAAGACGTTTTATCTATCGTACTGTGGTATCAATAAGGTATACCTCGATCTCACCTAGCACATGTGTCTTGCCGTTTTGCGTCCCAGTTAAAACCGCTCGTATTCTACTTTATTATCCAACTTGACTCGATGAGAGCGAATTGAGATCGACCCATAAAATGTCGAAAGGCGTAGCTCGAACTGCTGTTTAGAATTTTGTCTCCAACACCGTCTTCTGAATTACGACCTTACAACCCTGTGATTGCCTGCGGAGTGGGCGGTGTTGTGCGACGATAAGGAAGGCTAGAATTACGGTACCCCACTATTAGCCACAAACGCCTATTTTTCATGCTGTATTGCAAATACTGTGTAGTTATTATGCGGAGAGATTGTTCAGTTCTCCGACATAATGACTGGAGTTTCTGCTGATGGGTAATTTCCGAAGATAAGCAACGGATGTTTGATTGTTTCATCACCGGCCTGATTTTCTGTGTTCTTGTTCTTGTAGGAACTAAAAGATAGCTTCAACTATGGCTTATTTTGTCCGCCGTATAACGGACGTGCCGGAAAGTTTTTGGATGACGAACGCTTGCTCCAGGATTACCCAATGCCCGGTCATGTTGGATATTTGGAGGTGCGTATTGTCAATCTACAGTCTGCAGTGTTTGCCTACAACGTAACGAAATGTCGTGGCTCTGTCCATCAAAATGTGTAACATGCATATGTATGCCGATTACGTTGCGCGTTTGATTGGCACATGAGCCTAAACCCTCACATCTAAAAAGAAGGTTTCTTCTCCGTTGCTCGTGAGAGAACACATGGTAAACAGACAAGGAAGGAAGGGCTCGTTGAGGTCTTGGGAAGGTTACCTTTGCCTTGTCTTATGGCGCTCTGGATGTTGACGTAGTCGACAACAAGATTGATCAAGACTTAGTCCGCTATGTGGTCAACGTCTTGAGCAAATATCCGACAACAGAAGCTTTCTTGATTCAACGCGAGTCACTCGAATTCACCGAGGTTTCCAAATTTGGGTGAACACCGAGACTGCAAATCCCCCCCCCCCCAAGCTGACCTAACCAAAGAATCAGTGTAGAAAATAATATTTGCCTTCATTCTCCTAGATATTCATACGAAAGTAGACGAAGAAGGTGGTTAATTTTAGGAAAGTGTGTTAATAAGCTGAGCGTCACCATCGAGGAACCAAAGTTGGTAGTTATCATAAGCTATTAACCGTCGAAAACGAGCACCTTCACCTTGTGTCGACGTTGAAGACGTTGTCGACCTTGATTTTTTGGCGCGCTAGAGCAGAAGCTAGGTTGAGGCATAAGTGGCGTAATCTCAGGTAGAAAGTGGCGACCGCGAAATGAAAGAAAGTGTGTAATGCTGGCCAGCAGAGCACCCACAGCATCGCGTTTATCTTATCGTGCATGGTCTGTGCTACATTGGAGTGAGTACAAACGAGATGATATGTGGCCAGCGGGCTCAGCAGATGATGCCCTTGCCGCGGAGGCAGGGTGTCGTGGTCCGCATCTTTCTTTTGGTTGTCGGAGAGAAGAGATGAGATGAGATGAGACGAGACGAGATGAAACGAAAGACCCATATGTCGGAGTCTGTGCTTGTGATGGACGCCAAAAGCTTAGGCAAACTTGATTAGAGATGGAAATGACGACAGCATAATTGCGCAGATTCTTTGACTTGTCTGGAAAACCCATCTTTGTGTGTCTCTGCTTGTTATCGGCCTATAGAGTTATTTCTCCCATCGATCGGATGAGTGAGAATCACGCCCAGCCACTTTGCTCGTTCATCCGGCGTGTTCTTTATCCCTTTACTTCCTCATAGCCATTATTTGCATTATGGACCTCTGATCTAACGGATTCTGTCGGATTCTCTTTTGCAGCTGAAGTATAAGCGCCGCGTCTACAAAATGCTTAATCTAGATGAGAAGACACTAAAGCAACTTATGAGCAAGGTATGAGTATATGCAAATATGTTTGTTTGTTCATAAGTTTTCTTCCTCCTCCATTCACCTCGCGTTCCGTGCCAAGTCCTGTCAATACAGCGCGCTGTGGTACTTTTGCGTAATATCCGCTGGATCATCTTATTTACTTGTACTTTGTATGACTTTTTCCCTCAGCGTTGACGCTAATGATTGAGTAATCACGCCGTCTTGTTGCAGGCCAACTTGAGAAAGTTCATCGAATATGTGCTCAACTCGCAGACGGAGAAGATCACCAAGTTATGCCTGAAGGGACTCGACCCCAACTTCCACGACCTGGACAATGGAGGTACCGTGCACGTGCTCTGCTTAATTAAAAGTCACCTCATTATGTGAGCCATTCTTTGCTCCCCTGTCAGAGACGCCACTAACCCTGGCTACCGCCCTGAAAGAGCCGGTTCCGGTCATGGTGGCACTTATTAACGGCGGTGCTCATCTTGACTTTCGAGCTCTCGACGGATGCACGCCTCTCCACCGGGCCACCCAACACAATAACTTCAAAGCTGCTAAGGTACTTTCGTCAGCACCCGCAATTCCACATGCAGATGTTTGATTCATAGTAGTCTTGTCAATTAGTTTGCTGCTTTGACTTGGGCTTTGTCAACCGCAATTGGCACTGCGACGTAATGGGACCTTATCAATGAGTTTCGTGATAAAGACCGGCCTATTGATACGGCAATTATGACTTGTTATCTATAGAGCAACTTCTTCGATGAAAAACTCTAGTTGATATAATACCGTGAATTTGTGCCATGTGAATTATTTCGGTGAGTTTCTTTGAAAGTTTGATGTAAGACCCCAGTCAGCTTATGTTGTTATAATAATTTATTTTCTGTTGTTGGAGAACTTAATTAGACTGTAATTAAAACTGTTATTTATGCTTGACAGGGTCTGTTGGAGCTGGGCTCGTCGCCCAACTACAAAGACTCGAAAGAGCTGACGCCATTGTACTATTCGGTGACACACGCCAGTGATCCCAACATTTGCGAAGCCTTGCTGCATGACTATGCGCAAATTGGGACAGTGGACCCACAAGGATGGCAGGAAGTTCATCAGGTACAATATTGAACCATAACAAAGTCAACGGTCGCTCTTTGTGCAAGGATATTCGCATGGCCTGGTTTCTGGCCAGTTGAATGGACGAAAATTGTATGTTTGATTGGAGGAGAGAAGAGAATGGTGGCTCACGCTTCGGCTATTTGCACATAGTGCTTATTGCTGCTGAGGACCTTCGACCGTGTAGACTGTATATTCTCTTGTTGATGATAGGCTTGCCGGCACGGCTACGTGCGCCATTTGGAGCATTTGATTTTTTACGGTGCGGACATCGACGTCAGGAACGCTTCGGGCAACACACCTCTTCATGTTTGTGCGGTGAATAATCAGGTACCCCATTAGGAACGTCAAAATGATATTATCCAGGTCGTTGTATGTAAGGCTTGTGATCTTCAAGTGTCCACCCGATAAGAGAGGGCTGAAGAGCGCCCGCCCTGCTGTGTTGCCGGCAAAAGTTAGAACGGCATGTTTTGTCGGCATGAGGGCTAATGTACCGACCGATTTCACGCTTCGTAACCCACTAAAGATACTATATCAGGAGAACAGCGCAGCGAAATTATAGAATAATCTTATCGGCTTCCTGTCATGATGTAACTTCATGATGGCCAAAGCATGACTTATTGCGCTATCGTCAGTGAAAACTGACTTAAATGCGATTAATTCCTACCGATATCTATCGTTGATTTTTACAGGAAAGCTGCGCACGGGTTTTGTTGTTTCGCGGGGCGGACAAGTACGCCAAGAATTTTGCCAATCAGACGGCCTTCCACGTGGCGGTTATCGCTGGAGCGACGGAGTTGTCGGAAGTGATCAAGCGTCACTCGACAAAAGATATCGGTAATTGTCCACCTTGACAGATTAGGCGCGCCCCAGTGCAAAGGCGTTTGACGGAGACCCGCGCAACCGAAATTGCGAAATGAGTCTGTAAAGTTCTCATGGGCTTTGTGTGTTGCAGTGCCTCTGCGTGAGAAGCCCTTGTACAATCCGCGGCGGCGTCGTCGCAGTTGCAGCCCAAGCAACAGCAGCATTAGCCGCACCAACAGCGTCAGCCGTCTGACCTCGCGCTCGCCCTCACTGTCCCATGGCGGCCACAGCAGCGCCGTCCTGGCAAGTCCTTCACCCTCCTCCCGCAGCCTGATGATGTTCTCCACCAGCGGTAGCGTCTCCAGTGGTGGCAGTAACGGCGAACACTCGCAGCCTAGCGAAGATTGCTCAACGTCGGGCGTCGTCACTGATAAAAGTTCCTGTAGTGACGACAGCACGTCGACTCCTGCCACGGTCCGCATGTTACCACCCAGTAGTATCCGCTCGTCGAGACCCCAAGAACGAGCCAACTCACTGACCAACAGAAGCGACAGAATGAGCTCGTACTGTCCAGCTACCACTACATATGGGACGGGCAGGAACGATACGCTAAGGAGTGTCCATACTATGAGGCGAAGCGACAGCGCTGTCTTCAGTGACTCGACACCCCATTCGCGGGACTCGTCCAGAGAACGCGAACGAGCGGGAATACCCAAGACGGTCACGCTGCCAAGAGGTCCACAAGGCTATGGCTTTGTCTTGCGAGGCTCAAAAAGCGGCAACATGACAGTCAATCGCGAAATTCAAGTATGTCAGCTTTTTCCACCAAGACAATTCACAGAAATGTAAGAAATAACCTTTGCCGGTTTTTGCGCAGGTTGTAGCCGGTGATGTTCCTCCTGCACTACAGTATCTGGACGACGTGGACAAGAATGGGCCAGCTGAGTTAGCCGGCCTGCGGAGCGGGGACTTTCTGCTGTCGATAAACGGCGAAGACGTCCGAATGTACCCTCACGAGCGCGCCGTCAACCTGATACGTCATTCACAGCACTCGGTAACGCTGACCGTCCTGTCGCCCCCCTTAGTTCCCATCCACCGTAGCAGCACCTACGGCAGCTCCAGCTCCCTAGCCAAATATGGCGCCAAAGGTCAGAAATAACCTTCTCGACTTTTACAACAGCATATTTGTCAGCTGAACTTGCAGTTTGACTGAGTGGATGGGTATCGATACTGGTTATTGGATGGGTATTGGTTGCAGTTCCTCCACCGCCCAGAAGAGACCCACGGACGTCGCTGACTATCGGGCCCGAACGCTCAAAGTCCTACCTGGGCCTGAACGAGCTGAGCGGCAGCGAATCGTCGTCCGAGGCCACCAAGATCGCCTCCATTCGCACAAGGCCAGTTTCTCGAAGGATCACCGCCGTGGAGATTGGTGAGCTGATGGAGCGCGCTGGGAGTGTCACACCAGCGCCCACCCTCTCTTCTTTCGCTCCCTTACCCAAAGCTAAGCCATCATCACCAACGCCAAGTAGCGGAACCACTACGCGAGTCTTCTCTAGTGTGGCCCACATGAAACGTCAACGAGCGGTCATTCAACAACAACAGCAGCAGCAACAGCAACAACAACAAGAACAACGTCGCAGAACGGAGGTCGGTGCTACGATGCCTCTTCACAGAGACTATCACAGCACTCCAGACTTGTCAGCCGAAGGAGATGACCAACCTTTGACGGACGAGGAGAACGATGAATGTCTCTACAGTGACACGGTCTATCGGCCTCAACCGACGGAAGTCTACCAGAATGGCCGCATGTCCATCGCCTACAATCCGCTACGCCAAGTCACCAAACCACTTCCGCAACAGCAGACACCATACCAGCTGCATACCATCCAGCACAATCACCAGGTAAGAAAACAAGACTTGTGAAAAGCATCATTGGAAGATACCCTTTTCTTTCCATCCTGAAATGGCGAAATGTTAGTAGGAAGCTCGGCAAGCAAACCGACAAGTGGCGCAGGTTGTTAGCGGTGTTAACCTGAATCGTTGCTTGTCCAATTCCTAATGGAATAACACACACGTGATGAGATTTCAACCGAGAAACTGTCTGACGGTTCTATGAATAGTTCTTGTTGATAGTTGGTTTAAACGTGTGTCGGTTTTTGTAGAACACTCTTCGGAATGTTGCTGTCGTCCCTCAACATCATAACAGCTCGGGTGCCTACGCTCGACCCGTCGTCCACCAGCAAAACAGTCAGGAGAAGCCGCCCATCTCAGCCAGCAAGGCCTACGCTACAACAACTTCCTCCGCTGCCCACCAACACCATCAGGTGGGTACCATTCAACGGTCATCGATGAAGCCCAGCTTCAGCCTGGACGAGCGAACCTACTCGCAGATCAAGACGGCAGCCCACGTCCATCAGGTGCCCGAGTACGCGGCGCCCGAAGACCCGGAGCCCGACTACTTCAGCGATGAAGACCGCCACTCGTACGCCTCCTCGGGTCGCGGCACGTCGGTCGTCTCCAGCTCGCCCTCGACGCCGGCTGTGCCCAAGTCGCCTGCCAGTATTACCAAGCCACCTGCTGGACGCATGCACAGTCAGCCGCCTCCTCCGCCGCCGCCCCCCGTCAGCGGTGGGATGGCTCCTTCTTCCTTCGCCGCACAAATTGCCAAAGCTGCTCAAGCCCGACAAAGTACACCAGCTCGCCCTTGTGAAATAACCCAAGTTCCATTCTGAATCCACTTCAAATCATGTTCTGTGATTATAGGCAAGCCAACGACTAACGGACCAATGCCACACGCCGCTTTCTCTCCTGCTCTCAAAGTTCCTCACAACGACGTTCCTTACCACCGAAACAGCGTGGCCACAAGCTCACTTCCTCCTGCTACCAAACAGATGGAAGGTCCAAAGCAGAACGACTTTCAGTCTGAACTGGCCAAAGCCATCCAGCGACGAAGCCAAGAGAAGGAACAAGTCGCTGCAGCTGACAAAAGGCGAAGTAGCAGTAGCGACGTCGACGCCCTACCCAAATCCAAGAGCACAGAGGCACTAGTCGGCTCAGTCAAGGATCGAATAACCTTCCTGGAGAAGAAAGGCTTCGTTCCTGCTGGTGGTGGCAAGAGTGTTCGGATAAGCGGCATAACCACCGACCAGTCTTCGACGGACCTGGATGACACGGGCAGCAGAGGAGCGGCGACGATGCGTGGCGCCTTGGGTAAGTCTGAGTCGTATCACAGTGCCGTCGGAGGCTTGATTGCTCAAGAGGCGGAAGAAGGACAGGCTAATAGATTCTCGGGCTACCGAAGTGCCACTGCGAATGGCTTTCTGAGGGACCACGACGCAGCATCGCTCAACTCGCAGTCTTCAGCTTCCACCCTTTCCTCGGGCTATGAATCTCCCACGCTAAAGTACGGAATGGGCGGAGAACAGCTCTGGTCACAAACGCCACAAATTAACACTTCTCGATGCGTCAAGTTTGCTCAAGGTAAGCTTTATCTCATCACTAATGACAAAATTTCGCCGAAAGACGACTTTAGATTGCTTTTCGATTCTGACGGCTTTGAATTGTTCGAATACAGCGCCACGGCGCACTCAAGGCCGTGCCTTATGCGGGTTTCTTAGCTTTCCTTTATGATGGTCTTTTTTTCGTCGCGGTCTAAATAAGTGTCTCATTTTATAGGTCAGGAGCAAGCTGGAAGTCATTTGGCGCCACCGCCAGAGTTTTGCTGACAATCGCCAAAGTGACCATGTCTCTTCCTTTTCATAGATAGCCGTCTTCAATTGTGATAACTTTTTTCTGTTGACTAACTAACGATCCCGGCGAAAGAAGCTACCTTCCTCGTGCGCTTAGGCGAAAATTGAGAGTTTTTAATTGTTTTCAATGGTAACCTTGACGGATATGTCTTTTCAGCTTGATATCTTATTCAGCTTTTGCTCTTGTATTTTGCCGTCAGTTTCAAGCCAACTGCTTTACAAGAGATCTTTTCAGTGCCTTATAATTATTACTCTCTTCATCCTCCCAATAAATAATCCAAAATCGTTTGTGCACAAGTATTTGGACAACCCCACCAGTTTAGCCATCGGAACCACCGGCGAAGGCGTTTTTTTGGTGTCTTCGGCACCGAGACGACAGACAGAACCAGAATCAGAAGATTAAGAGATAAATAACTAAATGGTAAAACTTTAAGACGAATAGGCAGTACAATAAAATCAAAATCACAGTACTTCCAAGTCCACATGGCGAACTTCCGGATGCTTTTTCTACAAGGTAAGACCGATTTGTAACATCAGTCACGCCTTCAATACAATGAAGGAATTCCTTGCCTTCTCGTGATCACGTGATGTGATACATCAATCAATGGACGCTGCACCAGGTGACCACGAGAAAACATGAACTTTCGTTATTTGTACGTACTAGGAGACTGTTTTCTTCCGATAAGGGGAAAATCCATCGATAATTTAGGTTTTTATAACAAGTTTTGGAAAGATCAAGATTTGGTTATGCATGCAAGAAGTTTGAAGAAAGCCTTGAATGGTTAGAAGGGGCGGAGTAGCTCACCTTCAGATTGGCCTCGATCCTGTCCACTTCAGAGCCAAGCAAGTCAACAATGTTCTCGCCGTGTTTGCTCATGAAGCTCTCCAAATCCTCGATGGTCTTCAGATTCCGTGCCTCCTGTGAAATGACACCAACAACCACCCGGCGTCCAAGCATGCTAAATGTCTCATCAATATCAAGTGCCGACCCTTTAGGGTCTGCACGGTATTCGTACCTCCATCATGCTTTCCAGATCTTGCTTGTCAAGATAAGAGCGCGTCAACTGACGTCCGTCAAAGTCGATCTCGGCTTTGTAACGAATATTCATACCACCAAGATCGATGGCTTTCACGTCGTAAACTGACCTGTTGGCCCAAAGAACGAACATAAAGACATCCATTCAGTCAGGAGAATGGCTTGATCTTCTTACCGGACGAGCACGTCACTTTCCAGCACTTGAGTGATCTGCTGCTGCAAATCCAACGGAATGGACCTTCAAAAGGACCAAACATGAATTTTTAAAACATCACTAGAAGAATTTAATAGCCTCGTAAAAAGTCTGGGTTCAGGGAACAACCTTCCAACGAGGGCGACGGTATTTGTGTAGATGATGAAAGAGGCAACTGCTCCGAGAACGCCGCCAATGCACAGCGAACCGATGCAGTCGTACAGCGGGTTGTTGTAGTAGGAGGCTAAGGCCATCGAAGTGCCGGCTATCGCCACGCCCAAAACGGCAGCGATATCTTCCAGAAGAACGACATTGACGCTGGGGTCCTGTCCATGCATCACTGCACAGAAACCACCACGAATAATAGCCAGAGACCGAAGGATAAGCCTTGTCACTTAATCACGGGGAAATCCCTGTAACGCTTGTTTGTTGTTGTGCGTCGCAGCCTCCTCGCTTTTTGAGATAAGTCTATTGTCTTCAAATAAAGACTTACAACGACTTAATCACAGGTTGGTACCTTACCATAGTTCCATATCGATATATTCTGGCGTCTGGCTTGTTTCTTGATCTGACCAAGAGCCACCATCAGTGTACCTGGAGAAAGTGGCGGTTATATCGGCTGGTTAACTTCGACTCTAGAACGTCAACTGTCTTACGAGACAGGCTGAGGGCGACCCACCTCCTTCGGAGAGGAGCGATCCACCCAGGACGAAAAAGGCCCAGTATAGCGGCGCCATGGGGGTAGGGTGGATGAGACCCATCATGCCGTGGTAGACGGTCAGGCCGAAGCCGAAGAAGAAGATACCCAGTCCACTGACCAGCGATGAGACATACCGAAGACTGGAATAGCCGTATGGATGGATCTTATCAGGTTTCTTGGCCGAACCCATCAGACCGATAGCCAGAATCAGCTGGTTGCAGGTGTCGGCGAACGAATGGATCGTTTCTACAGACCAGAAACAGAATCATCACAGCTCCTATCAAAGACGAGGGACCGAAAACGTGACAACTCTTCTGCGTACCAGCAAACATGCTGTGCGATCCCGTGTACAGCCAAGCGAAAAACTTGAAGGAGAAGTTGGCTGCGTTTCTACGAAGAAACTGTAGGTCGTTAAACTGTTTCAACCTTCGTTGCGGGAGGAAACCCCAGATAGCAAGATTTATCTTCAGTATTAGACTAAAAGTTGCGTTGGGAGGCTTTCCACCGGCCATGGCACTAGTCTACGCCAGTCGAGGACATTCCTTCTCCCCTATGGTCTACCACGTGTTCGGTACCAAGATGTGCGAAAAGCTCGCTACTCCAACGGAGGTAGTGCGTTAGCGTGTCCCTCACCTACCAAGTGGCAAACCTGCGCAACTTACATAGCTATAGCCGAGTAGACGACCCTTCTCGATCCCTGCATCATCTCACTCTGCAACACAAACAGAAAATGTCCATGCAACATTCATAACGAGATTTGCATCCTTCGACAAAGTACCGTACGTGATAAGCGTCTCGATCGGCCTTGTTGGTATCACCACCTCTGGCCAGCTCGCGAAGAATGCGCTTGACATTAGAGACCTGGATGTTTCTTTCCAGCTCCTCGTCCCGACGCTTCTTCCGCTCCCGTTGAAGCGCATCCAGACTACCCCACACCTCAATCGCTCTAAAAGATACAAACATAGATATTAATAAGAGTCACGCCCTATGAAAAGCCTTTATCGCTCCACGCACCTTTGCTCAACGTCCTTCTTCAAGTAAACGGTCAAAGGAGGTGAATCCGTCACGGGGGATCTTCTCGTGGCTTTTCGAACTCCTTCCAATTCCCTGCGAATCAACGCACGAACACTGTATGTAGGCTTATCAATTATGGAAAAGCAGTGCGGTAAAGCTTACGACGGTTTCAGCAGGTAGTCAGTCATGGCTCTGACGGCCGGAATGAAGATATTGTCCGTGTATTCTTGGCTGTAGTCGATAGGTACTCGACGCTGCCTTTTGGTATCTTTGAGCTTGGAAGTTGGCGGATCCTTCTCCTCGGCCTGCTCAAGCGAGTCCTTTGCTTCTTTGCCATTGCTACTACTGCTCCGGAAGAGTACCAGGACGAGCGACCGTCCGTACTCTGTTTGGGGAGAGACGAACTGAAGAGAGAGCAGCTGAGGCGTGGTTCGAGCGGGCACGGTAGTCAAACATCTTGATTCTGCAAGAAGTACAGCAAATTCATATACACAAGTGGATATGGTAAAGCAAAGGCTCAAGACTTACCGCATGTCGGGCATAGCTCGAGCAACGCCAGCTTCCGCTGGTTCCGTGCAAGGAATCTCCATACTGCGAAGGAATGCTGGCCGGTGGACATACTGCATCTGTCAGTAATGTTGGATGGAGAGCAGGTGGTTAGTCAAATGACCATAGGCATCGAAGAACGGGGAGACTGATCAAACCTAATAAAGCTAGCTTCTGGAATCTGGAATCTGGAATCAACTACTACACCGGAAGTGAGGTTGAACGTGGAATCAGTGGTTCATAGAGATTGCGAGCGAAAGCGCACCACCGTATCACAATTCGGTACGCACAGGAACATTTGTGACGATTTGGACACAAGTTCGTCTCATAGGCGCTGTGTTAAAAGAGTCGGACGCCGTTTACTTGGACGTCACGATGCCCCTGTGCGCGTCGGA
>BDGG01000015.1:1079814-1249360 GCA_001949185.1 Ramazzottius varieornatus | reverse complement strand
TACGTATCATGGCATTATTATCGTAGAAGCGGTCTTGAAGCTGAAGTCAATGGATGATATCTTCGGATTTTTGCAGCGACTAGAGCTGGACTTCGGCTATCCAGATGACGAAGTGGTGAAACGGTTAGGGGAGTGCATGGACGAGCTGAGAAGAAGTAAACTGGACCTGCCCACTTCCGCCGATAACGAGCTGCCCACCAAACCCTACGGTGCTCTCTTCGGAGGCCTCATAAAAGAAGTATTGTCTCTAAAATACTTACTTTTAAGCAGAACGAAACAAAGTGACAAAATAGTATAATTATTTGATAGCTTATAAATGATAGCAAAACAAAAAACAAAAAGATAAAATAGAAAAATTTGTGATGATGGTGGACGCGTTGTTAAGGTGGACTGGGTTTGTTGTAGAATCAAGAATTAAGATCCGAGCTGGAGCAAGCGAAGATGAGTTCAGGAGCGACGGCCAAAGACCTCGAAGACCTGGATGAGAAAGGCGAAAACTATACAGAGCAGGAACCGGATCAGACCATAAAGTGCACGGTTGCAGAACGGGAAATGGCCAAGATGGAAAAATTGGTCGGCAGAAGCAAGAACGGGGAGATGCAGGTCGTGGCTAAGGTTAAATTCGACGGAGGCTCAGGGAAGATGAAACCTTTACTAGTCAGGTGCCCAAGTGAGTATATACCACATTATAGGTTGATTTTGCGGTGCGGGAAATACGTCGCTTCCGGGTTGCCCGTTAGGGCTTCATCTTCGGCTTCCAGCTGGGTTTAGCGATTATAATACCGTGCTTTCAGCTGGAAACCGTAGATAAAACATAAGTGGAAAACCCGGAAGGGATGCCTTTCCTACACTGCATCCAGCTCGATCGTTTTTGATACCTTGTTGAAAATCACCACTGCTCTCACCTCTTCCATTGTTTCGGTGTTTGTCCGGTTGACTGGACAAAAGTTCTTTCTGATTTCAGACCCCGGGTGCCCTGACCCACCGGTGAATAGCAGTAATCTCATTCGCCACCTCGGAAGGCATCCAAGCAACGGTAACCACATATTATGTCCTATAACGAAGCTAAACTGTAAATGCGCGAGACCGTTGTGGAACAAAACGCGTGCGGAAGCCGGTCGATAGGGCACACCGGAGTTTTCTTTCGAAAAGTTTGTGGCGTGAATGGCGGATCTCTTATTGATTTTTTCCTCTCCTTTTCCAACATTTATGGCGACTATACTTGTACGGCACATTGAACCTTCTCATGTCCGTGTTGGCCTCTTACTTCATCATGACGATGGCCGTGTTTTCTGTTGGTGCCGCCGCAGTTCCATCATGCAGTTTCCCCTTTCGTGCCCGCGGAAGCTGAACAAGATGCAGCTGAAAGAAGCTGGTGCAAAAAGGCCCAAAGAAAGCACGAGAGCATCTCTGCTTGTCCTAACAAAGTCGAAAATGGGACACTTGCTTAATACGTAGTTGACTTGACAGTTTCCTCTGATTCATTGAGGCTGTGATACCAGACACAGTATTACTTTTTTCCGCTTCAACCATGTAGATAATTTTCTTTACTTCACGCAAGTCTAGTCGTGGAAAACGAGTCTCTGCTCTTTGGTTTCGGAGATGTTCTCTTGTTTTATGTGTTTTACAAATTCCTAGTAGAAATGCAAAGGAAAGACCCTCGATCACTGGAATTTAAGCTGTGCAAGAAACTTCTTACCTTCAGTGTAAAATCAGCGACCCTCGATACTTTCGGCATCGACCCACACACATCCGAAAACGAACTGCGTTAGCAGCTGTTCTTTCTCGGCTAAAACCATTACAGCATGATGGCTTTCCAAGGAGCTAAGAAAGCTATTCATATCAACTGGGCACACATGATCAAGATGTCCTTCGAAGGCAAACAGTTTCTGCTGTATTATACGAGAGACTCCAATCGAATTACAAAGGGTTTCACCTGAACCACCGAGAGCGCCGCGAAATATGGTGCAACGCGTTCGAAACCATAGTGTTCTTCACAGCACCCAGCAGCGAGAACCTCGGCCATATCTGTTTCAAAACCAGTCTGCTCTCTCGATCTTCCAAGATACGTTTTAATGGCCGAGTAGCGCGGGAAGTGGACCTCAGTACGATGTTCCAGTCTGTACCAGCTGCCACGCCGTACCGATGTAACCGTATCCCGGGAGGCGTTTGGTCAAACTAAACCGGAAAGCGTCGACGTCTACGAAGGAATCATACCTACCCCAGCTCTTCGGCGTCGTCCCAGCTTGTACCCATTGGGTAAAGAAAGCAAGGAACCTCCGGCTGAGACCGATGGTGGCCATAAGTCGCGCCATGTCGAATACTCGCGCACCTTCAAGCGTCAGTACGCCGGAACACATCGCCATTCCCCTATCGATCGAATAGTCCTTCGTTTCTTGTGATGTCAAAGTGACCCTTAGCGGCTTCTGCTCTGACACATCAAGTCAAGACAGTTCAATCAACTATTTCCTCTGTGGCGGAAGTACCTACTCCCAGTTACTTGTCGCACGAGAAAATACTGGACGATACTAGGAAGCGAATCGATGAAATTTTGTAACAGCCACCTGATGATACGCAGTATAGCTTGCCATCGTCCGTACTTAACAAAGAAAGTAACGGTCACATTGCTGAAGAGCCCTCGTTGGTCGTTACCTGATCACCAACTTTCCGTCGCAGCTCCACAGCACCCTCTATAGACATCAGGACCTGGCCATGAAGGCGCTGCTTGTTGGAACAGCCCTTATGGAATCCCCACTACTGTTACGCACTTCCCTCTTCGTTCCCATCGCTCAGCTATTCATTGAAACCTCATCACAGCCTGAGGATAACACAACGTATTCTACGGCAAATCTGTCGTCAGACCCAAGTACCAGCTGAAAGTGAAGTCAGCAGCATAAATGCATTGCTGATCATCAATAGCCGAAGCCAAATTGGATCATGCGGTCAAACAATGGCTTGTGGGAATTCTAACGTAAATCTGGTCCACTCCTCAGTTCATATATGTTTCTTCTCTAAAGTGTCATGTTAATACAAATAAAAGCGCAGACAAGTGTCCAGCTTGACGCCATAACCACAGAAGGCCACATGACGCAAGCCATTAATAGGGCAGCTTTCGTTTACTGCTGGAGTAATCCCTGGAGAACTCTGGGTTAAGATGACAAAACAACATCAACTCTAACTGATTTGTGAAAAGATGTAAAGGGCGGTCAGCAAAGAGGGTTTCTCGAAACAGCGCCGTCTTTGCTGTTCCAGAGGGAATGTACAGCACTGCTCGCGACAAGGTGGCCAGCTTGGGCAGTCGCTCGTCGTTCTTGGCCCAGTATGTCAGCGGGTCTTCGTCTGTTGTTGTGTCTTCCAAATACGCTTCAATCTCTTCGGCAGCCGAAAGCTCCGCTTGCAATTTTCTTTTGGCGCTTGGTCCGCCCTTCGTGCTAGAGTCCCCTGTAACAAGAGAGAATTCACTGAATTAATATAAAACTAACTCTTATTGCTCATTTTGAAAGAAAGACAAGAGCAGACCGATAGAAGTACAGAATGTAAAGTCTATGACTAACCAAGGAAGTTGAGTAGCGCTGAGCGTTTGGTGGGTGGTTCCTTAATGGCTTCCTTGTCCGTATCCTCCCTTGGTTCAGCTTCGGCTTGGAGAAGCCTGGAGAGGACAATGGACTTGACCTGCTCATCTTTATCCGTGGCTGAGCTTCCTCGACACCACAGCAACTTGTACTTGGGGTCCAGAAAGGCCGCCATGATGTACTGCTCCTCATCGTCGACCCCTTCGAAGCGGGCATCCAACTCTTGAACCAGCAAGTCGGTGAAATCCCGGAGGATCTCCGTGTCTTCCTTAAACTCGGACAACCACTTGTGGATCCCATAGACGAAGGGTATCAAGTCACAGACCGTCGGAGAGTCATGTTGACGGAGCTTGATGAAGAGTTCGTCAAAGGCTTCAGCTACCTTCAACAGCTCCAGCAACATCTCCTGCTCTTCGTCGGTCAGCTTACTGGCCGCTTTCCCTCGCGCCGCCGCCGTCGACTCTCGCATGTACTCGGCGGCCATCTTAGCTTTCTGGTACAAGGCACCCCAGGCCGATGTGCCCTTGAACAAGGAAGCCGCCTTTTTGATGATGGCTGCACTGTTACCAATCTTTGTCAGCAAGGCCGACAGAGCCGCGTTTCCTCTCACTGCCGACTCCAGAAGGCTTTCAAGGATGCGAACAACTTGCCTCATCTAAAACAGCTGGAGATGCAATTCAGTTCAGATTAGGGCAGATGGATAAAAATGACCATGCTACCTGTACTCGGCATGGGGAGACCTTCAAGTAGGTCAAAAGACCTTCTTTCAATTCGTCCATCATGGTCTTCCACCGTCTTCGTAGGCCGTCCCTGTCCAGCCCATCCTCATCTTCCCCTTCAACGATGGCTCCGTTAACGCCAAAGTTGTCGACCAGGTCGACGTAAGCCACTCGTTCCACCAAGTTATACTCTTTCAAGACACCAACCACGCTGTTGAGGAGGACGCTGGCGTTGGACGAAGAGAGAATGCGTCTGTAGGACAAGAAGGGACTGCG
Source organism: Ramazzottius varieornatus (assembly GCA_001949185.1). Classification (NCBI taxonomy): domain Eukaryota; kingdom Metazoa; phylum Tardigrada; class Eutardigrada; order Parachela; family Ramazzottiidae; genus Ramazzottius; species Ramazzottius varieornatus. The sequence goes on along the minus strand of BDGG01000015.1, from coordinate 1,244,793 downwards.
CAGCTTTCCTTTACTATTGACATAGTGGACCATCAGGCAGATGAAGCCTCGCTGTTGACAGATGGTCACCGTCAGGCCAACCAATGGTGCATCGCGTAATTCGGCTACAATCTCTTGGCGGATGTAGGAGCGAAGCTCGGGAAGGTGCTTGGACGCCAAGGCTTGACAAGTTGGCCACTACAACAGAAACACCCTCCATCAGACACCTTTCTGCCTTCTTGGTACCAACTGTGAGAGAAACTTACCGCCAGGTGACTGTCGATATCTTTGACCAGTCTGTCAAAGGAGGAACTTGTCAAGGTGGCCAGCGGAATGAGGACATCGGCCGCGCACAAGGCTACATTGCGATTCAGCTTCATCTGATCACGATCATCGCTCTTGGACGACGTGGAAGGCCCGTTGGGCGAGCTGCTATTGCGCCCGCGACCCTTCTTCTCCACCTCCGAGGTCGAGACGATGATCATGTCCTGTTCCAGATGAAACAGTATAAGAGTAGGGCATGGGCAACATAGTGAATGAAGTGATTGCGCTCATACCACCATTTCTTTGCCGCAAATGGAAAGGTGGGCTCTGAAGTTGTAGTAGGAGCTGTTGCCGGTGATGGTCTTGCCACAAGCCTTACAGTCGGCCACGAACTTTTTCCGTTCTTTTTGACCCGCCTTGGTTTGCTCGGCCAGGACCGTTCTATGGTTGCTGTACTGCTGGTCGTGAACCGCCTTCGCACTGACCTGCATCGTTTCATCGGCTCCGAGGATAGGCTTGACCATTGTCACGTCTTCCGAGGTGGCGGCAGCCTCTGCCATCGTCGGCGTATTGGCCAGCCGCATCTCCATACCCGCCATGCTGGGCATGCTGATGAACTCTTGCAGGTCCTCAAACGACTACCAAAGCACACAGAAAAATATTCAAGCTTATACTGCCACTAGAGCAGAAGAAAGACGACAGCAACATACACCTGCAGTGCATACCTGCACTTGAATGTCCTTATGCTTATGCTTGATGTGTGCTCGAAATCCATAGAAGGAGTCCGTACCGCCGATCCTTTTTCCACAGAGCTTGCAGTCCCCCGTATACTTCACCGCGCTTCTCTTTCCAATTTCCGCTTCTTTCTCGGCAGACTGGTCCACATAGAACGTGTCAAAATATTCTCGAGCCGGTCGTTCAGTGGGGTCTTTCTTCGGAGACTTCAGCACCACCGAACCCTGCCCATCTGCCCCTTGGCCAACGTGCTCCTTGTCGCCCTATAGAAAAAAGCATGATGAATAGTTTCCAGTGGTTTACTACTAAAGCGGCTCAGAATGCTGTCACCTACCATGTGTCGAAGTCGATAGTGTTCGCGGAACTTGAAGAAGCCATCAAGGCCTCCCATGGTTCTGCCGCATGCTTTACACTGTGCGCTGTAGCGAGTACCTGCGCGGTTGTCGGACTTTCGCGTTTCTCGGGCGCATGTGTGCTTGATGAACAAGCGCTGGAAGAACTCTTTGCCACTGGCCTCGAACGGTAGAGTCGACACCTCTGGGTAGTCGGGCACGGCCATTGGGACAGGCTCGCTCGACGGCATCTCATCGGGGTCGCGGAACCTCTTGACAGGACTTCCTTCATGCTCCGCCGGCTCCTGCATTTGATCCAAGAAATATTCTCATCCTATCTTTCCCTCTCATCAATATGAACTATAAGAGGCCTTTCATGCCACTTTTGCGCGTCCAAAAGACTATTTTGCACATTTAAGGAAGGTGAACCGACATGAAAGTCGGCTCTTAAACGTACCACATTATCAGGATGCTTGCTTTGATAATGAGCTCGGAACCCATAGAAGGAGTCGGTGGAGGAGACCGTCCTATGGCAAACGGGACACGTTGCTACATACTTCTTAATGCTGCGTCCCGCGGGACTTTTAAGCTGAGTAATCTCATGGTTGACAAAGACGCTGTGGAAGAACTCCTTTGCTGGACGGTCCGTGGGAATTTGGAGTGCGCCGTCCGCCTCCGTAACGGGCACGTCCGTTACGTCCATCTCCGCTGCTCCGTCATCTTGCTCTTGGCTGCTCTCCGTCTGTTCCTCTGTATCCGCCATTGTTCGATCAGCTTCTCTGCAGCCTGCAGCAAAATCTGTTCCCCCAGTATTTTTCAGCGTTTGTGCCAAGGTATCAAGTATATAAATGGGCTATCAGTGATCCAGAATCTCGTCCATGAGGAGGGAGAAACAGCTATGGTTGCTGCTGTCGCTCAAGTCGTCTTCGCTCCAGCAAATCTGTAGCGACCGCGTGCAAATTCGATCCGTTCCGCTACGTCACCCATATTCACCGTTCCATTTGTGAGGGAACTAGAGGAGCGAGCGTTCCATCATGACAAGCGATCAGCTGTTCGACAGATTCTCTCATTGCCGTTTCCCAAACAAACCTGTCTTCATTTTTTTCCGCCCAGTTTAGAGGTTTCTTCTCCTTAGGAAGTGTGGCAGCATTTGCCCAAAGGTCTGGGCTTCAGCGCTTGAAGATGTCGTTGTCCAACAAGCTAACCATTGACAAGCTGGATGTGAAGGGAAAGCGGGTGTTGATGCGGGTGGACTTCAATGTGCCGCAAGACAAGTCGACTCTTGCCATCACCAACAACCAGCGGTAGGCATCAATATCAATTTGGCAATTTGCTTGTTCTCCCTGTATCTTGGACCTTGAATAATTGTGCTGCATGCTGCCAGAATCACTGCTGCGATTCCGTCTATCAAGTATGCGTTGGACAATGGAGCGAAGAGTGTTGTCTTGATGAGCCATCTTGGACGGCCGGACGGACAGAAGAAAGATAAATATTCCCTAAAGCCGGTGGCGGAGGAGTTGAAGAGGCTCTTGAACAAGTATGCTTTACCTCACTAGAAGTCTGCAGCACAGTTAGCTCTACAGAAATAAGTTAGCGAGTTTCTTCGTAGGGAGGTGACGTTCTTGTCGGATTGTGTCGGACCGGAAGTGGAAGAGAAGTGCAAGAATGCCTGCGACGGGGAGGTCATCCTCCTGGAAAATGTGCGATTTCATGCTGAGGAAGAAGGAAGCTCCGTCGATGACAGCGGTAAGAAGATCAAGGCTGACAAGGGGAAGATGGAGGAGTTTCAGCAGTCCTTGACAAAGCTGGGCGATGTGTACGTCAACGATGCTTTCGGAACGGCCCACAGAGCTCACAGGTATCCGCACTACAGTCACGCCTCACGGATCGCGGGCACCCATGGCCTGACTTTGCTTCCTTGTATCTTTTGAACCGATGGTTGTAGTTTCTGTAATTCAAACACCATCGCCTACAAAGCAGCTTAAACTTCTCCATCACGTGACACAGTCCAGTCAATAAGACTCTTCTCTGAACCTGTCACGTGACCGTGACGTGACGAGAGATGAGCAGCCAAATATACCCCTTATTTCCATGGCTGCCCACCGGTGCTCACTGCTTGATTGTTTGAATTGTTGACTGAACTGTGTCACGTGATGGAGACGTTTAAGCTGTTTTCTACGGGATAGTGTTCGAACCACAGAAACTGGACCACCGGTTCAAAAAATACAAGGAAGAAAAGTCGGGCCACGGGTGCCCGTGAGACGTGACCGTATATATACAATATTCCGCGCCAGTATCGCCGGTTAGCAGCCTTCATCAAGCCTTGTTGTTCACCCCTGCAGTTCAGTCACCGGCATCAAGCTTGAGCAGAGAGCTGCCGGCTTCCTGATGAAGAAGGAACTGGAAGTTTTCTCCAAATGCTTGGAGAAGCCGGATCACCCCTTCCTGGCAATTCTTGGAGGGTAAAATTCCAACCCATAATAAACTGGTCTATTATACGAGTACGAGTACACTTTGGCAGTAACCCGGCTAAGGGGTCTTGTTACAGGGCCAAAGTCAAGGACAAAATTCAGTTGATCGAGAACCTGCTGGACAAGGTCGACGAGTTGATCATTGGCGGAGGCATGGCTTTCACCTTCCTAAAGCAGCTCAACGGAATGAAGGTAGGGGGCTATGATGATGTTGACAACAAAATGGCCACTGCTGTTAGAGTTCGGTCAGAGACGAGGCGTATCTGCTGTGTTGCAGATTGGCACATCTCTCTTCGACGAGGAAGGATCGAAAATCGTTGAGAAGCTGATGGATAAGGCCAAGACGAAGAACGTCAAAATCCATCTGCCGGTCGATTTCGTCACGGGAGAGAAGTTCGACAAAGACACTCCAGTTGGGGCGGCCACAGCCAGCGAAGGTATTGCAGACAACCAGATGGGCATGGATTGCGGCCCAGAGACCATCAAGCAGTTTACTGAAGTTATCAAGAGAGCTAAACTCATCATCTGGAACGGGTACGATCACTTCAAACATGCCGAGCTTTTAGCCTGAAGAGTGAAAATAGTCCATAAGGTACTTGTATAGGCCGGTGGGAGTGTTCGAATGGGAGAAGTTTGCTAAAGGCACCAAGGCCGTCATGGATGCCGTCATCGAGGCGACGAAGCAGGGCGCCACCACCGTCATCGGTGGAGGCGATACTGCCACCGCTGCGGCTAACTTTGGCGCTGAGGACAAGGTGACACACGTCAGCACCGGCGGAGGTGCCAGCTTGGAACTGCTGGAAGGTTTGTTTCATTCATCGGTACCAGGGCTATTCCTTCCGTATTTCACAGATGCTGAATTTTATTGTTGGCAGGCAAGAATCTACCCGGTGTGGCCACACTTTCGGAATCAAAGTAACGTAAGATAGACGGTCAGCATTCAGAAGCGTCAGTCTTTTGTCACTTCCCGGTCAAAGCTTTTTCAAGTTATTCTGTCATTTGTATCGATACCTATTTGGCAGCGGATAGATTTTCTTGTCCATGTACGGCGTTCCTGTGACCGTGAATCGGTGTTTGAGTGTGCTGTCGACCTGCTGATTTTCAGAGCAACTTTGTGTCTGTCGGTGCACATAAATAACCACAGAATTAACAAAGTCTTCCGTAAAGCTCGAACGAATCCTCAAGACTAGCGCAAACTGTGATCATCGAGTGGTTCCATTTCTTCATCAACCGGTCTCGACTTCTTTTCTTCCAGGGAAAGTTTGAGCATCGTTTCCGCGTAGTCTAACGTCGCCACATTTCTCTGCGTTCTGCAAAAAGTCCAACGTTAAGAAACGTCAAAGGACGGTAAAACAGTGGACAGCGTCCCTTACAGTCGTAATACGTCGTCTTTCTTTCGCAACAAGGCCTTCTGCAGCGTATGCAGGATGGGCATGATGTTGGAAGAGTGAGACTTGAGCTTCTTTCCATGTACGAAGAGGGCTGTTTTGATCCACATCAGGTAGAATTCAAGGTGCGGCGACGTCTCCAGTTGCATGGCGCAGAAAGTCAGTAGCAGCTTGGTGTACTTATCGGACAGGATCTGAACGATGAGTAAAACTGCAAAAGAGCACATTCAGTCATCTGAAAGAGGAATGATGGTATAAAGGTGGGCCAACGAACGCACTTTCGGACTTGTCAATGCTTTCGATCACCTCCGCCATCAGCTTGGTTTGGTTCAAGCGAAGGGCCATGACAAGAGCTCTGCCCGGATCTGGGGATGGCCCATGCATCAAGTGACGAGTAGCTTGAGGTGTGATGGTTGGGTCGAGGTCGAAGGGATCGAAAAGCTCGTCCCTCTGTGTGGAGTAAATCAGCAGGCCTTCTGTACTACAAGCCGCCCATGACTGACCTGCAAAGATGGCGATGGACCATTAAAGCGCCCACTGGCTACAGTTGATACATTCGCAAGGCAGCGCTGACCTGTAGGAGAGAACTGGAGGCCATAGACAACCACTTCCGGTCGGAAGTGTCTAGATGACATGTCACCGGCCCGAACTCCCGGAAGACTCATTCGCATCTTGTCGGAATCGTTCTGGGCCAGGTCCATTGTCCCTCGCTGTCCCAGCTCGGTGTTGCTTCGCTTACTCAAGAATTCCTAAAGGTAGCAAGAGGTCATCAGCTGTTTTACGACAGCAGGTTGTAAATGAGCTCCTTCCTTACCGTCATGCCCGTGAAAGACCAGTTTTGCGACACAGCAAATCGACGAAGCAGGATGTGCTCTTTGGTGTGGTAGACACAAATGTATTTGCTGCGCCCTCCAACAAGGATCACAGAACCGTCGGCTGAGTAACATATCGTCGTGAATGAGCTGCCACAAGGAGACATTATGACTACTAAGCCCATTCAGCCTGACAAAACAAGTACTTCCCCATACTTACCGTCCCTTCGATGCCGTTTTCCCACAAACCAGATCTTGGTCCCTTCGGAAGTTGCCCAGATCAGCTTTGGCCTCTATCAGGCCAGTCTGTTCGGTTGTGCTTGGATCAAAGAAGTGGATCTTTGAGTTCAGATCGCACACTGCAACCTCGTTTCCATCAGGGCGGAAGGCAACCGTTAGAGCTGAAAGAAACAGGTAATATCATTACAGATTACCCCAGTTGACAGCCAACACTGGACTTTGAAGTTTGTACCTTCTGCGTAAACTCGGATGACTTCGGACTGAACCTTGGCCTGGAAGATATCCCAGAGACGGACAGTCTGGTCCCAGGAAGAAGTGACCAGCAGTTGCTTGTCAGCGGCAGAGCCAAAGGCCACTCCACTGACTGGAGCTTCATGGCCACTGAGGACCTCCAACAATCTGCCCGTCTGTAGGGACCAGACAAAGACCTCAAAGGAGTCCCGACTTCCGGCGGCCACCACTTCTCCACTGTAGTCCACCGCCATGCAACTGAACTGCGCCGGTCGAGGAGATGCCAATGTCCGAAAGTTGCGATACCTGAAAGAGAGTCAAGCCTATTATCTGGAGGAGGGACTTTCTCTCCAAACGCTGGTACCATCCAGGTTTCTGACTGGCAGTACTGAATTCACCTCATCATGTCGTAAGCACGGACTGTCCCATCCAGCGAAGCCGACAGAACAGCTCGTCCATTCTGTGTAAACTGTAGAGCTGTGACTGATGATGTATGCTCAGTGAAGGTTACAAAGGAGAAGCCGGAAGTGGTGTTCCATAGTTTCACCTGGAAAAGATAGACTGTATGAGTGGAAGCCCTCAAGGCGAAAGCCTGATATGGTTAAAAAAACTGGGGAGAAAGGCAGGGCATCACCTTGCCATCCGAGCCACCAGTAGCAAGATACGGTCCATCGGGTGAATAGGCCAGAGACAGTAACTGGTCGTAGTGTCCTTGCTGCTTCAGCACAAAAACCTGGCTCTGCCATTCCCAGACAATCAGCTGGCCCAAGCCTGCAGTTGCCAGCGCCAACCATTCTCCGCCACGGTTGAAGGTGCACGACGTGATGCTCTGCTCACCTAGGCTGCAATGTCAAAGCGCCTGCACTACCGCTGACGGTCAAGTCTCTAAGCTAGAAAACCCAACAACATACCTCAAGGAATGTATCAGAGTAAAGTCCGGCATTTCATGGAGGAAGAAGGATCCATTGGATAGACCAGCAACCAGCAACTTTGTGTCTTTGTGAAAACAGGACGATGTAACGTTGCTCTGGTCCTTCGACAGCTCCCTGTAGTAATGTCTCGCCTTCTTCGTGTAGACAATTCTGTTACGACGCTTAGGTTGCCACTCTGCCTGCGGCTGCTCGTCACCATCCGTCGGCCGGTGCTCCGTCAGAGGATCATTCGTTATCGTCTCGGGTTGTTGCTCCTCGGCATCGTCTGTCCATAGCTCCTGCAGGGAGGTATCGCAGTCCCAGACGCACAACTGTCCACTCCGACTCAGCGTATAAAGCTACGATTTCACCGCACATTAAACTTCAGTTAAGCACATCTCACTGTGCCTACCTTATGACAACCCATCAGTTACGAGCATAAAAGACTCACAGCCAGCGAGTTTCTTGCGAAGAAGCAGTTCAAGATGACATCGCTGTGTCCGCCGAGACTGTAGACGCCCAAGTTGGGACAGCGAGCCACGGGGTAAATACGAGTGTTCATATCTTTCGCTCCGACGGCAAAGACTCTAAATGGCAAACAGAATCTGACACGCAGGTATACGCCTGTGCTACAGACAAAACAGGTTGTAGCCGTCAGCTTACTTGGAGTCACTAGTCCAGTCGATGCAGGTCGTCTCGTCGTGGGACCCGTAAAATTCTCTCTCCAAATGGAAAGGGTTGAAGTCGACCGACCGCTGGCCAGGTGCTGTGAATATCCGCACATTCTGCTCAAAGGTCACAGCAAACCTCCTACAAGACAATTTTTGGACATTTAGCGAAGCTGAAGCTAGTGAGCAAAAAGTATTGCATGATTTGAAAACAGCGGAAGGACCGTGCGTAAAGCGGCTTACCGTCCATCGGGGCTGAATTGGACATCATAGATTTTGCGATTGAAACGATGTCGGTGAAGAATGGTCTTGCTCACCAGACTGATTACCAGAGCTTCCCCATCTGTAATAAGCAGCAAAATACCAGCGGTAGGTCAATCGTTAGCTGAGAAGTATGTTCAACAGTGTACCTTCGTCGACGGCGATGATTATCGGGCTAGTCGGAGATAAAGCGATACAGGTAAAGCTTTTGTGGCTTTCCACCGGGAGCGTCTGTGATCGATTCCTGCAAACACGCGAATATTTGGCATCGACTAGAATTCGAAGAACCCGAAATGGAAGCCCCGAAGAAACCCTTCGGTGAACGCACGCATGTATACCGTTTCAGATCAAACGCGCTGATCCGATTCCCCACCGCACTCAACACTCCATTGTCGTCCGAGGTGAAGACGATATTCCCTTGATTGTAGACGGTCCCCAACAGATTCTGGAACTGTAAAACCGATCAACATATAAATGGTTCATGTTAACAAAATCGCCCAGGGCTGACTATATGCGTATACGGCGACGCAGTTACACTTCCGGTTGGACTTACCTTATACGCAAACTTCATGGTCCGTTCGGTGCTTGCGGTAAACTTCACAACATCCTGCTTCTCTTCCGGACGCAAATGGTCCACCTGATCCCGCTCCTAGACAAGAATGGACGACGCCGGGAACAGAACGAGAGAACGGAATTGATAACAGACGTAGTTGTGCGGATTGAATGGATTTTATGAGCAGCAATCTGAAATTCTGAATGAAGTGTTTCGCAACCTCGCCGTTTGCAAATAACGGCGTGCCAAAATGCACGCTGATTCAGCACCATCTGTACATAGGTGATAAACACCCATCAACCCTGGACAAAGTACCCGACAAAGTCATGTGGTACGAATTATTCGAGCAATATCATTCGTTTAAGCAACGCCTGACGGGTAGGTACGGGTAGGTACTGGTCGAGAACGAGCATTTTAGCAGAGATGCCTGACGGGTACGAGGAAACCGTCCTAACTTTTCTGGCGCTTACAACGTTGCTGGCATACGTCACGAGAAATTTGTGGACACTTTAAGGTGTGACGTAGGCACGACGCATATTAGCATAGTTGATGCGCTAGCAAGGTTAGGACCTTTGCCTTGTACAACAGGTACAATCACAATGCCTGACTGTAATGCGAATTTAGAGGAACCAAACCAGCTTGCGCAAGGTGACTGCAGGAACTAGAGGAGTCCAGGGGGACCGCGGTGTGCGTGACGAACTCAAAGAAGGAAATTTCTGTGTAGTATGTGTGCATAATATTTGTTTCATTTTGTGCCGCTGCTTCCTCATTTTTGAGCGTAGACTATTGTCTTCAATAAAAGTCTCACCCACTGGGATGAACCACGATATTCCTGAACTACGCTAATAGAGTAGAGCCGCTAATAGGTAGAGCCGAAACCCGTGATTTTCTCCGAAGAGGTTCCACGACCTCCAAGAAATTGCACACCGATGGCACAGCACCCGCTAGTACCTCGGTATAACCTGACGATCGTGCGAACTGGTTGTAGGACCTTAGTAGTCACACGGATTTCGAAGTTACAGCAGAATCAATCTCAGCAGAATCAGTTTCGCAAAAACTATTCCGCTCAGCGAAAGTGGGGCTCTTGGAGGTTCCTCAGCTGCGTACGGTACTTCGCGATATTATTATTCTACAGGGCAAAGAACCCAAAAAGAAAAAGTCTACTTGAACAAAAAACTTTCGGTCCCTTCGGGAACGAAGCATTCAGCCTTATCCAGCAAATAGGCGAAAGAACAGCAGAAGCCACCGGCGAAACAAGATCTCTCTCGTTTTTGAAGCAAAATCTTAGTATAGGCTTGCAGAAGAGGAAGCTCGAGCTCCAGACAGCACGGAGCACAGTCCCTTAGGTTGATTCCCCGATTTTTTTAGTTATTTTGACAATTTGTCCAAGTTTTTGATGAGTCATGAGTCGTGATTTCAGATTTAATCAATCAATTTTGTACTAATCATTCGAAGATATTGGCGTATTGATTAATACGGAATTGATAACCCTGTTGACAGTAACACTTGACGGCACTGCACGATCAACAGGGTATAATGTTGCACTATGCCTGTACGAACAACAGATGATTATTGGTAGAGACCACTTTCGGTGCCAAGAAATTTCATTTTGATCTTCCGCCATAAGCTCAGGCTTGTCATAGTTTGCTCCAATTTAAGGGCTTTAGAATGCCTGAACAGCTTTCTACGATGACTCAAGTGGTCTATGATTCATTCTAAAGCTTCACTGGAAGGCCAGCTTTTGTGGGCGGAGCTCTCGCAAAACTCTTTCAATAAATTCACCAGTCTTGCTGTAGGGCTAACTTTATCAACTTTACCGGTTACACCGTTTCACGGCTGCCACTGGAATATGCCATTGACAAGCTTTTCCGAACGTGATGCGTGCCGCGTGCGCCACTTGAATCTTGTCGAGGTTGTTGCCTCGGTTCCAGTGCTCGGAACCATCGTTTTTTCGCACCGCGCTAGAAGACTCTTGTGAAAGAGTTGAAGGCTGGAGAGGAGGATCACGAAGTGAGAAGACGACCTACCACTCCAGAATGGATCAATAAGATTGGCAAGCCAAAGGCAGACACCAATTTGCAGATTGCTCCCCCCTCCCTTACTACATCCTTGCAGAGATCTAAAACAACCGAAAAATGCTTCCCGCAGTTCCCGGTGTAATGGCTTTCCCGTGAGAGTCCGACGGAAAGGTTTGTTCAAATGGTTTTATTTATTTATTGAGTTGGTTGTGTGGTCGTTGATCGATGACGAGTACTCTGACGCAAATGCTCACTCCGTCTGAAATTCTTAATATTCGCCTAATGCAATCAATCAACCGTTTAAGCCAGGCTGGCTGTCTCCTACTCTCCGCCGTATCTGGCACGGCGAGGCATAGGTGGTTGGGCAATAGAATCTCTAGATCAGCCAATGACCGTAAGCAGTGACAGCTGGGCAAGTGGCCCCTTGTAACAGCTGTTGATTTGATTACTTTATCGAAGTCACAAGACCGCAGTACGCTCGACAACGATTGGCAGCTGAGTGGCCACCTGACGCTGCCACTTCTTACAGCCAGGTGCTGGTCTAAAGATTCTACTGCGCAGCCACCTATGCGGCGAGGTACAGAAGCGTATTAGTGGCGCGTAGTGCTGGGATAAATATGATACATCGTATCTTATTCGAAATATATCACATCACAGTGATTCGATATGACAAAAATATCATATCGAGATATCGATATGGACGGAATATCGCGGAGCGGAATATGATAAATGGAAATATCATATCGCGGTATATCGATATATTTCTTATATATCGATAAATCGCAAACCCGCACTTGAAAACGAAATATAAATGTTGAAAGATATTTATCAGAAAATATCATATCGTATTTTATCGTATTTATCCCAGCACTAGTGGTTCGTACTTCCGGAGGCTCACACATATTGTGACACGTGGTGTTCAACCGCTAATAACTGGTCACGGGGCCTCAACTGTTTACATGAGTTATCCAACTTGTCTGCAGCAGCCCGCCCTGGCAGGCTACTAGCACATCACATGCCCCGATTTGATTCTTCGCCTTCTCACTTCTGCGCCTGCCTCTCCTCGATTCCGCTCTCCTAACCACCCTGTTTGTAGGAGCCATGGACTAACAGAACCGCTTGCTTGGATTGGCACGAATCCAGACGACCTGGGAGCGTCGTCCATTTCCTGGACAAGTGAGACTTCCGAGTCAACTCTTTCACAACTCTATCTTCCACAAAGCCTCCACCCGCGCACGATGTCTGGGAAGGATGAAAAGATCAACATTTTCCCCTCGCGTATGGCGCAGACCTTGATGAAAACGCGTCTGAAAGGAGCCCAGAAAGGTCATTCCCTGTTGAAAAAGAAGTCGGATGCTTTGACGATGCGTTTTCGTGCCATCTTGGGGAAGATCATCGAGACCAAGGTACAGATGGGTGAAGTCATGAAAGAAGCCGCTTTCTCTCTGGCCGAGACCAAGTTTGCTGCTGGCGATGTCAACCAGACTGTGCTGCAGAGTGTGGCGAAGGCGCAGATCAAAGTACGAACTCGAAAGGATAACGTGGCTGGTGTCAACCTTCCCGTCTTCGAGCATTACGTCGAAGGCACAGACAGTTACGAGCTGACGGGTATCGCCAAAGGTGGTCAGCAAGTGGCCAAGTTGAAGAAGAACTACCTGACTGCCGTAAAGTTACTGGTGGATCTGGCTTCTTTGCAGACATCCTTTGTAACGCTGGACGAAGTGATCAAAGTGACCAATCGTCGCGTCAACGCCATCGAGCACGTCATCATCCCCAAGATTGAAAGAACCCTGGCCTACATCGTCTCCGAACTCGATGAACGTGAACGAGAGGAATTCTTTCGCTTGAAGAAGGTGCAGGAAAAGAAGAAGCAAGCAAGGGACAGGAAGGAGAAAGTGGAGAAAGAGGAGAAAGAGTCGGCGGCCAGTCTGCAGCAGCAGCAGCAGCAGGAGGGAAGTCTGCACGGCCAAGGAAAGTATGCAGAAAAGATCAATCACGTCCGCAACATCATCGACGAGGATAACGACGCCGATGTCCTCTTTTAGTCGGCAAACTGTGGCTTTTGGCTCTGTGGGGATCAGACATGTTATATTATAGCAGATAGTCAAAGACGTATAATTAAGGTTTTTCTTTCGGTTGTCTCGTATTGTGTATTTACATTCCATGTCTTTGTCGACAACACCTTCTCCCGTTATTTACAGTACATGCACGAAGGGAAAGTTTGGAACAGTAAAAGATGGCATATTGACAATTCAACCGTAAAAAATTGTCAATAAAGGGCCTTGGCGTGAATCGCACAGGTACGTACGAACTTCTGTTTCGCTTGTCCGAAATCGCCTGTTCCAAACTTTTTATTGTTTCAAACTTTCCCTTCGTGCGTGTACTTAATTAAGACGACATGTTTTGTCTGCTTTTGATAGTTACGCGGATTTTGTCACGGCAAACCTTCGAGGAACCTGTGTAGACTACGAGTACCGTGTCTGATAATAATTCTGTATCCTCGAATTACCTCACTCTAGTCTTCTGTCTCCGGTGCCAGTAGCAATTATGATCATCAACAAAACATACGTCTTGGAATGATTAACAGGCGGAGGTCATCCTAGAGCGAACCCTGAAGCTTCGCATTTGACGACTTTAAGACCAGAAGCAATGTTTGTAACAGTATCGAGAGAGAGAGAAAGAAAATCACAAGTTGGAATGCATACGTTTCGATGATTCACAGAACTTCTGTGCAGATCAGTACTTTACGCTCGAACATGCTATCAACTCCCGACAAGAAACCCCAAGACGACATCACGAGACGTTAAACCGAGGATCTTGGCCTTCACTCATCAAACGACATCAACAATGAACAGTGGAATAAATAGTAGCTGGAGACTTAGACAGAAGGGTAGAAGAATATGCAATAAATTCTTGAAGCCACGACGTAGCCAGGAAAAGAGGACCAGACCGTTGCAGAAGAGTACGACGATGTACTGAAGTGAAGCTGGGAGAAGCTTCAGGGAATTCTTTCTCTACTGCTTGACGGCCAAGATGAGGGCCACGATCAGCCCGTATAGACCCAAGACTTCGGCGAAAATGAGGATTAAAATCATACCGACGAAGAGACGTGGTTGCTGAGCCGTCCCGCGCACACCAGCGTCACCCACAATACCAATGGCAAAGCCAGCAGCCAAGCCACTGAGGCCGACACTCAAGCCAGCACCCAAGTGCATGAACGACCTATAAAAGCATACAAACAGGCGATAATGACTTGTTCAGCTAACCTGTGGGTTCTATCGCCCATCAATAGTCAAGATATTACCTCCTTCAGGTGAATAGTTACCTGTAGAGTGTGTAGTCCTGGCCGATACCGCCGGCAATGACGACCGCTACCACCAGGCCGTAAATAGCAATGATACCTGCCATGACTACGGGAATGACGGATTTCATGATCAATTCCGGTCTCATCACCGACATGGCCGCGATACCCGTCCCAGACTTGGCTGTTCCGTAGGCGGCTCCCAACGCTGTAAAAATACAGAAAACAATTCATTAGATGAACTGAACCAAAAACTCGGAAACTGGGAACGACGTTTTCCCAAGTGACGCACGTTTCCAGTGTTATTGGCAGGAAGCGTCCGCCACTTCGGAAAGCCATCTTATCGAATTTGTTTGCCTAACTGAGGTCTTAGCTTCTCAGAAGAACAGACTTTACAGTTTGACCAACCACGCTCCATATTTTCATCAACCTCGGGAACCCCCGCGAAAGAACAGCACCTCGAACCTTTTCTCAAGCAGGAGTTTATATTGATTGCATGCCTAATCGGCTCTCGGCGCTTGACTAGAACTTCCCATTTGTCTTCGCTCACCTCACATTCTCATTGTGCTTTAAGTGCCCATATCTTAGAACCTCAACGGGGTTTGATTTGGCATAAAACAGGCATAAGATTAATAGTATTTTCATGGAATTGTGAGCGACATTTTGCTTGGTCACATGACTCAACATGCCAAGTGCCTGATTATTGTTCAATGATAACCAGCCATTTTTGCATTCAAGGCATCAAGGCTTCCTTGCAAGCTTAACCTTCCTCGTCATGTGACCCAGGAAAAGACCTTTTTGGAAAGCTCGATTCCTTCGTTGCTGTCCACATTTGCTCCCTAAAACGAAGGTGAGAAGAACATCACAGTCCATATCGTGCTAGTCTGTTAGCGCGGGGTAGCGCATCCCAGAGCGTGTTCACGGTACAGGGGCAAATTACACATGTACCAGTAAAAGGCCTCGATGCATTATCGATCGAGTCATACTGAAAGGGAAGCTGGGTAAAGAAGGCTCACCACTAAAGATCATGGCAGATGTGGCTCCCATCACCCCGAAGAATGGCGTATACAGCGGCTGCTGTCCTGGTGCCGAGAAGCTGGGTGGTCCGGCAGCAGACATCTTGAGGCTTGTGGAGGGTTTCCGACGGAAGAACCGGAGGTAGACGATACTCTCAAAGCTGGATAGGAGAGGAAAATATGGGAAGATGCTGATCAAAGCTGGCGAGGAAGAAATTTTTCTCACACTGAGTCTACGATCTGTCTAGCTCTGCTGTCAATACTGTGCAATGCGATGAACAGGAAAGATGGGGCGTCGACTCAAGCCGAACATGTGACGCAAGTCACCATCGATTTAGGCTCCATGGTAGAAGATGGGCGAGGTGTACGTACCTGATGCCCGACATCTAGAAGACACATGACTCCATCCGCGGTCTGCGGTAGTAGTTGAATCACGTGTTTGTTCAACCTGATTTGCTGAAATTGCGACTCGTATTGAATGACGGAATCGACCTCGACTCGCGTCGCCTGAATTAAATCTGAATTTCCAGATTAATTCTAGCGTGCTTGTCGAGGAACCTGCTCGTCTGCTCTCATATTCTCCTAGTGATCTTCCCGGATATTTCTTTGGATCTACTGCAACCTATTGGGAAAATGGCGGGACAAGTGATGCAAGTTTCGAAGAAGCGAAAGGTCAGTGCGGAGATGTTTGGGACAGTGAGAGGATGCTGATTTCGGCGCCTGCCTCGAAGCAGATCCCCCCAGTTTTCTTCTTGATGCGCTAATATCTTTACCTTTGGCAATTCTCTCTCTTGGAATTACGTTTGGATGTCTTTGTAGTTTATCAACAATGGTGTCTTCAAAGCTGAACTGGACGAATTCCTGAAGCGGGAGCTGGCTGAAGATGGTTACTCTGGCGTGGAAGTTAGGACTGCTCCAACCAACACTGAGATCATCATTTTGGCTACCCGCACGCAGAGCGTTCTCGGTGAGAAGGGAAAGAGGATTCGTGAGCTGACCAGCGTTGTGCAAAAGCGTTTCGGCTTCACAGAAAACACTGTCGAGGTAATAAAATTGTTGTTCATGTTGATGACTTCAGCATTGCCCTTCAGCGCCGGTTGTTGAATGTTATTCCCACTGGTTCATGCTTGATTATTGATTTGCTTTGCAGTTGTATGCTGAGAAAGTTGCCGTCCGTGGTTTGTGTGCCATCGCACAATGCGAGTCCCTTCGCTACAAACTTCTCGGTGGGCTTGCAGTTCGCCGGTAAGATAATCCTACCGCAACCATCAGACTACGGACAGTGGGATGGTACTGAGTAATGTGACCTTGGTGTGTTTTGTTGCAGAGCGTGCTACGGTGTGGTGCGATACATTATGGAGTCTGACGCCAAAGGTTGCGAAGTGGTCGTCTCGGGGAAGCTGAGAGGGCAGCGAGCCAAGTCCATGAAGTTTACTGACGGTATCATGATCCACTCTGGTGATCCCATCAACTCCTACGTAGACCGCGCCGTGCGACACGTCCTGATGCGACAAGGTAAAGCCGGAAGTCGTCCTAGCAAAGCCCTACACCGCGCTGTGGGATTATAGATGAGCCTAACAGCGGTTATACTTGCAGGTGTCCTGGGTGTTCAAGTTAAAATCATGCTGAAACACGATCCCCGAGGAAAGCAAGGACCCAAGAGACCTCTGCCGGATAACGTTACCGTTCTGGAGCCCAAGGAAGAAGACTACCATCAAGGTGTTCCCTCTTCCGAACAGAAGCAGCAACATGATACCTTGGGCCAGCATGGTCCTGGTAACCCTGCTGGTGTCCCACCTCCAGGCCAAGGTGTTCAAGTCCAGTAGAAGCTTTTTCTAGCATGATCGTCCGTGCATTCTTCGAAGTAAATTTTACGAATAAAGGAAGAGCCAAAGTGTCGGTGGAGTGCTGTGGTTGTAAGGTTTATACAAGGAAACACAGTAAAAGGTAGAAAAACTAGAAGATCATGTATCATGTAAGAAAGCTGTGTGCAGCGGATAGGAACATGACTAGCATCGGACTTTTGCTCACAGGATGAAAGATGGACAGATGGGTTGTTTGTACAGCAGGAAGCGGAAAGCGCAAGTAATATACAGTGTAGCAAGCTTTGTTTGTATCTACAGAAAGGAATGGCCAAGGAGTTGTAGATTCAAAGTGAGGGTGCGTTGAATGAGCTAACAGTGCCACATGAGAAGATGGCTGGTGTTGTCCTCGCGTCCCATGCTGTCCATGCTGGCCTGTATGTGGTTACTGTGGGCGCTGCAACGGAAGTCTTCGTAGCCGTCACCGCCGCTAATGACCATCATCTTGTGTGGAGTGCCTGATGAGACGGAGTGTCGGCGGTCCCGTCGGATGGAACGGCGTGTGGAGCTTTGAGGAAGTGTGCAAGCAGTAGCAGGCTGTTCTACCGCTTGGAGGAAGCGGACTTGCCCCGCATGTCCATGCCAAATTCCTGTGTCAACAAGAAACTGGGTAGTTTTAGCCGGTGCTGACGGGCAACGTCAGGACTTTATAGTACCTGTTACAGTTGGCATGGAAGTCAGCTTTGACATGCCTTGAAGAACGTGGGGCATGTTGACGGTCATGATGACACCAGCCGATGTGCCGACCCATAAAAGGTCTTTACAAGTCAGCAGCGCAGTGATGCGCAAACAGGCAAACTTATGTTGCCGGAGGATCTCGTCACAGCCTACAAGGTATGCCTGTTATAGGTAGGTAGTGGCTAGGGTGGCAGAGATGCTGAGAAAACCAACTTACCGGCCAGCATCTTCTGTACACTAGGCGTCAAGTTGATTTCACCGATGATTTGACAAGTTAGGGCGTGGCACAGTCGAAGGACCGTGGAGTTGTGGAGCGAAATCCAGACGCCTAGTCCGCTGGACACTAGGCAAGAAACGTTGCGAGTGGCATCCGTCACCACCGGGAAAGTAATCTGAAGGAAGAAAGCGGTGTCGTTGATCACAACGTTGGGCCAAACTCTGTAGCAGAAGCTAGGGCACTAATTACCTCCACTCGCAGTGTTGTTACGTTGACCACGAAGATCATGTTGAGACAGGCGCACCACAGACGTCCGCAGACTATCAGCATGCGCTGGATGGGTGCTGCTTGCGATAGCTTGAGGTCGATAAAGTCGGGGTGACACGTCTGCCAGAAGCCGTGTGGTGGTCGACCGAAGACAGCGATCTGGCCGTTAACCATACCGACAAAGACCGAGTTTTCCGTACTTCTACATACAGCAAGATGAGATACTCATTGCAGTAATTCCTGACGGTTAAGTTAGTTACTTACATGATACTGTGAATGGCAGCCGGAAGTTGGATCCTTATACGTGCTTTGCGGATGCGAATATTGTCGTTGCAGTAGTAGACGAATATTCTGCAAAGAATAGTTGATTGAAAAGCGGTTGGGTGCCCATGCAACGGTTGGTTGGTCAGTGAAAAAGAGTATCTTACCGGCCGTCCTCCATGCCGACCCACATGGTTCCCTGCGAGGGATCAGGTATGTGTTCGCCGACTTTGGGAGCCATCTCATCTTCCGAGAAGCTCATCTGGAAGGTCTCCTTGTCCGAAGGTAAACTCCTCGATTGATCGTCAATACTGGCCTCTTCGTCGCTGGACTCCTCCCCGCTGTCCAGGTCGATGGCCATTCTTTCGGCCCCGTGCAGGTCAGTCCCACTGCTGCTGTGATCCGACAGGATGGGGCTGACATTGCCAGAATGCAGAATGTCCGTCGTTTTCGCCCTGCAAACCACCAGGGCATGTTTACTGACGATATTAGGATGGGAAATGCCACTGGGCTTATATAGCCAACTGTGTCTCCGCTATAATTATTTATGGGATGGGAGATTAGTGAGCAAGGATACTAAAAGGGGATAAAGAGGACTTACGGTGAAGCAGCCGGTGGTATGGAAGCGATGCAGGTGATTTTGCAATTGCTGACAGCGACGCAGGAAGTGAGGGTGGGCTGGGGACCGGGCTGCATGTTGAGAATGCAGACTTGGCCGACGTAGCCATCGCTCTTGCATACCCAAATATCCTTCAGATCGTGAGCGTTGGTATCAGTGGTGGCGGCGGCACATGTTAGCTGGGGGAGGCAGAGCAAATCGTCACTTCCTTCTGGCATCTTCCTGTTATAGACTGCCATTTCCACATAACCCATCAGGGGACACTTTTCAATTACCTGTAATCCAGCGCGGGTTTTGCCTATCGGTATTGACGTCAGGAAGTCAGGTGGCTGTCGCCGGTTGTGACCCAAAGCCAAAGCCTGTTTGGCATCCAGGAAGGCTCGTTCCCACGCGTTGCGCTTTGACGCTGTCAGGAAGCTCACTGCGATTGTTTCCACACCGCTCCTGCAAAACAAACCACATTTCTTTGTCGTGGTGATTACAATGACGACAGTGACCATCTCTATCCACTGGAAGGTGACGACATATACGGGGCGAACCAGACAAGACAGCAATCGATTCATTTTGAATGAATACCGCCTTCTCAACTGTCGTTTCCAGAAAACTGACGGGAGACCGGAAATAATATGTTGGGGGCTTATGTTTTTGTTGACTGGGTTTGATGGAAGATGTCATTAACATACTGTGTGGCAATGCTGAGTTCGACCTTGGTGAGGGCAGGAGTTTCGCTGACGTAGTTGGAGTGGGGAAGGGAGAGCTGGCGACTGAGGCCGGACATGAGGCTTCGTACGGCGTCATCCAGGGGCTGGTGGAAGCCTGACAAGGAGACGCTCAGCTCGCTAATGCGGTTCAGCTTCTCCAAATCCCGTTCTATGATTTCACGGTCGGAAAAGGATCGTTTCGATGAGCACAGAGCGGCTATACATTAAAGGCCATAAGGTCAGACAACAATGGCAAACGACAGTCTTTCACTCACGTTTGGCTAGTTCGAGATCCTCCAGGGAAACTTTCATCAGCAGTCGGTATTTATTAGAGTCCAGCGTCGGGTACAGTTGAGGACTGCAGCTAAAGAGCAAGGACAGTCAAGAAAATGTCATCCAAGATAGGAAATACATTGATGGGGCTATTTCTGTCTCTCTATAGCTACCTGTGACTTAATGGCTTCCGCATCGTTCCAGATTTTCGCTTCAGATTGGTGATGATCAGGAGATCGGAGAAGAGAAAGAGACAACGATCTTTCTTCATGCCAATGCCACTCTACAACATGGTCAGTGTGATGATCATATGGAGCAAGGTGTGATGATCATATGGGTGAAGAACTAACCGACATGGTGACCAAATCAAATTTGAGGAACTTCCGGTTCGGTTCTACCAGCTATAACCAAATTAGTCCTGTTAGCTAAGCCCTTTATCGGTCATTATGGTTTCAAGACCTGCTAACGGTGCTGCCCATGTTAATTAGCTCACGTCATTAAGGCCGTCAATGTTCAGCTCCAGCTCCTTCAAGCGGATGATGGTACGTTCGGCTTCGTCGACTTCGCTTTCCATGGCGTTGATTTTGAGGGCTAAATCGTGGAGCTCATTCTGGGCTAGCTCCAAGTCGGCGCGGTCAGGATGGTCTTCCGCTGTGTGCTTCAGCAGTTCCTGTAAGAGACATGAATATTAATTAGTCATCCGTCAAGGATAAGCCGCAAGGCCTTCCGCTGGCCACAATGAAGACATGCCTTGATCAGCAGCTCATAGCGCGGGATCCGCTGTACGGGCATGATTAGCAAAGCGTCCAGGTCCAATTTCCCCCGGTGCTCACGTGTCCAATCCTATCAAGAGAAAGCCGTCAGGTCCCCGCCTACCGTCTAAAATTAAGCCGCAGGCCGCAACATAACCTCGTCCTACGCAATAATTAGCCAACCAGGCTTTGGCCACTAATCAACCGAGAAGACTGTTTGTGCAAAATCGAAACGGACAATCGCAGAATAATCAGAATTGAAATTCGACCCTGAGTAAATCAAGGAAGCGTGTTTCATATACTGATGTTAATAATTCATCATGTTTAGTAAAGATAGCATTACGTTTCAGATGAAACTTTGAAATGTAGACAGTAAAGTTTTCAAATTAAAACCTACAGTCTTGTTGGTTGTAGCAAGGAACGAACCTCGAGGAACTTGACGAAGCATGGTCGAGTGGATTTTGCAAGTTTAATGGCGTCTTTGGCAGTCTTCCAGTTATTTATGAAGGCGGTGTAGGTATCAATCACAGATTCTTTGGTGAACTGCAAAGGTCAAGAGCGGTCAGCCATAAGATAAAGCCTAGCGGGTAGTTTGGCGCTTTAGCCTGGCTGTGAAGATGGAAGAAAGATGGTCTTACCGTGTCAACAACGAGGTCACCTATTTTTTGCCGATTATCCCAGTGCTCAATACGGTCTTTTAATCCCTCTAAGAGGGTAAGGTGATGAGCTGTTATGCTGGGGATTTGGTAA
Source organism: Ramazzottius varieornatus (assembly GCA_001949185.1). Classification (NCBI taxonomy): domain Eukaryota; kingdom Metazoa; phylum Tardigrada; class Eutardigrada; order Parachela; family Ramazzottiidae; genus Ramazzottius; species Ramazzottius varieornatus. The sequence goes on along the minus strand of BDGG01000015.1, from coordinate 1,223,233 downwards.
AACATGTTACTGGCCAGGGTTTTGTCCACCACTTCCTCGTTATTCTTCAAGGTCTCGTAGTACTACAAAGGAAGAGAGAGTCATTGACAAGTTTGTAGCGTAAAGAGCAGGGCCATCTGGCTAATTATACACTAGTTTCCACGCGTCATTATCACGCGAGACTTTTGTTTTGGTGTCCACAAAAGTCGTAAAGACAGAGACGTGGGGCACAATATTTGGGTAGAGAGATGGGAGATGGACTGACGTTGATTGGTCAGCCGATGAGGAAGATGGCAGCCTTTGAAGTGGATGATCGAACCTTAATTACAACTTCCGCTGTTCCTCACGGATGGTGATCATAGTCGTCGTACTAGACTGTGGCAATGTCACTTGAGTAGGCAGGTAAGACCTTTGCTGACAGATTCTTCAAGACACGTGAGATGGGCCCGTGGAAAATATTCCCGAGAAGAGGTCTCATAAATGAGACCTCTTGACTGTGCCTCCCGCTGCTACCTACGGTGGGTCGCCAAGACCTGCATTGACTTACACCGATCAAAGTAAGACTCTCTCCCTCTCCGGCCAGTTTCACTTTGAAGAGCGCAAGGAACAGCTCCATGTAAAACTGACACTTGTCAAAACGTACCTTCTCCAGTATTTGCAACGAGTCCACATAGGAGCTCTCCGTGTCGTACAGTTCGCGGACAATGTGCGTTCGGAAATCCTGAACAAAAGAAAAACATCAAATCAACGGTACAAAAAGTCCAACCTTGTAACCGGGGCCATCACATCATGGAGACAGTATCTCAGTTATCAATTTTTTTAAATGTATCGGACATGTTTATACCGTGTCGGCGAAGAGGACGACGCCGCAGGCCACCATCTTGGTGTCCGCTCTGATCATCGGACTTTGTAGTAGGTAATCGCTTTCGAACACCGGCAAAAACCCAGCGCACTTGATGGCGTAATTCATAGGTAAGTACAGAAAATCCCACTTCCCATCAAATATTCACAAATAGTTAGCGGTAACGCCAATGATCCATCAGTACAAGCCAGACTAATCGCGACCAAATTCCATGCCGATTGAGATCATCTGTGGCAAGCGGCTTTCGGCGCAAAACATTCTCACGAGCATTAGGCACGTCTGACTAAAATTAGGCGGACTTCATCTCGTACTGATGCATCAAAGACAAGGGTGTCCAGAAATTGGTAAGTGATATGTCGGGGAACTCTCAGCCGATGATATCAAAAGGTGCCAGGAAATATACACCCTTTCCTTCTGTATGCACAGTAGATGGCTTACTCAACTGACGTTATAGACCAGTGGGTGACATTTAATTTAGCCGGATGAAAATCTCTACACATGCACATCGACGTAACGGGCTGGCGGGAAACCCGAAGCAGTTGCAGCCTGTGCAAATAAACAGCCAACTGCCCAGCTATCGGCTATCAGAAAAAGGCATAAGTGAAGCCTTTCACAGTCATATCAATGACATCAACCCCCGACCCACAAAGAGGGAACAAAGCTCGGGCTGACAAGTCTGGAGGAAGCCAGAGGAGAACGAAAGACGTACGCGTGTGTACGGCGACAAGGTGCAGCATTCAAACCAAGCCTGCTGCCGCCATCAAGGCCGTCCTCCAGCCGGAAGTTCCTTATTATTATGCAGAACAGCGTGCTTTGACACGTAGGAATCTATGCTCCAACCATCATCATTATCCAGCAGGGATAATTGAAATGGAAGGTCTGTGCAGAGGATGATAAAGAAGAAGCAGTGGAGGTTCCCCCTTTTGCCAGCACGAGACTTGTCACCATCAGGCATATAACGGATGATCAAGCACAAGCTGCAGCTGGCAAGTCTGACTAATTGCTCACTTTTGCCCCTGTAACTGTGCATCTTCAGTGTGGAGGAGGGAAGAAAAGGACAAGATTAAATAGGAATTAGCTTCGGCATCGATCCAGGATGGACATGCGGAAGTATCCAGCACGCTTGAGTGCAATGTGGAACATTAATGAAAGAAGCGGACTGCCATGTCCAGGCATCACGCCATGCTGTTTGGCAAATCAGTTATTACCTCCAGCCGCAAACGTTTTAATCTGTGCTGTAATGCAGTCATCTTTCCCTCCTATGACTGGTGAAGTAAGCAAGCGCATCCTCCGGAATAGCCTAATAAGGAAGTGGAGGTCACCCCGGAAGACATCTCGTCTTTTGACAATTTCTGCTCCTTGCTGTCTGTCCATGCCCAGCCGCCTTTTTCCTCCAATGTCACAGGGACCAAAAGGAGCAAAGATCAAGAGGAAGAGCCGAGCTGACTACTGACTGATGACTTTTTCGACCAATACACCTTGGTGAAACTATAGGAAGCTGGAAGCGGTCCGTTGGCTTCGTCACATGATACAGTGTAGGCAAATAAGGTACACTAAGAGGGGGCAAGGCCAAAATCGACGTGATGTAGAAAGCAAACAGCTGATCAAGCTGCAATGCAGAGACGTGAACTGCCGCTTGATCTGCTGATTACTTCGAGCCGGAGTTTCTACGTCACTTGTCGAAATCTCGATTTTGGCCCTCCCCCTTTTAGAGTACCTTATTTGCCTACACTGTATTATGGAGGGGAATATCCCCCTAGTTTCGGTCAAGGCCGAATGTCCACGCCCATCTCTATTTTCGCCAAGCAATTCCACCACCTGTGGCCTATAGGGGCACCTGACTCCATTGTCAAACATCACTTTGATGCTATTTGTGCATCTACAAGCCCCCTGCGATCATGACCACGTCACTGATAATTTGTGGACCCATCCCATTGACGCCTTCCCCCCAAAACCACAATATTTACGCAGAGGCACTGTGTCGCCGGCGATACTTGAGCGTTTCATTGCGCTGCCACGTACAATCAAATACTTCATAGAGGGCAGTGTCCTCTTTCCCTATCTTATTTTTGGCTACAATAACGGGGTGGGTCAATGACGATTGACGACGACACACAAAGTACACAAGGCCTACGATGTGCGGCGTATACAATGTACGATATCGTCGCCGACAGTCCTCACCCCAAGACATGGTTTTAATGGAGACATCTGATCTGATGGTGGCCGGCTTATAAATAGCGTGATGTAATGGCTGATGGCCATTACATCAGGGCGGAAGTGCTTGGCACTTTGCTTACCGTGCTGCTGCTGGAGACGGTCGACAGGGAGATGCTGCCGCTCTCCGTCGGCATACTTTCGGTGGAACCCAGGCAGATGGCGCTGTCTGTTTCCTCCGTGATCTTCTTCCAGCAAGTGGCTTGGGCATCGGAGACGGACCGGCTAATGTCAGCGACTCGCAGTGTAGAGGAGGCGGAGGAGGGCTCTTTGTGCGATGTCGATCGGTACAGATCGGGCGAAGAGTACTGACGTCCTGATCGAATCGTCTTGTCACCATGATGCGTTCCAGCCGATTGCCGGCGCTTTGGACCTTGACTTGCATCCATGTGATGATTCGAGGCCAAGTGCTGATCGGCGACATGGTGAGGATGTAACTCCGGAAGTCCTGTAACAAACAGCAACTTACGATACTATACTATCAGGTTACCTTACCCAGTTCACCCCGCATACTGCAATACAGAACCACGATTCGGCAGTACCTTTTTGTGGCTTCTAATAGTACTGCTTGATGATATTCGAAATACGTTATCTAACAGTGGAGAAATGAAAAACCCAAAACCTGAAGTAATTTGATGGGCAGGGGTCATTGCATACTGGGTTTACTTATCGATGAAAAGAGAGTAGTGTAACTTGTAGAATGCCATTTGAAGGTTGAGGTACCTGGTGAGGAAGCAGGGCTCTCGTGGAGGAAGGTGAGATCCTGAACGAGCTGGCGCTGTCCACTTCGTTGTCGCTTGATCTGCTCCTCCTCCAGCCGCAAACCGAACGGTCCCCTGGGTAAGCGCTTATCGGAAGCTGCGAAGCTATCGTTGCGGTACTCCTTCCGTCCAACCGGCGGGGACATTAGGGCGGCAAGGCCCTGCCCTGAGCCACGAGCTCTCTCTGCACTAACCAGCGGATACATCTCCATGTAATGTCCACCGCTTTCCCTCACCAGGTCACATTTCAAATCTAAAGGCACATTAAGCATATTCTTCTTTGAGGAAGGAGTTCTCTTGGACAGTGGTGGGGCTTCCTTGATTTTGCTGGAAGAGGAGAGAATAGGTTCGCTGATGAAGCTGAGCGGTGTGGTGTTGCTATCGTCTTGGGGCATCTGGGCAATGGTGACGGCGGCCCGTTGGGGGTCGCTGTGGTAGCGCGGCTTGCCATTGCGTGACTCCTTCTGCTCGGAGGAGTCGGAGGTGGAGAGGAGTGTGGGACGGACGGAGGACGTCTCCGACATGGAAGTGTCAATGTAAGAGGAGAGACTGGTCGAGCCGGCCGTACTGTAGACACTGTCCGTCAAGGAGAAGGCACTTTCCGGGTAAGAGGCTGATGAAAGACGGTGCTCCGGCTCCTCGACTTGACTGTGCTGCCAGTGCTCCTGCTCGCTTCCCGACTGCACCAAAAACTCCCGACCTTGAACGATACCTGCAAAATAACAGACAAATATCACAGCCTATCACTTCCAATCAATCCTCATAGATACTAGCGCCTTGAGTTGCAGTAGAACCATAATATTATCTATCTTTGAGTTCGCTCATGTAAAAAATATTTGGTACTGAATCAGCGCGTAAAGCGGCTGAAAAGGCCAAAACTTGTCCTTGACAATTCAGCGAGGCAATCTAATATCCAATAAATGAAAACTTTCAAGGAATGAAGTCATAGTGAGGCATACCAGGTAATATTGTGGTGGAGGATTTTCTGTTAAGAGGCGGAAAAGTCATTGTGCGATGATCGTGGGGTTTACGGCTGTAATGAGTGTTTAATGAGGTAGCAGGAAGCGGGGTGGCCATCGAGTTGTCACTGTCGTCTTGCAGAGGCGAAGAAGGGAGTAGCTCCTCCTTGACTTTGTCGAAAGGCCGACGTTTATCTCGAGGCGTGCTTGATCTTTCCCATTGTTTACTGGCAGCCGGCGGCGTTTCTGTTGGAGGAGCACGCGACGTGACAGGCGGCACGGAGAAGACGTAGGAGGAGGATGTGGATTCCGTGTCCACTTCAAAGTTTTCAATCTTCGGCGCCTGGCAGCTCTCGGCGTAATCGTCCGAGACGACAGAGGGCAACTTGTAATCGCCGTCGCGCTTTGGCGGGACCTTCATCTCTGGCTCGTCAGCCGTGGCAACCTTGCCCAAGTCTGTTCTGATGCCCTTGTTGGTCGACGAGGCATCTCCTGTCTTAGCGTATGTGTGGAGTGAGCTGCTACTGGCTGTAGCAGTGGCCGACTGATCGCGCTTGCGGTACAATTGGTAGTGCTGACGAATGTCGCTAATTAGAGCGGCAATGTCTGCCGATACTTTATCAATGGCTCCGCTGTCCAAATCGGCCAGTGTCGATGAAGTGGCGAAGAGACCTGCTTCACGATCTTCCGATAATGTAACGCGTGGGCGTACACTTCGCTGCACCATCTTGAAACTCTCAACCTTCAAAACAATGAGAAAGTTCAATTTCTTAAACTTTCCTTCTGATGAAAATCTGAGAATAATGGATGGAATTCATCGGTACAGTTTTGGCAGCTGCGTTTGTCGATGTGCCTAACATAGACCGAAACTAATGGAGACCACTTGCTACAGCTGTCTAGATTTCATAATTGTAGTTTTCACATTAGAGTTGCCAGCCAGCGTGCAAAATCCCGTAAAAGATTTCTTTTGTTGTTTAATATGAGAATATGGCAAATGTAGACTGAAATATGCGGCATTGAACTTTTCATTGACTTTACCGTTGGTAGGAGGTCCTTGAGGGGGTTGTCGCTGATCTTGCCGAGTGAAGTGGTGCGGGTGATGGACGACCTTGATGCGGGTGTCGGTGGTACTTCCAGCAGGGAGGCAGCGTTGGACGGCAAAGATGTCGCTGCGGGAGATGCTTGCTGTTGACCCACTTTGCGCTGTTCGGCGCCGTTGGGCCATACTTTGGCTGCTGGTTGCCGTGGATAGGGGGAGACCGTGCGCGCCATTGTGGCTCCATGATGGCAAGACGACCCATTTCCCATCTGTTGCGCCGCTTTCTGCTGCCGATCTGTCAGGCGGAACTTTGAGAAATTCAAGCTTGCCAACAGACGCTCCAGACTGGAGCTGTCCGTCTTCGTCTCCCTCGCACTCGTCTCCACCACATTCCGCTCCTTAATAAATGACACTTTTCATTACTGGCTCAGCACATCTGAATGCTGTGACACTGTCTGACATGTGTATACAAAGCTGCTCTCATCTTACTCCATCCCGAAATAGCCGGAGAGCCATTCACAGCCAGCCAACTTACCGACTGATGGTCAGCTCTTCCTCCACTTGCAGGCACTGCGCTCCGAAGAAGCACCGCAAAGTCCCCGGACGTACTTTTCTTTGGTTCTTCTTTCCCTAAACAAGATTACAGTCAAATACAGCATCTGATTTTGTTATGTCTTGGAATTGTTTGGTCAGGTCGATTAGTAATAGTTCTGCCCCTTTGCTGTTCTTACCAAAGAAAAATGAATTGAGGAAGCCCGGTGAAAGACTTGGTTCTGTGTGGGCATGGCCTTGGCTGAGGTTGGTGCTTGCTTGTGGGGGAAGAGGGAGAGTGTCTGCGAAGGGCGGACTGAGCGCTCGATGGGCCAGCGGGGACAATGGTTCACTGGCAAAGACGGTCTTGTCGGGCCCTCGCACCAGCAAACGTGCCGAGGCCGAAGCTGCCTCTTGATGCGTGGCAGGAATGTGAAGTGGAGCGGGTGCAGCTCTCTTAGCCGGTGCAGGTGAAGCATTATGACCACCAGCTGCAACCTCGCTGAAGAGCTTAACCAGGCCGCCGACGCTGTTGTGCGGCAGGTTGACCGTTGTAGTGTGGCTGGGGAAAGGCCTGACCTCGACCAGGCTGCTCCAGCTCTTGTGTGGCAGAGTGGAGGACGTGGTCGGAGGAAGCCTGCTGGGGCCGCAGCTGGCGCCAAGCGGCGGAAGCGAACCTTTCCGACCGTAGGCACTTCGGGGAAGGGAGAAGGCCATGGCCGAGAAGCGCCGGCCACGAGGCACGGAAGGAGGCAGCAACGACGCTTCTTTACTTTTCAGCTTTTGCGACAGCGGACCGAAATCTTCCACCTCGTCAATCCGTAGATGACAGCCTGAAACGCCACAACCCCCAATGACAACCTCACCCTTGTAGTTAGGATGTTTGCCTTCTGAGACAGATGGAGACATCGTCAGTTAGAAAAAACACCATCTGAAACATCTTCTAGATTCTCCAGCCAGGAAAGTGCACTTCGATCAAGCAGATTATCGCGCAATAGGAGCGCTGTTGGTAAATGTCAAGGACAAATTATTCTGCCCATAGAAAATGTACGAGGCTCTACCTATTCATAGCATGTAGGCATATGCTGACAAAACCCAGTAGGGATGGAACCGGGAAATCGTAAGATGAGTATAACGTCGCACTTACCATGAGCGTGCTGTGGCTCGGTGTGGATATCCAAGGTGGAAGGTCGCTTGGTAGCAACAAGATTGTGGATAGAATCCATGCTATCGTAATGCCGAGCCAGCAGGAAGCGCTGATTTCGTGAGCGAGATTCGACATCGGCTAATAAGGCATTGAACTCGTCGACTTTCTTGGCGGCTTCCTGGGCCAAATGGTCCAGGCGGCGATGGCTCTCCATCTCATGGGCCACCACGGCAGCTGCTGCCCTATCGCCACCGTTTCCTTTCGTAACACCAATATTCTCCTCTTTCATCTCCCTTCCAGCAACACAACGCCCAATTACGCCGGCCAAACGAGCTGGCAAATGTGGCGGACGAGCGGCCAAACCAGCCGGTGAAAACTTAATGGAACGACACTGCCATTTAATGTCCTCCTTTGCTCACTTCCAGCAGCCCAAATGACTCTCCAGCCTAAAATTAATATCCAACATAAGCACGACAGCAAGACAGTAATAAGCCAAAAGAATCATGTGACAATCTGCCGTTAAACCAGAGGAAAGCACACAGCGAAAAATCCCAAAAGATTCTGGAAGAGAAAATGCAACAGATGCTTCAGGCGTTACGCACCACTTCCTTTTCCTTACTCTTCGTGATCTCTTCTCACTTCTTGAGCCAACTTCTGGCCGCACTACAGTAGAGTGACTCAGTCAGACTTCGGAAGGAATACAAGCGGGAGCGATGGCGGAGAACCGGCGAATCCGACGTCAGCTCGTGCCGGATGATTCAACGGAAGAAGAACCTTTAATAGTGTATCCATAAAAGAGTGAATGTATACACCATGCAACTGATGCGAAGTGTCGTCAGTCTGTTTGAGTGATCGCAGATTGGAAGGGTTTACGGCAAGACGCTTCCCACCGTAGTGCTAATAAGGCTCGCGTCGTACATCCTCATTATATCAGTATCTACAAAAAGACAATCTTCCGCCATTATGACATCTACTCAGTGGGAGATATTCATCCCGCCATCACTATAGTCCGCTCGACAGTCGTCAGGAGGCCTAATGTTGACTTTGACGAGTGTCGAATATCAACATCACTCAAACTTTGCTATACGCCGAGGTTCTTCAGCAAGCAGCACCACAATCTACACCACTTGATCAGAGTGGTTGATACTGTCGCCGGTATATACAGTATGTGCGTCGCCTGGAACCCAAACGCACAATAGGAAGAACAAAAGTCCAAGACATGTTTTAAAAACCAAGCATAATTTAGCTCAATAATTAAACAAAGTGTAAAATCAAGCATAGCCAGGACATCATTGCAAAGACACCAGAGCGTTGTGATACTCCAGTAGTGGTCAAGTGGAGTTGCGCAGAGTTATTAGGAGAAAAGCTAAGCTCGACGACAGAGTGGCAGAGCCACTTTGAGGCTAATGGCGTCTTTCACAAGCGGGGGGGGGGGGGGGGGGTTACAAAGCTCTTTTAAAGACCTTACAGAGTAATAGAGAGCGAGGTTTTAACGGTAGGCGCGATAATGCCGATGTGAAATGCCATGTAAGGGCGCAAGTTAGAAAATGGGCACTTGGTTCCTGACGGCGTAATGATATCGAGTAGCAAGTCGCCAGGACAAGGAAATCCATTGAGAGGCCGGTCAGTCGAACGAGAATTAAACAACAGTTAGGCGGAATAGAAGGACGGAGGGCTACGGCCTAAGTATTATAGCAGCCGGCACTTGAGCTAAACTTAGCCGCTCAGTCACAGGACAGATGAAAGTCACCATTATATGCGCCAATGTCAGACAACCTATACGGATCATCAGATCACTGCATAACCATCCATCCACCATGCAACTTCAGGGTATTAAAGGTAGGTACCTGCATAGTGAAACTGAAACCTCAACTATGCCCCTCATCCATCATGGATGCGGAAAGTCCTCAAAACTGCCTGCGTGTTATAGAAACAAGACGGTGAAGTTTTCTGGGTAGAGTGTAGAACCATCAGCGTAACTGATATGGGACTGCAACACTGAACAATGGCCGTTTCAATATTTGCTCGATCCCTGCCTAACTTAACATCCGCACCGCGTCGCCAGCCGCCAAACGTCCAAGCTCAAACCAATGGTTACAAATCACAGAGACAAACAGCACCTTCACAGATATAGAGGTACAGTCGATGGTTTTGGCAGAGATTCCAAGGAGCGCCAACAACAAAGCGCAGGTCTGACGTACCTCAATGGAGCATTTCCTGCAGTTGACATTGAAGGGTGAAACCTCTTCTGCGATGACTGGATGAGTGTGCCTTTACCATCCTGAAACAAGATAAGACAAATTTCAGAGAGTGCGCCACTTTTGTACGTCAAAGTCGCTGCAGTCTATTATCTTGCGACGGGCAGAGCCTGTGCAAGCTGGCAACAAATAAGGCAAAGGAACCTTCTGATGAACGAAGGATGGCCCAACAGAATAACATGATAACATTTGGCCCGTGGTCAGTTAACGAGGGTTTTGACGAACAGGGCCAGCCGGAAATCGGATTTATGACATTTCCCGAGCAAGATAGGCGGCATATGGCCGCGATCCCATTCCCCTGTGTAACTATGCTGTCAGGTAAATTGCTCCAAGTTGACTGACAGTGTTTATCACCATTTGTCCATTCGACCAGCGGTCAGCCGCCATCCCTCGCGCCCATTCCCTACACAACGGCCCCGTATGACAGTCGATAAAATCCGCGGTAATGAAGGGGCTAGTTCAATTAGCATGCAGGGCCTAAGCTGCCAGAGAGCAACAGGCCAGACAAGTGGCCGGCTCAAGTCTCGCTCAGATCTGACGACAGTCCGGGCTCCTCAAAGGTTTTCACACACTGACCTGCTGATACACATCTCGCCTATAAACATTAGCCTTTAATTGCAGCGCAGCGGATCATAGTTCACATTAGCCTAAAGCCACTTCCCCCTTCACTCTTGCGCATCGGGCTGCTGGTAACACGAGCTGACATTGTCCGCATCAACAAGACACTTCTCGATCATTGGGGTGGTCGCGCTCGGGCGTTTCCTGTTGGCCAGAACCCACGGACAAGGTACTTGACTTACCTACTTGCCAATTACGTCAACGAGCCATCACAGCTAGAGCTCGGCCACTCCGAAACGACGGTCGACTCGACGGGTAAATATCTCAGCGCCTTGACTCTCCTATCCACGCTCAAAGATTCCTTTCCCTCGGGGTCACGGAAAGACAACCGATGAATATGCATATATTATACACTGTCAAGATAACCTTCCTTCAAGATTCATCGGCAGTTGCTACTAAACGCCGCTTACGTACAGTCTGTGGCAAGAGCCAAGAGGAAGAAGAAGTCTACCGGCACAGCACAGCAGCCTTCTCAAGTCTGGATACACACCACCGCTGCCTCAATCAATCTTGTACTGGAGGTACTGGAGAAATTGACAAGTAGAAGGCAATAGGTGCTGGAGTGGATTCAACAGCTAATGCCTACTCGTTCTTCCAAGCCGCGAAGACGATGATGACACTGGAGCGCCGCTGAACCGTCCGTTCTTAGTTGTGTACGTCGAGCGAAAGTAGGCTGGGTTCATGGCTTAGCCAACCGTAGCAGGGCGGTCCTGACGTAATCTCGCATTCCAGCAACAAAAAGGGTAGCGTAGCGAGATTCGATTCTCGTCCTCCTGTGCCCAAGTTAGCGTCTTGTCGCATTGGACAGCCGATATGATGATAAAGCTGATTTTATGGCAAGCTGGTCTCAGATGGACGCGCGGTTCAGAAGCACACAGTGCGACGATGAGGTGTATAAGTACCGGTATTGCGAGAGCGTCACACGTCTTCCCACAATTGCTATGTATCGGTGGTCAACCTACCTATCTACAGTGTAGACAAATAAGGTACACTAAGAGGGGGCAAGGCCAAAATCGACGTGACGTAGAAAGCAAACAGCTGATCAAGCTGCAATGCAGAGACGTGAACTGCCGCTTGATCTGCTGATTACTTCGAGCCGGAGTTTCTACGTCACTTGTCGAAATCTCGATTTTGGCCCTCCCCCTTTTAGAGTAACCTAATTGCCCACACTGTACCTACCAGGTAGCACGAGTTACGTCATACCCTGTCGATCGTACGGTAAGGTTCGTGCCACTGTCCATTTTTCCGATCGGCAGGATACTGAGACGAATCAATTTTGTTTTAATTAACCGGCCGTTTGCTCCAGTTGATTTGTACCGAATTGATTGATGGGGCACCAGTTCATGACGCAGCAAAAACTTAGTAAAGCTAGAAAAACTCCAAAAAATTCCAGAATATTTCAGAAAACTTCCAGAAAAATCCAGGATTATCCCAGGATGATAATCCTTGCTCCTAGACGTTCGAGCACTGCCTGAGAGGGGACGACGTAGGCTCTCCGGAGGATTTAGCGTATAACTCAGCTCAGCGACGTACGATACCACACAACGGCTGTTCTCCAGCTAAAGCTCGCTTTCATGGTCAGGAGATTGCTTATGATGAATACGAGCAGACAAAGTTTATACGGTGTAATAATAATTATAGACTCCAATGTCCATGAATCTGCTCTAGCAAAGATGGAAGCTGGCCAGGGCCAGCGTTGAGCCTGTTGATAAGGCTGTCCATGATCACAGGTGAGACAATGGCGTCGCATTTTACTCACTCACACTCCTTTCCCCCTCTCGACCTTCCGATCATCGTCACATCCACTCTCTCCTTGGATTTATTCGACCTTCCCCCAATTCCACTTGTAACTTGAACGCCTTCAAGCAAACAATTGTCCCTACAATGGCCGCTGGCCCAGAAAAGAACAATACCAATAGTTTGCACGCCATGGCCAAGAAAAGTGAAAGTCTGAAAGGGGAAAGGATGAAAGAAAGCTTTGTTGACATTTTGAGCGAACGCAGAGGTGGAACAGGCGGAAGATGAAGTCGGAACACGAGGAACAGGCATTAACACAAGCCGAAGGAACTGTCCCAGCGGTCAGGCAGCAAGTCCAGAAGAACGTTTGGGTCATGATGCCCACCGCAAGGCCTCGCGGTTCAACAGTTGGGACACATTGTCGGAACCAACGGAAGAACTTTTGTTTGTTCCAAACTGACCAGAACGGCGTGCCGTGCGGTCAGTTATCTCGCTGCGATGTCTTCAGCACGCACAACAGGCATTAATTCAACCAACAACTTCCCTCCTGCTGTCCAACCTTTTCAAGATATCTTTTGACAAACGATCTATTCACGCGTGTCAGCGCCAAATTGCCTCTGACTGCTGCCCACCTCCTCCCGTCTTCATGACTGATCAAGTGGCTAGTACAGAAGTGTGAAATTCTTGTGGCTATTTATAAGTTAATATCGCGCTGGAACGAGTGAAGCGGTTACTGACCAGCTGGACAAGTTTTCCTACAAAGATCCCCATAAGCGGGACCAAGTAGCCACATGGACATCGCCAGCACGTGAAGAACACATAATGATTCCGCGATATTTAGACTGGTTGGCTTTGCTCGAATGAATGGTCGTTGAGGTCTACGAGTTCAACCAAGTTCTCTCGTGGCATCTTGGCCGTCGAAATTTAGTTTATGGCCGGAATGAAGATAAAAACAGGCAATTTTCAAAGTAAATGGTTATACATTGAGAGCTAGTCACTTCAGTATTTTACAGTCAAACAAATTACTTACTGTCTGCAAGTACGCCGCGGTTATTGGTCAATTGACCGTATCCATCGTGAAATACGGCACTGGGTCACTTTGGCTGTGGATGCATGTGTTCTTGGGTGGGTGTCTGCGTCGGTATAAATCTCGTTGTGAAAGGTCGTAGAGATCAGAAGTGCCGTATGGAGCAGCCCATGGATACTAAATATTCAATGTCAATACCGTTATCTTTCACAGTTGAGCTGGTCCGTCAGGCGGCATGTCCAAGCAGCAGTCAAGCAGGACAAATTTCAACTGACATTAGCAGTGGAGCAATGCGTCGCGCCATGCTATTGTAACACTTCAGAGGTTCTGGGCCTTAGCTCACTGCACTGACCACCTAACTTACAAAGTACCAGGGCCTACTGCGCGGCACCATGGGTTTCCATCTCACAAAACAAACAGCAACTGACATATCGGCTTGTAAACAGGCCACCAAGTGCATTTTGCCTCGGTGGAGAACCAACGCGCCTACTCGATCTGCTTTCAAGTTAGGTATCTCGTCTCTTCAAAAAAATCCCGCGTATGTGCTGTGAACTGACCGTGTGCTTTACTGGGTGACGCCCTGAAATCAACATCATTGTACACCTGCATAATGCAGTCTACACAGATTCTTGATGAGGTGGCTGTGGGTAGATGGTCACGCACAGCACCTCCTTAGCCGCTTTCCATATTCATAAGATGGAAATGTTCACTTCGCTATTTTCTGCTATCTCCATTACTCTAGCTAGACCGCAACATCAACAATCCCTCTATGATAATTCTTCGTGCCAACCTTACTATGGCGTGCGCGCGGGCTGATGTGGGAAACCGACAAGACATCCATATAAAGTTTGGAGAGACTGGAAACACAGATTTGATATTGGTCTTTGACCACACCCAGTAAAACAAATCCTGTATGCTGGTTGATGTCAACTGTGCAAAATTAAAATTTGAAACGAAAAATCAGTATGTCAGAAAGGCCTGGCGGCTCACCAGGAAACTGCATGCTTGTCTGTAGCAGTCGGCGTCTAGTAGGAGTAAAAACAAGAAAAGTATAGACTGTGTAAGGTCTGGGCCACTAAGACGTAAGAAAAATACTCATTGTAATGACGCAGAGGGTAGTGAATGCTGCATTGTCGCATTGTAAGACTATAAAATCTTTGGCACATTGATAATTAAGAGTTAAAAGCGCCTACGTCTCTTTTCCGTCGTTAACTAAATCTTGACTTCCCATCCGAGAAGGCATAGACTAGCGTTATCATTGGCACAGTTAGCATTTCCCCTCCAGTTGTGGTAGCCGGAGCCGGCACTGAGGACAATGAGGGTTGAGTGCCACCAAGCACTGGTCGTTGGACGTGACTTACTTCTATCGCTCTTGACAAACTTGGGCTTGTTGGAGGGCGCCTCCGACTTGTCATCACTATAGGCCGTCGTCCTACTACACGTGTCCAAGTAATCGCTATCCTTGGAGCTGAGCTTGGAGGAAGGCAAGTACGGTAACCAGTCTGCGTGACCTGAGCCGGCTCCATTGTGGAGCATGGATATGGGTCGAATGCTACTGTTGCGTGAGATGACTGAGCTTTGGTCGGGTGTTGGGATGAAGGACATGGGTCGTGCACTTGGCGGGTGAAAGTCGGCGTCCAGCGGCAAGAGGGGAAGACTGCGGCGTCGACGAGCTTGGAGGCGCACTTGCTCCTTGGCCAGCGACTCTTGCGAGCTGCAACTGCCGCCCATCAGAGCGTCGTATAGACCGTAAATGTCGGGCGAATCGTCGGTCCACATCTGCATGATGAGCTGGTTGCCGCCTCTCTTGCCACTGAAGGAAGAGTAGGCACTATCGACAAAGTCGCCTTGAGAGGGGCTTGGTTGGCCAACTGCAAGCTTGCGGCTGATTGTGCGTGGCTGGAGAACGAGGAGGAGGTTGGCCGAGCCGCTGTGCGAGTGAAAGGAAACGGAAGGGCGACTCAGCGTGATGGGCACACCTGAAGTAAAGGACAGCCTTATGCTTCATCTTGGCAGTGAACGTATATTAGCTGCAACGAACGCTCAGCGACAGCCAAGTGCAGTAGGAGGCCCTAAGTTACCTTCTAGTTTGGGGAGGGCGACTCGAACGATCAGGCCGACATTTGTCCCGACCCACAGGGAGCCTCGGAAGGCCAGCAAGCTACAACACACAGTGGGCAAGTCACGTCACCGTAGGAAGCCATAAAGGAGAGCATACTTGGAAGTTACCTGGTGGCGAAGATGCTTCCGGCGGATCTATCCCACTCTCGTTCTGCAAGGAGGCGGTTGATGTTGGAAGCAATGTTGATATCTTGCAGATGCTTGAACGTCTCCAGGTGGAAGAGACTGAGAATGGAACTGTCCTTGTAGGAGACCCACAAGCCCGATCCACAACGGGCCAGCTTGTCAATGGCACCGACCAAGGCCATCTTCGCTTGATGCTCTTCCTGCATGTTCAACTGCTATATATGTATGACAGTCAATGATCATACTGCGGAACACAGTCAAACTTACCAGTACGGTGTCATCGGAGCACTGCAGAACGTGAATGTGCTTGTCGACGGCACAGAGGATCTTATTGGGTAGCATTTCCGCCGTAGTCAAGGTCCCTTGTGGGGCACACTGTATGACACTGCTGGAGCTCAAGTCCCAAAAGTCATCGACAGCCCGTTTATACACATGGACATGACAGCTAGCCGTCGCTACATAGACCTTATCACAGTTGAAGAGAATACGTCTGACAGGGCCGCCAACTCGGAAGGAGCCCAGGGAGATCACTTTGCAGGAAGCCGAGAAGATCATGACCGAGGCGCCTTCCGTCCCGATCCACACCGTGTCATGTGCCAGCGAAGCACTGACACTGCCCTCCACCACCTCACTCTCATAAGCACCCGGAATCCATTCACAGGAACTAACCTCGCTTTGGCCTAGGTTGATGCTCATTAGCTCGACGGACCGAGTGTCTGCAAGGTCTTGACAAGAGGCCGAAATGCTCTTGATGGCCTCGATGGACAAAATACTGACTCTGGAGTTGCTGCCGTCGCTGCTGCATAGGTACACCAGCCCGTCCGTCCTGCTGCCTTTCTTGCCTGAGGGCACCTCCTCTTTCTTGGACAGAAAGTAGTAGCAACCGCAACGGTACTGCAACAACAAATCAATTTGACATTCTTTATCAGCAAAAACCCCTTGTACCGTCAGTTAAGCAAAGCCAGCAATATTCACCGATTATTCACAAGTGCTCACCTTTCTTGTCTCTGTTATCCCAAATTTTCGTCTGTCTGTCTGCCTGTCTTATCTACCAGAGAATTTAAATCGCTTGGATCGTTCTTTGCGGTACGATTTCGATGTGAAATAAAGAGTGTAACTCAAGCCTAGCTGATTGGCGTTCTAGTGTATCATAGTCAAATTGACCAGGGTGCAATATTAGCGGCTGGTAATTAAACGTTCGGCCCTAGGTTGTGACTGCAGCCAAATGAGATTAGAGTTTACCGTGAATTTCTTTGGCGATGTTTGGCAGTGAAGAGCTCTGGAAATGAAGAAGAGAGGACTGTTGATGCCACGGACTTCGGGATCATCCCATGAGGGATTCAGTCTCTTATCTAGGAAACACAAGGACGCTAACTAATGTAAAACGGTTATGGAGTTATTAGCCAGAAGAAGGTCATAACGATGACTGACGAAGCCTACCATGGACTAGTTTTGAGAGATGTAACAAGATAATCCACATGACCTTTTCCTTGTGCTTGCCGGCTTGTAGCACAATGCGGCTTTTTTGCGTTCTGCTCAAATGGTTAAAGTTAATTACTCGTGACGAGACAGTCTTCACTGCAGGTGGTACCATATTAAAAAAGTCAGATAAACCTACTTTGAGCGACCGATGGGTACCAGCAGTTGAAAAGTGCAGTCATCCGTCCGAGCGGCTTCCTCCATTTTAGCTTGAATGGTCGACTGAATATCCGCTAAGATATTTCTCAACTTCGACAGCCTTAAATCCTAAAAAAAACAACATTGCTATTGATTCACTTTAGAGTCATAGACAAATCACAACAATTCACTTACGAAGACGATAACTTACCGCGTACTCAAACTTCATACTTTCGACAATGTCAAAGACCCTCTTCATCGACTCGTAGTCTTGTCTCATATCGCCCATTTCCTGATACAGCGTCGTTATTGTGTCTATAAAATGATACATATATAGATGAAACGATCGGTGTACCTGTCTGTGAGGCACAACAGGAAAACTCGACAAAAAAGACGTCCATCCAATCGTACACCTGCATACATCGACCCGTGAACCTTTTACGGCGCCCTTGTATGCAGGTGCATGAAACGTCACCGTAGTTTGTCTGTGTCGGCCTCATCCAGCAAAAAGCTCTAAAGAATGGAATGTGTAGCTTAGTACCTGAAGGTTTGAAGGTGGAACTTTCTGTCTTGGATAATTCGTTGGGCACTGACGAATGAGCGGGTGTGACCTGATAGCCCAGGAATTTGAGGGGCTTCTCATCGATGACAGTAACGTCGGCCACATTAACGATCCATAGCGGACTGTAGCGGTCCTGTCGGTCGAGTCTAGGACAGCTTCAGGTTAGCCAAACTTTAGGTAAATATTTAAGCAGCAGTGCCTTTGACATACTGGTGGGTTGCGCAAATTAACAAGTCGTTGAGGAGGAACAAGCGTCGTTGTTTCATTTGTATCAAGCCGCCAGCCGATGTCAGCTCCTAAACGACATTACACAACAGACTGTCACTCGGCAGACAAAGCACACATCATTCATTACACGGAATGGTCGAGGTGATTAATGTCCCTTCCTAGCCAATGTAGGAACGCACCAGCTCGCTGAAGTCGTCCTCCGCAATGACGCGGCGAGTAATGTCGTCTGATGCGTCGGCACTGCCGCCGCCACTTGTTGAATTACGATGGCTGGCTGGAATTTTGGCCCACTTGAGCACTTCAAGCGCCTTCTGTGTTTGTTCGTTTTCACGTTTTCGCTCGTTTAATGAGTCCGTTAACGTCTCCAGATGCGTTAGAGCCAGCTGTAATGAGATCCGATCGGCCTTATCCGACGATGTATGCTTGAGCAAATCCTACAAATGGCGCAAACTGTCAAAACACTTATAATCACCCACGAAAGCAAACCTATACAAATATTCCAGATTGATATGCTAATTTCAATTAATCGATGATCAGAAAAATCTGAATAGGCAATCGTCTCACATAATCAACCGGGCGTACGAGCGACGTCAAGAGTCTCTGTTTTACGACTCTGCATACAGCATACTCCACATTTGTTGTAATGCCGGTGTATGCAGGTGTGCGATAAGGTGCATTCTGTACCTGAAGGAGTAGGATGAACTGCGGGAACCTTTGGACAGGTTTGACGAGAAGTCCGAAGAGTGGAAGGCGATCTTTGCTGATTTCCTGCTTCGTCTGAAAAAGCAAAAAACCCCTCCGTCAGTCTTCGCAACATCCGTCAAAGTTCACCAAATACGATGAATTTATTCGGTCACAGCAAATATGAACAACTCACCCGCAGAAAGTCAGCAAAGGCCGGCAACTTTTGTGCTGCTTTCTTGGCCGTCTCTAATGCGATATCGAAATTGCAGACGTAAGCAGCATAGACTTCTCCTACGTACGATTTGGAGAACTGCCAAAGAAAATCCACATCATTCACTTCGACACCTAACTGATTATCCTTCCGGGTGTTACTTACTACATTGACAAAGATGTTCCCCAGCTCGTACAAGTTCTCGTTCTTCCAATTGTCAAAGAGGTCTTTCAACGCTGAGCGTAGCATCAGGTGCAACTGCAGGATCTGCGGGATCTTGAACAGGATAACGTCAATCTTTTCCGGCCGCAGAATGGGCGGAGACGCTGACTTGAGCGGCTCTTGATACTCCTACAAACAAAGACCTTCTTTGCATAGATCTCCGACGAGAAAAAGACAGACAACAAAATAACTGTAATTGCAACTGTAATGACCGACCTTTACGAGCCTGTACAGCGACTCGACGTAGGAATTTTCACTTTCGATGATGGAGGAGAGAATGTGCCGTCGAACAACCTGTCATCATCAACAGAAGGGATAATAATTAGAATGGTTTTCCAAACGGGGCGGAACAGTTTGGCGCAGAGCTTCGAACAGACAAAAATGCAACGGTCATTAATTCACTAACTTCATCTTGGCGCAGTTCGGTCCTGACAGGCGGCAGTCGTAGTGGAGGTCCGATAGTCCCGATCAGCACGCATTCGTCGGGATAGCCTACTTCTGAAACAGGCCGAATGTGACTGTTACGTCGCTGAGAAGTCTTCACTCGCCTCAACGAGGCCTGAAGCAGCGGCAGCATTCTCTCATAATCCCATTACAATCCTTTCAACATTTGACAGCAAAGATCAGAAACGATAAGTTCCGAAACTATTCCCGGGACTTGAGAACCTTTGATTAACGCTCTTCGAGATATTTTCAGGATATTGCAAAACTTTTCTTTGTCTGACGAAAAACTGGACTCTGTCACATGCGTGTTGCGCAAACACAAGGCTTGACTGGGGGAGTAATACATGGCGATAATATGCTTATGTCCCACTTGCTGCTGCCTATTTTTACGATAAGATTTTACAGGCGTGAAAAAGTCATAAATTTGTTCTTGGTCAAACAAATAGCGTCATTGCCAGCCGACACTGCCTTTTTGCAGCCCTCCCCTACATGTATGAAATGAATTTCGCCGTCAAGTTTACCGCCACAGAAAGAGAAAAATATCCAAACCAGTTTTGAACACGGTGCTTTCCTCTATTTTCTTCTTCCTTGGTCTCGCTCGATTCGTGCCAGTCCAAGCATTGATAGGCCCTTTACAACATTCATGCCTCGATACAAAAGACATTACGGACCAAAATATTATCGAGTCAAGCATGGCACTGTGATATGATGAGAAACAGAACCACATAGCCAACAAGCACTTGAAAAGATATCGTTACCGACCGACGTAATCGGAGAACTTTGCCGTCTCTCACCTACACGGCCATTAAGGATAACACAGCTTAACTCGCGCAAGCCGTCACCGCGGTCCCTACAAATCCTACTGTGAACCCCGACAAACGGCGCCAGTTCAACCCGGATGTTCAATGAATGGCCTTTTGACAGGAAATTTCTCTCACCTTCTTCGGCGAATAGCTTATCAGCTTCCAGCTGAAAGTCATATTCGCGTTTCCATGATATCGTCAGACGTTTCAGTATGGAGCTCCGTAAACTCTGCCGTCGGAATTTGTCCGTCTCGGGCGTTATCTCCACTCTCTCCACACAGACTTCCGGCGATCGCTGGAAGACCTCTTTCATTGGGTCATTTGGAAGATGATTGTCTTGCGGAGACGATTTTGAATCTGGCAACAAGATGGGCTTGGTTGGGGTGAATTCGTCCAGCGGTGTAATGTGCTCTTGTTCTTCTTCCTCCGCATCGACCCGCTCTTCCACCACAGTCTCTTCTTTATCCACCGAGATGGAGGAACATAACGACAACGAGTCCAATTCCTCTTCGTAACGGAAAATTGAAGACTTATCTCCGCTCTCCTCCGACTTGGTCGACAGGGAAGACGAACTCCGATCTATAAAGCGAAAGTGCGTAGATTATGGGAAGAATATTCCGAAAAGTCAGACGAATTTGAAAGTATCACTCTTACAGCTTTCCTTCTGTTCTTGGGTATCGTCCAAAACAGTCCCAATACTTTCGAGTGTAACGAGCGGACTGCCGATCAAGACCAAATCCTGGTAAACAACTTCAACTTCTGGCAGAGAATCGACGGGATCCTTACTCGATTGTAATTCCAATGCGGGATGGTCTTGCACATGAATGACTTCGTCTATCACAGATGCTGGTGGAAGGGAATGGTCCAAAGTATCAGCTGATAACGGTTGCGAGTTCACGTCCATCAGAATGAGAGGACAAAACGCCTTTACGACATTTAATTCCAGCACTTAAACGACCATGTTATACATTGAGCAAACGACTTGGTTGGCATTCACATTTCACTCGCAGATCTGCAATCATACATCGAGTTATGGACCGACCTCTTTCTTTCAAGATGCAATCAGATCACAAGAGAGTGCGTATTCGCCATCACAGCCCACCTTTGCCGTGATGGAAACAACACATGCGCCACTTGACAAAAAGCAAGCTTACCTAGCTTGTAAAACTGGCGCCGCTCTCGGACAAGCCGTCCTCGGTCTCGCACGGAAATAAATAACAGCCACCTACAGTGCCTTGGGCCATCATCATTGGCACTCTTCAGCAGAAGACTTGTTCACTGGGCTTTGATTAGAAGCAGAAGGCAGTGGAATGAGTCGGTGATGTCGGCAACAACCAAAGATGCTTCTTGACGTCAGCTGAGTGATGGCGCGGCGTGTGGCTTGCTTCTGGCAGCTTGTCCAGCGGAGAGCTTTGACGATGATGAAACTTCAACGAAACAGAATCTCCGTCAAAGATGCATGCGACTTCGCGAATTGTGATTTGGAGTTTTTGTTTGTCTACTTTGGGCAGAGCTGCCAGAGACAGAGAGGGCAGAGGAGAATCTGAGAGTGGGATGTGTACGAACGTCGCACCCCACGCTTTCTTCAAGAAGGCGATCATGAATCTGACACAAATCAATCGAAGGCTGAGTGTATAATTGTCAAATCATCTCGCTGGGCTTATCAGCCAGTTATCGCAGTTTCGGCAGTGTTCACGCTAGCAAAATGACAAAAACGTCGAAGTTTTCTTGAAAATATCTTCCAGTTCCATTGTCCCGCACTCCACAGGTACGGCTTCTTGTGAATCTCGGTTGTCTGTCTTGCCATAACGGTGTACGGGAAGTCTTTCAAAGCGTCGTGGGGAAGCAGCGAGCAAGCCTCGCTGCTAGCGTATTGAATGGACCCAGGAGAGATGAGCTCGCGGATGGCAGCTTGACCATATCGTTGTTCGTCCTCGTTGAAAGTCGCCCTGGTAAGTTGGTTCCCCATGTCTGTATCTGCTAAGGTATGGTCCAGCGCTTCGAGCTTAGGATGAACGAAAGGCGAATCAGATGTACGGTCAGTTTGCTATTCATCGTAAGATCTTTCGGGATCTTGCAATGTATGCAAAATGGCTGCTTCTGCTAATGATGTCAACCTTTATCTGAAGTCTTAGGCTTCTCATAATTATGCTCTACTGCCGCTCTGGCTTTCCTTTACTGTGTCTTCAACGCAACTGGCGGAACTTTTCCCTTCATTTCAGAACGTGGCCGTAAGTGGTACATATGCCGTTTTCATGGCCTATTCTTTCCCTCTTCCTCCCTTTGAGTACATCAACGGCCACACCGACGAGAATTACCGTAAAGGCAAAGCTCCCCAACCTCCCCCCGTTCCTTCCAAAGGCGAAGCCTTCAGCGTCTTTGGAGCTGCCAGCTGGAACGACGACCATATCGTTCGACCACTAGAAAGCATCAACATCCGACGGTTATACCCTCAGTCCTTCGACCGCAAGCGCGAACTGAAGAAGGCAGTCCACTCCATCCTGGCCACCTTCCTCGATCTACTAGACGTCCTTGTCAAGTGTCCGCGCTCTCCAAAAAGAAACGAGAAGCTGGAGGATATCAACCTGTTGTTTATCCATTTCCAGCATCTCTTGAACGAGTACAGGGTCCATCAAGCCAGGGACGCGGTGCGGAACATGCTGGAAGTGCAAAGAAGGCAGACGCTGGAGCTGACGGATCGGCTGAACTCCCTGCTGCACAACGCCACGGCCATTGTCGCCTCCACAGAAGCTGTCAATCTTCCTCCTTCTCAGATAACCTCCTTAACCTGGGACATTGCTGGCCTGAAAGCCAAGTATTTCGAAACTTTATCGCAGTCGAGAAAAACACTCCAGCCGATGGTCTTGGACTCTGCGCTTTGCCAGTGGGTCGACCAAGATGAAAATCTAGACAGTGATATTTCCTAACGTTTTACCCCCAGCATTTCCCACTCCTGCATCAATTTTACCTCTCCAGTACTTTGCACTTGTGATATTAGGACTTTAGCACCATCTTTTGTTGTACTTTGTTGTTTTATCTTTAGCCACTGTGCACGTACCGACGTTATATTTCTTACGCTGTAATATTTTGACGTTGTCTGCTTTATACCGAAGGATGCGCAGCATTAAAACGGTGAGAGTCGCCGGTTCATAGTTCATAGTACATGGGGTTGTTGGGAGTTTCCCTTATGGATAAAGCAGTGAAGGAATCTGACCGGAAGTTGTCGGTTTCATGTGACAATATTTTATCTTTTCAAATGAGATCGCAACGCATGAAATGCCGGTATGAATTAGAAAAACTGTATACAACTGATACCGCGCAAAACTTTAAATCCCTCATTGTCAAACTAGGAAATGGCAGTTTATGCGTATGGTTGAAATGAAAGAATACGGTAGAGGTTGAAGTAGCGGAAAAAAATGCATCCGGATCGATTTGTGTGCTACGACCAGATCAGCGTCAGCCAGCAACGCGGCACAGTACATCCAAGCTGGCCCTTCAACCTGAAAAGGCTCTCCCGAGTACTCACCGGTAAAAGCAATAACAAGCTAAAATAATAATCTCTCAACAAGAATGACTACATACAGCGATAAAGAATCTACAAATACAAAAGCCGGCGAATTCACTTGTGCTGTATCAGGTATAGGCTGAAGGAGCAAGCGCATTCCCTTCACTCTGCATCGATCACCCATGGCCAAGCAGCGGCAGCAGCGAACCCTGGCCGGTGGCTCTCGACGTCACGTCAACTGGTGGGCCGATTCCAACATTTCCAAAAATAATTTATGCATGGTTATCCTGCCTTCATTCTTAATCATAAACCAGTATTGTTTGGCCAGCCCATCCAGCTGTCGCAGCTGCGGCAGCAGTAACAACAGGTTGCTGGAACGGGGTGCACCTTCGACCAGCTGATGCAGCGCTTGTACAATGTTATCACGCAGTGCGTCCCTGGCTGCCGTACTCTCCAGCACACATCCGCCATTTAGCAAAATTATACACTTGATCAAGACGTATTCCTCGCGTGTTATCCGGTAATCGCTCAATGCATCCACCAGCCGGCAGGCTTTGGCGTGGACCAGCTCGAAGCCGGCCTCGTTGGCCATTACCTCATCGACCTGAAAGTCCTGACTAAAGAGTAAACTCCGTGGTGCCGCTTCTAACGAACGAAAGCACAAGCTGAAGAGGACAATCTCCGACCATGTAGATTGTAGTAAATGCATCTGGTCGTTGAGTGGTAGGTCGGGAAAACCAGGTATCTGTTTGGCCCAGCCAATTATGCCCACAAGGTCGCGGTCCGCCAAGTCGCACAGTACCGACTGTAATCGCAACGGTGTATCCAACCTCTCGGTGATGTTGGCTAAGATGGCTTCGGGTTCGCAGGCATTGAGGGCAATCAGCAGTTGACTTAGTTCTTGAGTCGAAGGCTTTCGGGAAGATGACAGGGAGCTCTGACTGTAAGGAGATGCCTGGACCAAGATGGAATCGCCGTTGTTGGCCCTCCGGTATTTTTGACGGCCTCCGCGAACCCGATCCAACCTGACGCCTTCTTTTAACATTCCCACGCGTAGACATTTCTTGTAGCGACAAGCTTGGCAGGCTTTGCGGCTTTTCTTACTGATGGGACAGTCGCCGACTGCAGGACAGGCATACTCGATATTTCCTTGGATTGTCCTCTTGAAGAAGGCTTTACAGGCTTCGCAGGAACTTACGCCTGCAAATACAAATTTCCTTTTGTAATATGATGTCAAAAACCTTCTACGAAAAATAGACCCAAAACATTTTTTTTCAACTCTGCGGAATACTTTCGTTGTCAACTCGGGAGAGGATTTACCCTGGGACCAAGTCGGCATCTGCCACCGATAGAGCACAACTCGATCAACAATGTGGTGCCCGAACACCGTTCTAAGGTCTGATAGACTAGTATCTAGCGACAAATCTAACTGATGTGTCCTGGATTTGTTTCGCCGTTTTGGCCCGAGGATAAAACTACAATGTCTATGACGTCAAGCCCACGGCTTTCCATCCCGCGTGGGAGGATATTCAGGAAAATCAAGAAAAAGGAAGCCATCCTTCAGGCAACAAAACTTGGACCTAAAATATCGTGGTTTCGCTGTGGGCTGAGGTTAGAAAAATTGTTATGAGACTGGTCGGAAAAGGGGGGCGGAGGACAGAATGACGTAAAGGGAGGTCTCACCATAATGGTAGCCACTGGCTGCATCTTCACAAACCAAGCACCGGCGTTTCCTACCCATTTCGTCCGTTCCATCTTCCAGATGGCTGGCTTGATCGCTTCCTTCTTCGATGTCCTCTTCGGCCGGAAAGCCGTCGAGCCCGTCGAGGTCTGCTTCGCTGGCCGTTCTTCTTTGTAGAGTATTCCAGCGGGTATTTGGCCGTTGTCCAGTGGGAAAGCTGGTCGTACCCTTGGTGACATTATCGCCTTCTTCTTTTATCAGCCTGGAAGCCGACAGCGTCTCGTCGAAACTATTGAAGCTTACCGGCAGTGAGTCTGAGGATAAGGAGAGTGGCAGGACCGCATGAGCACTTGGATGAGCCCTTTCGGCCCAGCGGCTTTTCAGTTCTTGACACAGTTCAGAGGAGGTCTTGTGGAGGGCTATTGTGGGAAAACCTTCCGAGGTGGACTCGTCAGCTGGTCGACATATCCGATGATCAAAAGAATCAAGTGCAACAGATGATGAGAGAGCCGAGGGACTACCTGTGAGGCTATGTGGGTGCGAGTCGTCAGGGGATGGCGAATTTGATGAGGTACCGGTATAACAGATTGTCGATGGCCGTTGTGGACTTTGCGAACGACGATACTTGTACATGGTCTCATCCAGCTGGCTTATATTCCAGCAGCTGTGGGGGAGTCAGGAAGGTGCTGGCGCCTGGTTGGCATGGGCAAAGTCAGGAGGTACGTACGCAACAGGTAGATGGTCAAGCTGTTTGTAGTAAGCGGGAACTCACATACCCAGCTTGGGACACCACCCAATAACACAGCTCCTACAACCTTTGACCACAGCTTTCCGCCCAGTCTCGTTGCAAGGTAACACTCCAATCCCTTTTGCGCATTCCCAATTCTTCCTACCAATTTCGCCTTCCAGAGGAGAGAAACTTTGAGCCAGCGGGAGAGGTGGATGTTCCGTTTTCAAGTCCACATACCTGCAATCGAAAGACGACTGCTATGCTTCATTATTGATGAGAACCCAGTTGCAAGACCATCAAAGTGAAGAAGGAAGCTAAATTTAGCCGGCATTTGTATACTGAACGGAAAAATACAGTCGCCCGATGGAGATCAGCTGCTCCGTTTTTTACATCATGGTGACTTCGTGCTGGCTGGATTTCCAGGTCTGCCTTTATGGACTTTGAATATTAGGAAAACAGTGGTCCCCTGAGCGAGATGCGTATCGGTGCTTTGACGCGAAATTTGGACTACGCGTACCGAATGTTCGAGACGGTATTGCGGAAAATGGAAGCAAACTTACTGGAAATGCCCATCAGTTCAGCCAGTGCTTTGTGTTCCCTTTTTTACGTCCTTCTCCGCTCAGCCAGTGATCCTCCCGCTGCTGGAATGGAAGGTTGAAGGAAATAGGCGAGAGTGCACAGAGGCAGGTATCCAAGCACAATGATTAGACAAAAACCTTGAGTTTACGTTGCCCATCTCGGTTCCATGATAACTGAAGGCTTTTGTGGATTGTAATGCAAGTTTCTCCAGCTGAGCCAGTGCGATTGGGCTTGAATGTGTATGTACGGTGCTGTTATCAGTCATGGTATCAATGTCAAGGCTCCCCGCGCTAGTATGCTAGTATGAACCATTAGGTCCGTGCGCCGCCTCCACCAAAGCGATAACTGCTACTGACGACGTTACATAACCGGTTCTGTAGGCAAATAGCATGAAATGCAAGGAAGAAGACCGGAATTGATTATATTGGAAAGCTCTCTCCGCTGTACGGGGGAGCTGTAGCCTGTAGGCCCTGACAGCCAGCCTCTGTTGGCACGTTGTCGCCACTCGCGAGTAAAGTGACGGCGAACCCAACTTTTGCTCGGCAGAAGTGCACAGCGCACTGAATGTATATATGCGTTCTCGAATGTATTACGCCTCAGTCCCATGACAGGTGCTTGTCCAGCCCATAAGAAGATTGTTAACTCGCCCTTTTTATCCGCAGGCTGTAACAAACTGTCAGTCTAGACTCTCCCAAAATTAGTGTCCGAAGATGATTTCAGCGTTCTGAAATCGTGGAAGCCATTAGATCTGCGAATACGTGCATCGTCAACTTCAGAACTATACCTTCAGCGTTCCGAAATCGTGGATGTATATTTCGAGGAGCTGGGAACCCAACACTGGGAAGAGCTAAGGAGACTTTGGGCTTCCGGTGGGACGAAACGGAGAGTACTGTACCAAAAGGCCGAGCTAATTCAACCAATTTGTCATTCGTCGAGTACTGACAAGGCTACTTTTTGATTCGATAATCCTTGACAAAACAGGACCGCCCTACGCCAGTCAATCAGCTGCGCAAGATTTCCCTTCCTTTCGACTTTTTCTTTGTTTGTAAACATTCGCTCTTCAAAGTACTCCTAGCTATTATCGTGCTCCTCCTCATTCCATCTGATTCGACTTTCCCTTTTCCATCTGGGACAACTCCATGGTTCAAGTTTGATACAGTGGGAGAACATGTCGTTAGTTCGAAGTGCCGTCGCCTCTTTTTGTCCTTCGACTCCCTTACATCTTCCTTGCCCTCCTCCCATCCACCCCAAGATGCAGCGTTGCTGCAGACACCTACGGAAGTCTAGTAAGGGTTGTTGAAGTCTTCTCTATTGCCTGCTGCCGTTGGAAGTTGCAAGGAAAGCTTCAGGGTGAGTGTTGAGATCAAGCTTAATGTTAATCAAGTGGATATGGCTGGTGTATCAATCAAGCGGCTGTTTACAGAGTGTTGCCTTGTTCAGCCGAAGATATTATAGTCTTGGGATGAAGCTGATGGAGAATAGAATCTTCGAGACGATCACCAGCGATCTGGCCGCCATGGAGAATGAGTATCGGCTGGAGGCGCGGCTGGAGATGTATTCGTGCAAGACAGGGACCAGCGACGAACGGAAAGCCTACAAGTCTTTTGTCTCCACCTCGGCCAGCTCCACTCCCAACAAGGCCAAAGAATACCTGGGTCCCCCTGACAGCCTGGCTCTCCACAGCAGCACCAGCACCAGCCCTCGTCACAGTGTGGGAGGGAACGGTAGTCAGTGCGAGGCCAACTCGCCTCTATGTGACACCATCAACAAGAAGACCTTCTGGTATTTGGTGGCCACGCTGAACGCCTCCTACGGCATGGACGCCGACTTCTCCGACGTCCGTAGTCAGATGTTCAGCCGTGAACCCAGCGTCGAGGTACAGCTCCTCTCTCCGATAGGCTCACTCCAGCTCTGATTAACCGCTGTTTTTGTTCCCCCCTTTTGACTTTTCAGTGGGTGATGGATCGCATCAACACCAACTTTACCACCGTTCTGGGAGCGGAATACGAGAAGCTGCGGCCCTTTGTATGGAAAGCCATCGACGAGCAGATCACCTTACGCGACTGCACAGTCTACAGGTACCTGCTGCCATTCTCTTTGCCTCCAGCACCTTAAACAAGAACCAATCAGTTATGTTAAGAGGGTTTATTGTCCATCTGTCTGTCAATGTAGCTTCTCGCCAGATGTCAGTTACGACCCGTACGCCAACGAGCACAACCTGTGGAAATTTTGGTACCTCTTTTACAACCCGACGCTGAAGCGTGTCTGCTTCTTCCAGTGTCGCGCTGTCAAGAACGGCACAGATGCTTTGGCTTGGGAAGACGAGGACAGCTTCGTCATGGAGGAAGACGCCGGATACTACTCTAGAACCATCAGCACAGCTTAGATGACTAGTCCGGTTAAACTCGCATGTTCCCTTGTTCCAACTGTTCTCTTACTGTCACGTTAGATCTGGAGAAAGTTCCAACCTCCTACAAGTTTCAGGCTTTCTGTCCTCTTGTGGCACAGTCCTTCTTCTTCTCTGGTGTATTATAGCCTCAGATCTCCTATAGACTAGCCCATTTATGCCCCCCCCGCTGTACGAGGCTCTTTTGACTATCTTACTTTTCACTTTTTGTTCAGTTGTCCAATGGAAGCAATCTTGCCGGATATTGTGGTGCTTTTGCTCTCATCTCTTGACGGCACTTTTGTCTGGTATACTTTTGCTTTTATCTCATCTATACAAAATCATAAAGTCATCCACAGCTTTCCGCGTAATACCTCCTCTAGTCTTCGATATCGATGCCAGGAACGAACCACTTGCTGTTAACGTCTCTCCAAAGGTGAAAAACAGTCAAGTTCAAAGTCCTGCAAGGAGCTAGCAGACTTCCGCATATAAGTCAAGTCCGAGTTCTCTGTGACGGATTACAGCCTTAGACGTCGATTATGCTAAAGAGCGGAATGGAGAGTGGACGTAGTTGGAGTCTGGCCCAGGACCCAGCTTTCTATCTGGTAAGAAGTCCGCCATCGATGGGCAGATGCGCGCCAGAAACGAACTTTGCTTGATCGGACAGCAGGAAAAGTATGCAGCTGACCACTTCCTCCACTTCTGCAATATCGTACAATTTTTCAAATCAAGAAGAATCGTTCAATAAAACTAGTATCTGCCCTAACTGGAAAACACCATATACCTCCGAATCGGTGTAGTGGAATTTTGTCCAGAAGCGGGTTGGCTTTTGCGGGGTCGCTCCAGCCTTGACGTCCCATGTCGGTCAGTATCACAGTCGGGTTCACTCCATTGACCCGTATCTGCGGTGGACGAAAATGACAAGAGATCATAGCGGTGGTAACCAGTAGGCATGGACCGGGAAGTCCTAGCGCTACAGTGGTACCTTGTGAGCTCCCAGTTCGACAGCCATGACGCGAGTTATGGCATCCAGAGCCGCCTTCGAAGCGGAATATGCGCTGTGATCCTCTATGGCTCTGATTGCGGCTACGCTGGAAACGTTTACTATCGACCCGGGATACTGCCGCTCAATCATCGACTTCGCAACAACCTGCAAAACAGTTTCGACCAGCTGATGCATCACTCAAAGAAATATTCTCTATCAAACATATGGATACGGATACTTCGGGGTCCCTTTCACCCACCTGAGAAACATT
The DNA here is from genome assembly GCA_001949185.1 of Ramazzottius varieornatus. NCBI lineage: Eukaryota > Metazoa > Tardigrada > Eutardigrada > Parachela > Ramazzottiidae > Ramazzottius > Ramazzottius varieornatus. The sequence goes on along the minus strand of BDGG01000015.1, from coordinate 1,192,946 downwards.
GATGACTGCCTTAACATTGATGCTCATCGTCCTACACAAGAAGAAGCATCATTATGGTCCAAGACGCAGATAGGACATAGATGGTAAGGTCCGACTACCGATAGAGAATATACCTCCTTAATTCCGCCTCTATTTTCAAACAGTATAATGTGTTTGCCCGTATTTACCGGTCGAACGACAGCTGCTTAGTCTGCAGGAACGATTTCCCGATGAATATCCCTGCGTTGTTTATCAAAAGATCGACGGGCATGATAGATTCGACAGTTTTCCGAGTGGCCTCCCAGTCTTCCAGGTCACACTGAACGGGGTGAACATTGGGCAGTTGCAGCTGAAAACAGACTGTCAAGTCCATCCGTGTCCGACATACAACGCAAACTATAGCCAGTGTGTGGTACGTACCCTTTGGAGCGTCTCGATTCCACTGTCCGATCGCGTCAAGGCGAAGACCTCAGCATACAGTTCCGCCAGTCGGCAAACCAGTCCATGACCAATCCCTACAAAGCAATGATGCCAATACTGTCAGATCAGATGTAACTGGCACTTACCTCTGCCGGATCCTGTTACCAACACTCTTCTGCCCGAGAAGAATGATTCCATCTTGTCAAGTGGCTCGAGAAGTATCGATATAGCTGAGAGGGGCGCGCAAAGAATTTTACTCAAGTTCTAACCTTGAACATCTGTGGTGCAGTCAAAATTTGGAAAAGAGGCATTGTCGTCTGAGGTAAGACTTTGTTATCTCCAGATGCAATTAAACACCATATAAAAGCTTCAAGTTCACATGTGCACCAGCTATCGCCGCTAGTGTTATCTTACACAACACATCTTCTGTAACCCGAACCACGATACATATGGCTCGACTATGCGACAAACCGAAGACTAGGACACGGAACTTTCGGTCAACTTTAGACAATTCCTTTCTCGCTGTCGTAGTCGTCGACTACATAACGTCGCACAGCGTAGTAGAAGAGTCGCGATATTTTGCTGTTACTCATGAGTTATGGCTGCGGGTACTTGTGGGAAATCATTGCCAAGGAAGTAAAACCAGGAATCGAGAAAAGTTTTCACAGAGGGAGGATGAAGAACAAGGAAGTAAAGTTAGTAAAGCACCATATCCGAAAGGTCAACAGCTGCAAGAAGAACAGAGTAAAACATTAACTGGAACAAAAACAGACCAAGAAGAAACTTAATGTAAAAGCTCAAATGTACATAATAAATTCTTTCTGAATAACACAAAGAGTGTGGCTTCTTGTGGTCTTGAAACCATCAGCCGCGGTGACAGATGAGAACGGCAGCATTCCGTCCAGTGGCGATGAGACGGAAACAGAAACCCAACAAGTTCACATCTGAGTTGAATCACAACAGCCTCGTCAGCTCTTGGCTTGCTTCTTCATCATCACGACGCCATTCCGAAACGGACAGGTGCCAGCAAAACGTCATAAACATAACTGTTCAAAGCGCTGACAGACTTCGACAACGTCAGAATGTAAAAGTGTCAGGTATTTTGTTTTCAGGATACTGCAACGTGAACTAGAACCAGCGCGGTCTCAGTCAGGAAACGAAGAAATAAAATCAGCAAATAGTGCAACACGAACTGCAGCATCTCCTGCTGGGAGTCTTCTTCTGCTTTGGATCCTCTGCAATGACCCACAGATATAGATTGGATCGTCAAAGAAACATTCAAATAAGGTTCCACATGTCCAAGTGAATTTGCGCATCACAGCCTTCGGCGACCCAACTTACATTGCGCGACTTTAGCGGGGTTCTAAAATTTGCTAGCCCAGCCAAAGACGCGCATTTTGCCTGACATTTGTCGGTTATCCTGCGCGACTTTAATAACACTGCGTGGATTACCTTGTGAGTTGGGTTCGGGTAAATGCTCTCTGGGCACTAAGTGCATCACAGTCGTTTTGCCGAGCGGTAAATTGAGAGCTGCAAAAAGACGGAGAAAATATTGTCATTAAGTATCTTGTCAGCAGATCTTGTCAGGACGACAGGACGAAATTGAGAATGATGAGTTACATACCGCCAAGCGTCACATTTGAATGTAGAAATCTTCCGTGGTAGATTAGGCGGAGTATTTCAGCTTTGGCTACTGTTCGTGGACCCCAATCTGTCAGGCAAAGTAAGCAAAAGCGCTAAATTGGACAAACAGCCAAAGAAAACACTGCAGGAAGATGGGTTCCATCGCGCAGGCAGGCACTCACCTTCTGGCCACTCCTCGTAAACATGCTGGGCAATCTCGGCGGCAGTGATGGAAGGCGCAAAGAGGAATTGGGCAGTCTTTTGTGCAGTAACGATAATCAGCTTTAAATTTATCTGCAAGTCAATAGAAAAGATTCATCGTTAATACATAATCACTAGCATTTTCACACCTTTTATAAGAGCATGACGTCATGGCGGAGGGATTAGCGGTGTCGAGAGAACCAGAAAGTTCAGCATGCTGCTCTATATATAGAGACTGGGTATAAAGTGGGCGCTCACACGCTACTGCCACACAACTTCTCCTCAATCTCATCTATCTCCGCAACTGGTTAACCGCATCAACTACTTACTTACTACATTGCTGGCCGATCAACACAGACATAAATAAAACATAATGTCCTCATTACACGACAGATCACTGCAACTTAGTCTTTCCATAAGTCACTTTACACACCGAGCTTTACCGCTGACAAGTTGTAATTTCCCGCAAACTCCTCAACAACCACCAGAGTTCTTCCAGATTCAAGAAGCCATAAAAAAAGCCCAGTTTCCTAGCCACAGTATGGCCTTGCCTAACCGAGGCACAAGCAATGCCCTCAACACGACAACTATACAGTAGTATGTAGGACCTCGGCAAACAAGCTGGATAAGATCGTTTTTCCAAGCGGCGCACGCTTTCAACCAATAATACTGACAACGTGCGCGACCTTCTCGAGGTTAGTTTGCCGAGCTTCCATCTTCTATCTGGCTTTCTCCTTCGAGCAGCGCTATGGTGTAGACTTTTTCCTTTGCTAAGCGTACGGTTTCGAAAGGTTCGTTCGAAGTCTGGCATAATAAAGGCCGACTAGGCATCATGGTCAAGGAAGAGGGGAGAAAATCGATCGGCGGTCGACATTGCTTGGCTTATCACCGTCACTGATGCCTACTTTTGCGGTACAGAGTGCAGAGTATAAAAGGTCTGGCTGCATGGTGGAAATGTCACTTGAAGCGGCAGCCGAGTATTACACTTTCATTACGTCACCTTTATTTCAAGTTACATTTCTCCTCTCCATCAATACGCTGCAGGCATCTGGCTAGAAAGATGGCTTCCCCCTCCATCAACATGACAATTCTCGATCTACGCCAAAAGTGCACATTTGGCAAGAGAGAGACATAAAGACAACCACCGAAAGTCTCATTATCCCCAACGTTGTTTTCTTCCCCCATTTGCAAATGGTCTTCCTCCTAACGGCCTAACAGGCAGTCGGTTCTATATCGATGCTGCTGATGGAATATCCTCTTCGCCGCACTTCAATGCTGTCCTTCAAGATGAGCTATAAGACCAGCAGGAAGGCAAGACCATCCTTTAGAATCACCTTCCCCTCAAAGGAGTAATTATGACGTTTGTAAACAGTCAGATGAGCCTTAGCTGGAAGGAGGTTCCCTTCGAGGAGTCACCTTGATCTTTCGCTTGGACGTTTAAGTGCAGCTTGCCAAGGGAAGAAAGGCTACAAGAAGGACAAGAGGGAGGCCTGTGGTCGATGATCGATCATTGGGCCTGCCTAAAGGCCCGATTGCGTCATGAGAGGAGCTAGATGGCATTATACATACAGCTAGCCCACTGCTCTGCACTGCCACTTCCGGGTACCAACAGCGCCTTCCGCCCTTCGTCCACAAAGACGCACAAGTTGAAAGTCGCCGTCGACCCCAGCTATTCGTGCTTTGGCACCTTCACAACCGCCGTCGTGTTAAACATCTGCAAACGCAAACCACTCGTCATGTTACAGTATAAATTACCGAGCTTTTCAGACCAATGATTCTCCACGCCCAACTTCACGCCAGAAAATGTCGCCTAAAGGCTATCCTAAGCGCATCGTCTTTGCTCTTTCTCACTGAAACGATTACAACCAGCGGAGCTCATGAATCTGGCATATCCGTCTTTGACCAGCCGATATGGACAAAAAACGAGAGATCCGACCGGACAAAAAAGTTGTACATAAAGAATCTTACAGCACAATCGACCGACTCAAGTTAAATCTTTGCCCGTATGTACTTCGTTCCGAGTCGATCGACGCCAGAAGTTTTGAGTGTGAAATGACAGAACAAGAGGGTCTCTGATCATAATGTCAAGCCAGAAATGCTTTGGAACTTTGTCCTGTGGTCAGCAGAAACTGGAGACGACCGTCATGACATCTTTGTGCTTTGGGCCTGATTGTGAATGCAAGAGCAGCTAGATACAGCTAGTTGGTATCCATAGTTAGTCTTGGTGAATATTGAATGTCAAGCGGTTGTTTGGCCTAGCTTTCTTTCCTCTTCAAGACGACGGTTGTGGAAAGACTGTGCCTCACAGGTGATGGCCATCGTCGCAACTGTAAAGGGAAGGGTAGCAGACAAAAGAGCTGAGGCATTACATTTGATGAGGTCACGTTTCAAGTGCCGCAGCCAACCTAGTCTCTAAAGTCTGTGCCGTCCATGCAGGCTTCATATCGGCAGCGGAACCCAAGAGTGAAGCAACTTTGCCAAGCAAAGCCACAGTCTCGCTCGCAGTTGAAACCATCAACAAAGTCTACAAAGATAATGCCTCATGAAGCGTTCACCCATGCAAAGGCCTCTCTCGCCTGAAATTATACCGCAGAGAAAGAGGACAAACTTCTTCGCCTTTCCCTTCTTACTTGCTCCTCTCCCCTCCTTGTCCCCCACAACTTCATTCCACTTGTGAAATTACAAGTCATTAATCCCTTCGCTTCCATATCCATAGTTTCTTTCTTCTTTCTATCCCTAAACCCTGGAGAAGGACTAGAATATAAATAGCTAATTAAAGCACACGAGACTTCTAATGTAGGAAAGGCAATTGCTGGCCATCAAGTTTCTGTCTTAATCACACAAAAGCTGCAATGACACACAGCATTTTTTGCTTATACAACAAAGTGGTCTCGCGGCGCTTATCGTCGATATCAGTTACTACCTTCACTTTGACGCAGAAATCGCATAAGAAGGGGCACTTACCATATCTTGGGGAATCCTCGTCCTTGTTCCCATCTTGGCCAGTCCAGCAGTCGCCCCGATCGAGTCAGCACAATTGCAGTGGAAAGCAATTTAGTCCTTCTTAACTGACGTAATGATGCTTAGCCTACTCATGGAATGTCAGGCCCGACAGATGCGAGGCTACAGCCGGCAAGAGAGAGATAAAACGAAATAATAATGTTAGGGAACGACGGAAGCTGAGCTGAAACGTCTTGGCCTTCTGCGGCGACGACACTTTTTCCCTTAACCGCTCACAAATCCATAAAGCTACGCTGCCTTGTAAGAAGGGGATGGATAGGTTTGGTTCAGTCGGGACTTGCTGCAATGTAGCAAGTCCTTGGCGTGGGTGGAGGAGTGTTGTACGGCGCCTTTGCCGTCACTGCCACTTTACGCTCAAAATAACTCTTGTATCCCTCTGCAGTCCGCAGTCCGCATACACGGCCAAGCCTCCAACAGAGTATCAACTTGCCTCCAGCTGTCTCCCCTCCGATCTATGAACCTACAACAAGCAAGACACTGTTGAAGAAAACGACTCTGTGTGCCATCAGGCAGAACTGCAGGAATGCACGCTATGGCAAAATTTAAAAGTCAAATTAATTTTAGTCAAGTAATTTACAAGAGGGGGAGGAGTTCATACTGCGCACCAGACAATGCGCGCAGACCGTGCAACTCAGTCGGATCAACTCTATCAACTGAGATGGCAAGGGATGCGCATTACATCACTCTGATCTCTAATCAGCCTATATGGTTTCATTTAAGCACATGAAGAAAACTTGAATTTTTTTGGCATCGCACGAGATGCCACCGCTAAAAAAACACAGTAAACTACTTGGTCACACTGAGCAGTTGTTCCGAAGCGATACCATGAAGCTCGCTCGTCGCTTGAGACCTCACGGAAAGGCACCTGAGGCGGTGCAGCACTAAGCAACAGAAAACGCACGTGGCGGAAACGGTCGATAGTCGAAATGCCATGGTCGACAATCGCCTGCTTCTCGACTGTTCATACTCGCATGCTTCGTCGACTTGATTACAGCTTACGACAACGCTCTGTCTTGCTCCTGTTACAACATCACGACATTGAATCATGGCTCCCAGAATGAGCATGAGCCGCATGGCAGTGAATTACGGATTACCTTCCAGCGGAGTTCCTCTCCTCAGACGCGCAAACGACGATCCGCTTCCAGTTCGACCTCTTCACCAAGCACACAAATCAAAGCAAATCGTATAATGTTAGATACAATACAAACAGTGCAGGCTTTGTCAGACTGGTTAGTCGATTGCTTCTCCGTGGTGAGAATTTGAGGAAGGAGAACTGGAAAATTATCATTGATGAATTATGGTATAAGCCTTAAGGTCAAAGGCAACCTCCAGGCTCCGACTCCAAGATTTCGAAACCTGATTTCTGTTGAGCTGCTGAACAGCCTATGGCTGAGTTGATTGACAAGAAGCGGAAGTAACAACTGCAGTCGCAAACTCGTTAATAGGTGCACCCCGAAAGATGGCGTTCCACAAGGTCCATTGGGCGGCGTGGGCGCCGGGCGGGCAAGACATTATGGAATAGCTTGTGCAACGAGATTGCGGAGATTGTCTAGATGATCTCCTACTAAACCGATTTTTCGCAGTGATGACAGACAAGGAACACAGTAATATCCCAGCCCGGTGGAGGATGCGAAGGAATAGTATAGTTGCATGTGCTGTAAGAAGGCTATGCGAGCTCGGGTGAACAACAATACCTGTAGTTTATGCTTGGAACAACGCGGTACCAAAGCTACGTATGAGATAGAGCGAAAGGCGATAACTGAAAAGTTCAGACTATACGATGGTGAAAGCACAAAAGCACACGGTAAAGTATCCCGCGCGGACTGCCGCGCAGTCTTATAGTCTTTGGAATACGTATTCGTTGTAATGCTGCCATTTGTTCTCCTGCAAAAGTTTGCATGCATGCAGGTAGGTCGATCTTTTCTTCAGTGAAATGAAAACCACGTTACCTCATTATCAAGGCCAGGTTTGGGAGTTTCGCACCCGGAGTTCGTACCTGCATCAAAACGGCGCTCATGAGACTACTTGACATAATACACTGATGTCCTGCTGTGGAAGTCGAGTGCGCTATGTGACCAAGTTCCTTTCACTTCCCGTGCTGGTTACGTCATTACGCAGCTCTTGAACAGTGATATCCTCTTGCGCAAAAACACAAAAGTTCTTTTTATGCATATTGGGTTCGGCTCGGCCAGAACAGGTAGGTATCTTCCAGCTGCTTATTGTCTATATTTATTCAGCGGTCTTGAACTTTACCCTTCCACAACCATCGAAGCTGGCGTGAGATAAAGCTTAATGAGAGACCGGCAGAAAGGTCCCTCGGTACTGAGCTCACGGATATCTATGACGCAGAACGGAACAGCTCATGGACCCTTGTCAATAAGTCAGTCTTGGGGTCATTAAGGTTTGAAACGACCTTTCCAAATGACAAGTGGCACAATCGTTTGTCTGCAGTGTGTTCGACCAGCGCCGTCGTTTAATTCCTGTCACTAAACCATTCATCCCGGTTCGTGGACGTACGGCTGATCTATCTCTACACACGGCAGCTGGCACTTGATGCTGTTTTAGAGAGCGGTCTTACGAAATACGTACCGCTGGCGCAGCCCGCTACCATCCGGAATCCCGCTTGGCCAAGCTGATCAAAGGCTTGCTCGAGGAAGTTGTGCTTGAGGAAGAAGCGCGATGAGTAACGGTCGTTAGATCCTCGGTCCGGATCTCGTGACTCGTTCAGGGACTCTCCGAAGATTTCTCGGCAGATTGCCACCTGCACCAACCATCAAGTCAAACTTGGTTAGTCTGACAGGGATCACATGCTATGGACTCCCCCGAGGATACGAAAAACTCCGCTCAACTGGATCCTCATTTTCTTATGAGGATCTGGCTTGTCAGCTGACAAGAACAATAACCGGTCTGTCAGCTTCATCGCTGAACGATGGATAGCGTACCTTTCCATGGACCAGGATCCTTGTTATTTTACGAAACTTGACGTCCTTTCCCTGCAATATAAAAGTGTATTAAAATCTCAGTTGAAGACAGATCTGGACAACTGGGACACAAATTTCCGGGAGAAAAAGTTTGAAAAAAGAATTTCGTTTATGTCGCTGCCAGCGAGAATTTATTATGGAGAAATTAATGGCGTTTCCGTGTTATGTTACTATGTACTGTATCTAGGCGGAAGTTGGCTCTTTTGTGCCCTATTTGCATAGAAAATTAACCTTGCTTGACTATCGGTTGCCACTATTCGTAAAACAACTTTTCCTCTGAGGTTTAAATATCAGCAGTTTACTTGACTATCATGAAATCGATGGGATATTTTTACCCATTAATCCCAGTCTGTTGCTCAAGCGGGAAGCGAAAACGTTATCGCTGCGCTGGCGAGGCCTGGGTAGAAGCGATGAAGCGGAGAGTGCCGTAAAGATTCGCTGATGTATATACAGTACAGTACAGTTGGTCGATTGTTACTGTTGAGATGCCAGTTCCCGTATGACCAGCTTGATTAGAAAGATTTAGAGAGGATCATTCCAAGGATTACCATGAAAGTACAAAATTTGATTTGGTCAAGATTCCTGACAAAGAGCATCTTAGTATTTGCCATGTGGCAACTGAGTGCGTCCCTGATAACCCCGAATAAATTTGAATGCAATCGAGGACGAAAGAGGAACTAGCTCTCCAAAGTTCTCCGTTGCAACGCTTGGCTCTCTGGGAAAGCACATTTGTCTGCCACAATCACCCAACTCGAGTTACGCGTCTGATCATTCAATAAAATGGCAGTTAGAGAAGCTGTTTATTAGGATAAACTCACTTCAGCCGGCCCGGTCCCCGAGAAGAAGGTCCCCCTATAACCTATGGTGATAAAGGCTTGCTGGCTCTGTTCGGAGCTGGGACTCATTGTCAGGGACTGCATGGAGTTGCTGGTGGAAGATTGATTTTTATAGGCGGGCTGGGCGAGCGAATTTTGTGAGCGAGCTGCTCCGCTAGCTCCCGCCATGCCGACGCTGTTATCCAAACTTTTAATCATCCGCCGTAATCTAAAATGCTCCGCTTCCGCTCTTAGTCGATCCTTCTCGTAAAAGTTTTCGGGAAGAATCAGCCGACCATGGCGAAGATAATCGAGTATGTATCGAAATAGGACACCATCCCTGCAACGAAGAGAAACCGTCAACGAACATTGCTCACTGACCCAATATATATGTATATTCAAAAAAGCAAGACACGCCCTAATAACGATATGCAAAATATCTTCGCTCAGAGGTATCTACTACAGTAAGATGTAGATCTGCGTCCAGTAAGACATACCGGTCCATGAAAGGTCGACCCTGTAGTGAGAGAAAACACATTTGTGAATTTCAAGGGCTCCCTGTCCGCTGTTGGCAACTGATCCGGAACTACCTTGGAGTCTTTTGGCAAAAGCAGGGAAGAATCCCGGCTAAACATCCTGGCCAGCAAGGAGTCCTCATCTTTTGTCAAGGTACTTAACGTTGTCGAATCTGGAGAAAATAATGATAGTGAAGGTAGGTTCTGGCGTTAACCTATACTCCGCCTTGGAAGAAACGCTTGGTAGTACTTACAAAGAACACCACCAATGTTCACCTCAATAATATCCGTGCCATAAATAAAGCCATGCGGGAGCTTGTCGTTAGTTTGGTTGCTCAATGACAAAGGCTGATGATTATGGCCATCCGCTTCCTGGTCCTGCTGCATAACGGTGCGTTAGGCGCTTGGAGCTGAAGGAAGTAATCAGAGCAGGAAACTCTCTAACCAGCTCAAGCTCCCCAGGATGAAAGCTTAGAAGTTAACTATTGCGGGACAAAAAGAAGGCTGGAGGACATCTGTCAGACCGCAGGCAGCTTCAACCGATAGGGCATCCACAACAGCTGGGGAAAAAAGAGTATATACCAAGTCAAAAAAATGTGGGGAACCCTGTCGACTTATGGATGGGATAGATCAAGCTACCAAGGTATATCCTTTCCGTCCTCCTCTCCCCAACACTGCGGTATTAAGCAGGATCGACGACTGACTAATCCACTTTTATTCTGGCCGCCCGCGATGTGTCTGTGGTGAATAAAGGCGATGCCCATTGACGAACGCCATTGGCGTGCAGCTGCAAGTGCCTTGTTCCGCGATAATAAAGCAACGCCCCCTCCCAATGCAACCCATCGACTTGGCGATCGTGGAACCCGCCAGTTCTCACTTTCCTGTGCGAGGTCCCCGGTGGAAAAGCCAGGCTGAATGGCTCAAATCCAACACTAAAGTTTGATGACTAAATAATGGGGATTAAACGATCATGATGCCTATTATTACGAGCTGCCTCTGCAGAAGACGAATTGCTCGTGTCTTTACAGCTTTGAGCTCCTGTTTTCTCTCGGAAATCGCATCGCTCCCTGGACTGTTCCACGGAGTGCGGGCATAGTGAAAGGAGGAACTGGGTGTCGTTACATCCGCTTGGATAGACTGGAATGCTCCAACCTTGAAAGCAAGTTGTCTTCCATTCGCAACTTGCCACATTTAATACTGCATCTTCTCCCGAAGAAGTACTGTATGTCTTTGACAAATTTCCTGACAAGGCTGGCACTGTTCTCCCTTCGAGGTAATTTAGCGCAAAGACAACTCTGATGCTTCGACTATTGTTTTTCATCGTCCGTGTCGAGCCCGCGCTGTTACTCCAACGTCGTTAGCCAGACATCGTTAGTCGTGAGCATTAATGCCGCACGTATACACATCTCCTCTTCCATTTTTTTGAATGGAAGTGTTTTGCTTGACAGGACCCTGGATTAGCTCCTGCATCAGTTCTTTGTTGCAAATGGATGGAAAGAATTAATGCGCGTCGACCACTAAAACACTGTACGGGCCCAGCCAACAATATATCGTAGTTGTTTGTGGACGGAAAAAAAGTTTGACTATCGGCAGAAAGTCCGATAACGACGCGCCGAGCTGAAGAGCGGAGACCTCTGTGAAAGATCGAGCTAGAGAGCCCGTGAAATAATATTCTGTTGTAAGCCATGTTGCCCCTGGACCTCACTCCATGGCTGAAGTATTGGGTGGTAGTACGAGAAAGCAAAAGTATCCTTCAAAACCCGAAGGCATTTCAACAAGGCGTTTCAATTTTCGTCTTCGTTACCTTTGCTTTGCAACGTCCCCATCATCTCTTTCAGCACCTTCTGGCGTTCTTGCATCTCACGAAAGTTTTCCACGAGGATCTTCCACTCTTTATAAGACTGGGCAAGGCCCTCTTGCTCCACTCGTTCGTGTCGTTGCTGACTTTGGAGGTTATGTATCTTTGATATCTTCGTGCCTAAAACGATGTTTTTATCTGGAAAAGTGTTATTTCAGACAAGGAGCGACAAGTTCCTTGTCAGAGGAAAAATGATGTGTGCATGTGTCATCCGTGCATCTCATCCAATCACCTATCATCAGCCGGAACCCAAGTTTCGTGTCAGTGCAGAAATTCATTGGCACATCATAAGTTAAACTAATTCGGCTGACGGTATTATAACCTGCTCCAACGTTTTCCGTAACAAGGTCGTACTCTGGACAGAGCTTTGTACGAGCCAAGGAGGAGTACACTTCGTCCGCATTTTCTTGCCGGCACGTCTCTTCCCACCAGCCCAGGTACTCGCACGGCACTGAATCATGAGGCACTAACCCGCTTGAGAAACAGATTCTTTGGAACATCTTGGCTGTGCAAGGAAGACTTCGAGCAGTCCACGCAGAATTTCACTTCCCCTTCCACATTTCACTTCCTTCCAAACTTCGGGGTTGTCGGTCGATAAGCAATACCACATCCAGTCTACAAAGCTGCGGATTTATGCATTAGTTTATGGAAGGTAGGGCGATGTCCAACTGTTACGACTTACACCCTGTTGATCGTCCGTTTCGCAACACTGGACGCTGGTCCTTCCAAGGACAGCCTCTTTGTTCTCGTAATAGCGCTGCAGCAAAGCTGCGGTATCCCACGTGAAAGCGCCCAGTAAGACTCAGACTTCGGTGTCAGACAGCTGCAATCGAGAAAATATAGCATTGTGTTTCCTTGGGTCTCCGTCACCAGATCAAATTACGGGTCTGTCCAGAACAGTATGGTCATGCCGCGACCACGTTGGTACCTACGTCTAAAATTTCTGTGACCTGGTTGACGAGTCCAGACTAGATGTGCCAAAGATGGTCAATCTTGAGGGTTTCATATATGCAGTAGCGACTTTGGTTCCTCGTACACAGCTTTCTCCAGCAGCGAAGCATCATCCGGTTAAAAAGCTGAACATCGATACAGCATTGCGAGCTAGAGATAACTGTTGGCGGTTACGGGAACCAGGATGCGGGGAGCTCAGGACATGTTCTCTTTCCATCCTGTTAAGATGTCCGGAAAATAAATTATTTTCGCTTGCAATATTCACTCGACTTCAACGTTGCTTGTTGTGGACATGACTCACATATACTACCACGAGAATAAGACATGCCAATAAATAGGCCTGAAATCGATCATCGGAAATAAATCTTGCCTGTAAAATGAAATAAAATAAAAAACTCATTCGGCGGCGTCATGTTAAGATTTGGACGTAATGGTGGGAGAGAAAGGCCAGCAATCGAAACTTAGAAGTGCTAGAGCAAAGAGGAAAATATCTGTTTGTGGTCGGTTCTACGTAGCGAAGGTCCAGGTCTGGTTCTTCAAGCCTTCTTGGATGTGTCTGGTCAGAGCGGTCAGCAGCCCCTGGCAGCATGTGGTCTTGTCGATGACGGCCAGCCTGTGTTGGTCTTGCTTGGTCTTGAAGCAGCTGCCGCTCAGGAGTGCGGAGAGCACTTCGACATTTGTCTGAAGACATTCCTCTGGCTATATTCGAACGTGTTTCTCTCCGGACTATCTTTTGAACAATACAAAAAGGCTAAACTGTCCTGCACAGCTCGGCGACCCTTCAGCAAAGTAACATGACTATCGCCCAACACCTTCAACTCGAACAACCGAAGCTTTTCCCTCAAGTTCCCCATCATTTGCTGCAGGGTCTTCTCGCCTTCCTACTCCGAACGGAGCTTCTCTGCGTGGGCCCTGTATGAGCAGTAACAGAGAGAAAACTGCACCAAGTTTGCTCGTTCTTGTCTGGCTTGGCTCTCTGGATTGTGAATATCTTTTCTCCAGTCTTTAGCTCTAGAACGGAAAACTAAGTAAGAAACCACCAAGTGTCAATCGACAAGTTCAAGTGGTTATTTCTTACGCTTCGCAACCGCGTCCTGGCCTTTTTCCGTGAGAAGTCACAGGACCAAGACAGTCCCGGCAAAAACGATAGTGGCATGTAGTTTCCGGACATATCATCCACACAGCTGCAAAGAGAAAGCCCTCTATGGGAACTGGGTTGCATGTTTCTTGTACTGTGAACAGGAAACCAGCTAGTCCTTACCTCCAGCGATTCTTTCAATAAGATCGCACTTTGGACAGAGCTTTGTGCGAGTGAGCAGGTACTCAACATCCGCACCTTCCGCTTCGTACTCTTCCTTCCATCGCATCATGATCTGGCAGGAGATAGGTTCGTGAAGCGCTAGTCGGCAAGGAAAACAGAATTCAGCGGAGCAAGTAGCACAGGTGACTGCATTCGAGTCCTCGTCTTCAGCGTTCATCCGAATGGCGGACCCGCAACTGACCTTCGGGCACCAGCGTATAATTGCACTTCCTGCCACAAAACGATTCACAAGTTTCTGACGATGTCCGTCCCACAAGATGTCGTAGTCGTCGCTCATTTCCATGACGAAGAGATCGTCCATCACTGTGTGGCAGCCATTCTGGGGACACTGGATGGCTCCGCTGGAGGCTTCTGCGTCGACTTGGCTGTGCAAGTAGGTCTTCCAGCATTCGCCGCAGAAACCATGCCCACATTTCAGCCCACTCCGCATTTCACCCTTGTCCGTCGCGTCAGTACCTGGACATCGCATCTTGCTTCTGGAAGGATCATCTACTGCTGATGCAGAACACGGTCACATTTCGTCGTCTTCGATCTCATCTACAGAGGAGTCTTTCAGGACTGTTTTTCGGACTTTCTGACCTACCAGTGGTCGTTAAACCATTATAAGAATTATTATCAGTTCTCTGGACCAACCTTTATTATCACTCTTTACAACTGCATTGCAAACACGATGCCTCCCCGAAAAGGGTTCGGTCTGTCGGTCGAAAAGGTGAAGTTTGTAGGTTTCGTCAATTGTCTTTCATGCAGCGATTCCACTCCTCGTAACTGGCGCGTTTTTGCTCTTTTGAAAATTTTCCATTACCATAACTAGAAAAAACCATCACGGAAAACGTCATCTCGGGAGAGGAGCAATCTCCGGACCCATCACGTATTTTTGATTACTGGTTGGAACGAGGAAGTAGAATATACCTCATAACTGTCGTAATTTCTTGTCGAAAGTTCTACATGTAGTAGTCTACGGGAATATAACAGGGATTACGTCAATTAATAAATTTCGGAGTTTTTGTGTTCCTTCCTGGTTGCTCCCGCACTGTATTTCCGGGTCTTCCGTTCAAACCACCATATATTTCAATCTACCGAATGTTGTGTCGCGTTATCGCTCATGTCGGACGCGGTGCATTTCGCACTTTTCTTAATTTACGTAGAGTCATATAGAAGTCATTACGAGAAGCTATCACGGACTTCCGTCAAGAGCTCCAAAATGAGTGATTCCACTTCTCCTGTCATAACCGACTCGAAATGATCGAAAGTAGAATCACTCACTACGGAGGTCCGTAATGGTTCTCCGTGATGAAGTGGAATCGCTGCATCAGGGTCTTCATCTCGTCGTTCCAGTATTCACCCTTTCTTGATTCGTGAGTGATAAAAAAACGGTGGTATTGGTACCACTGGGACAAACGTCCTCCGCGAATATTGACGACGGAGCACATCAAGCTTTACAACGATGCAGTAGAGATGGATGACGACTACGCCGGTTCGGATGGGAAGGAATTAAGCAGCCATGACAGTTCTGCCGGGTGTTGGCAGCGACTGGAACCTCGAATGCCACCTGGGACGGATAGTCAGACCACAAGCTTTGTTGGCCATACGACACCCCCCATCACTTTTGGAAACCGCAGCTCGAATAGCTGGACTCATCGCCAAAAACTCTGGAAGAGACAGTTGGTCCAGAAGTGAAGCGTCGCATAAGGGAAGCTTCAGCAATCGACCACACTAAATTCTACATAGGTCCTCATTTTCTGTATGCTAAGTATTAATGTTCATACGGGTTTGATGACTCGGGTTTCACCAATGAACCGTAAATCTTCGCAAATAGTCCTTTGGATCTGCAGTACGAGTGCTGTGAAGGCGGAAATGAGTATCGAATGGGACCGGGAAAAGCTGACCATCAGCGTTGGCGGAAGTGGGCAAAGAAGTCGACGTGTCGGTAGACAAGTTTAACTGAAATAACCGTGCGAAGTATTCATTAGAGCCCATCTTGTACAATAATTTAGCTTCGTTGTTTCGTTTCGATATTCGTCCAAATTTATGGTCTTAGCTTTGAGGTGCCGAAGTACGTCATGACAGATGGAAATTTCTGTTCAAGATGGTGTATAATGTACAGTATCACAGTGAAAAAGTTTCTTGCGGTCCATACGCTCAGCTGGGAACAAACGTGTAAAAACACCAGTACACTAGGTTACATATGAAGAAGATTAGTGGGAAGAAAAGGCGACTATACCGGTCAATTTTGTTAACATCTTGGATCTTTGGCAAGCTCTTCTGCAAGATATTTACTCGTTGGCGGAAACTGTGGAACATTCGGCGCTTCTGTGTAAGATTGGTCGTAGATCGCGCCGCCCTGGTGTCCCTGTAGGACTTGTGGTAAGAGTATGCTGTCGTTCCCCTGTCTCGCGGACGCGAGGAGGCAGGGTAGGCAGCCCCTGCTAAATTATTGCCCATTGTGGGTGATTGCATCCTTCGGTCATTGTTTTGGTCCACCGATGAGTCAAAGTTGACGTTCTGCCGCTTTCTTAGACCCGGGAGCGGGGACATTCGAATGTCGTCGAACCCGATGATGTTATCGTTCTGTAAAAGATGAACAGTACAAAGTAGTCGTATGTATTCTTCTGTACGGCTTCTCTCCATCATGACATGCGGACATACTGAGTAGATGGTCCGGCTTGTTGTGGCGTCGTTGATGTTATCCTTGTATTTCTTGGCTTTCTTCTTGGCTCGAGCTCCCCAGTAGGTGTAGTTCACCAAAGCGTACTCCAGCAAGGCAGCAAAGACGAAGATAAAGCACTTGACCAGGTAGATATCGATGGCTTTGACGTAAGAGATCCGCGGTAAGTTGGATCGTACTCCTGTGCTGATTGTCGTCATCGTCAGTACTGTCGTGATTCCTGTAAATACGTGCAGCACAGATGAAAAGTGCCCCGGGGACCCCAGCATGCCGAAAATTGTTGGAGCAAGAGACGTCAGTCCCGGACCTTACCCAAGGCTACACGTGCCGAAGTTGCTTCATGGTTGATCCAGAAAGATACCCAGCTGAGCATCACAATCAATATACAAGGCAGATATGTTTGAAAGACAAAATATCCAATGTTTCGTTTCAGGGTGAATTTGAGGAACAGTCGGCGGTAGGCACCTGCAAAAGCGCAATAGTCAGACTATGGTACTATGGTATTTGTATATATGGGAAAGTGGATCGGGACGAACCTGTGGCCAGAACCACTTCGGTTGAGTATGTAAAGTAATTCGCTATGGTAAACTGTGGAATCTCGATTCCTTCGATATCGTGAATGGATGCTGTCCCGTTCTTCCATCGCATGACGACGTCTGTGGTGGTGTAGCCATCTGAAAGGTATTATATGTCGTGGCCGGAGTAATTATACCAAAGCTGTAAAAGTATTGTATAGGGTATAAAAGACGTAGTGATATTTACAGCTTTCGATCTCGACGGTGCAGTTTTGAGTGTCTAAAGGATAGTAATGGAGGTCCATCATACAGGCCAAAGTGGTTGTGAATCTGAAAGCAAATGTGCGTGAGGAAATGAGGAACTGCCGCCTTGCATAACAATGATAGGGAACTGAACAACGCGGTAAAACGGCATCGGCCCACAAAAGAGCGGATGGTACAGCGCGATGACAACTGACCTCATGCCGTACTCGACGTTGCCGTCTCCGGAGAGCCGCACCATCTTGTTCTTCTCGGTTACGTCGTGCAAGTACGAGTGTTTATCGTTGGCCAGAAAAGTGTCAGGAACCCAAATTTGGTTGGCAAATTCTCCAGAAAGGGTAATTTGCACATTAGCTTTGGGAGCAAAGGCAAGTCTTTCGTCGCGCCAGTATTGTCGCAAATACAGCGTCAGTGTGTAATCCTACGAAATAAAGAATGCATAAGACGATCGATTAAAGTCTGTGCTTTCCGCAAGTCCCGAAATAGAATGGATAATTACATGGAAAAGGACATCAAGAGCGTGCTGCATGCTCGTCTAGCCTGAACATTCTCGCAATGGTTGTATGCGCAATATTTTTGAACTTTAAGTCACTTCCGGGTTCTCTGAATTCACTCACCATGTTAACCTCCGATATACTTTCAAAGCTGGCGACGGAAAGCTCCATGTCCAAGTACAACGATTGACCTGCAAGACATGAAAATACACCTCGTGAGTCATGAATCTAATGTAAGTTTCTGCACGAATGACCAATGAGAGTTTGGTGCGAGACAAAGGCCTCCCATCACGCTTTTACCGATCGTACTTGAATCTTATTGTACGTTAGGAGATAATAACTAGCTTTTGACCGTACTGAACGTTACAAGAACATGGCGACAGAAGACCGGCCTTCGATAGACAATTGTCACGCCGAAGAGCTTGGTGTGGGGTAGGTGGAGAAATCGTTAAGGGAGAGTTGAGAGAAGCAGCAGGGATCTGGAGATAGCCAGCTCAGTCAACAGTAAAGTTGACAGAAGCATTAAGCAAATTTCGCCAAGCTAAGAAAACAGAAGAAAGGATGCACGGTGAGGGGGCTCTCCTCCCGGATTTCATCCTGTGACCCAAGTTACGATTTCTAATCTTAAGACAGTGCGGATGGGTTCGCGAATCCATCAAGCCTGTCCTAATGTCCATTACCATCCGCGCTCGTTCTCCACACATTCCTTGATGGTAACGACTTGAATTAGTAAAGCGGACCGATTGTCCTATTGAAAATAATTAAATTTCACAAGGCCAGTTCGTCGCACAATGGGCTAATATCGCTTGACGAATTAATCTTTTGTTAGGGTAGTTTGTGAAACAGAAGGAAATAAGATCAACCAGTTACTAAAAGGCTCTTTTTGTGAGTTCAATTTGCAACAGAATGCCATCAAGGCGAAGTCCGACAAAAGCGGCCTTGTCGACATGATCGCTGGTGATCACTTCCGCTC
The DNA here is from genome assembly GCA_001949185.1 of Ramazzottius varieornatus. NCBI lineage: Eukaryota > Metazoa > Tardigrada > Eutardigrada > Parachela > Ramazzottiidae > Ramazzottius > Ramazzottius varieornatus. Next base: position 1,174,353 of record BDGG01000015.1, on the reverse strand, counting down.
TTTAGTCCGACACATTGCGCGCAAACCAGCACGTCACCCCGAGAGAATCCAATAATCACCGACATGGATCCAGCATGTGAGGTCGAGTAGCTGCAGCCAACCATTCTTTATGTTGTTGTACTGTGACAAACCAAACACGCCCAGCCACACTAAGCCAAAATGTCATCCCCAAAGTTGATTATCAGCTTTTCCTTATCCTGGCTTGCAGCCCTTATTGCCCAACGCCTCTTTGCTCTTAGCCCCAGTGTGAAAAAACAGACAAGACTGGTACTTATGGGATTAGCTTACTTACCACCGAATCCTGGCCGCAAACGAATGTCATAGTTCTCTGACAAGTTTCGTATTATCACGGCCATGTCCTCCAAGTCGATATCGGGATCCGTGGTTTCGTGTATCAAAGGGGACGAAGAAATGACCCTGCAACGAAATTAGAACATGTCGCCAAAACGGAAATGGCGCGAATGCGACAGACGAACTACTGTACTCTATCTACCTCACTTCTAAAGTATTTAACTTACGTCGAGCAAAGATGGAGCAGCAGCTGAGCGACGCAGAATTTCACTGCTGTTGGTCGTAAATGAATTATCGCTCTCGGAAGTCTGGTTGTACCGTAAGAATTTGAGATCATCTGCAAGGCCATTCTGCCCGTGTAGACGGTTATATCCCGCTATAGTTGGGTGAATGAAGAAGTTTAGACCAATTGAAGTACACAGGGAAGTTTCCACAGCGAAGTTGGTTCCCTGGGTAGGTACATTTCAGATGTAAGGTTAGTGCGACCAAGTTATCCAAGAATTAGGGAAGAGTTTATTCCTTGCGGTTGGGAATCCGGATATTCAACGAGCGTCTGCAAGGAAAGCGATGTCAACACTGGGGTAGAGGAAGGGGCAAGACATTCATGGTTGAGCTCGGTTCGAGACTTTTCCAGCAAATTAAACATGTTAAGTAGCGACGTAACTAATCGATTACCTCCTCTTGAGAAAACTGCGTAGAGGAAGCCATAAGAAGGATATGGGGAAAGGGCGACTTGAATGTGCAAACTTTGGGTGGGCACTTGTGTAAATGATATCTGAGATCTACGAGGACGTCCACCATCTGACTGCAGCGTGAGCTGACACTACAGCAGCTCTAGTCCCTCGCGTGTGGGACTCTTGCCATAACCCCGTCATTTCTGCTGTACTAAAACAAGGAGCGATCTGCCAATATAAGAGAGACAGATCAAATATCCTCTGCAGTGCAGCAGGACGAGAGGAAGAGATAGGTGGATATCTACACGTCGTAGGAGAAAGGGGATTGTTCTCAGCAGGGCGGAGTTCGCCATCCTGCAGGCTTACAGCCTTCGTATTGATCGCTTGACTCCGCAGCACAGTCCCAATCAAACTCTACTGGACGACAGCTAGGCTGACTGTCAAGCCCAAACTTGGATCCCACGTATAATCCCACGTACAACAGGGACCACGTACATGCTTCGATCGCCAATATGTCCTGGACGGACGGAGCCATGTACAATACGTCCCAGGGCTGCTCTCTAGTCTTTCACTGTATTGGCAGGACCAGCTTCTTTTTCCTTCTCCTACTCGAGGCCTCGCCGCCTTTTCCTCATCCACCACCTTAGTCCTTAGTCCATTTCCTACTTTGCCCTTCAGCAAAAGAAAGGAACGATAACAGAAGCGTGATGTTATATGGCTGGGGCTATAAGCATATCGGTTGGCGCAGGCTCTCACTCAAAGCAGTTCGGTCACTAGGACTGCTAATAGAAAAGATGTCATTTCCCGTCTTCTGTTTTCTTTTTCTGTCTATAAGATAAGAGGCCGAAGCAGTGTCAAGAACCTTACCTCACCAGTGGGTTCTCCGCCATCTCCAGCGCCATCTGCGGAGAACCGCGCGGCAAATTCTGTCGGCGACGTCACGCTGTCTAGCGTTTTCTGTTTCAAGGCCGCTTTGACGTAGGTAATTTGATGATACGCGATTTGCATCCCACTGATCGTATCCGAAGACACGTCATTGAAAAATGATAGAAACCACGGCTAACAGAACAGGTGCGAAGTCAATCCTCCATTCCTCCGCCATATATATTGAAATTCTCGTTGCTCTACGTAAGAAGCCCCATGTTAAAGCTTGCTGTGACTGTGTGCAGTACGAGCAGTATAAAGCGGGGCCAAAATGAATCTTACCAGCAGCAACGCTCGCTTCCGTAATACGGAGCGATAAATTATCGACTGCTTCACGTTGCATTTGTCCCGTATGTATGGGTTGATTTGGTCTGTATAGGCGCAGTATAGCCTGCTTGTTCGAGCACTCTAATCGGCTTCGTCAAAGGAACGCTACGCGACTAGCTAGCGTGAAGACTTTGAAGAGTGAAAGAAGAAAAATACAAATAAATGAATAGGCAGTGGGCAGCAAGCCCGCACCCACTGGGCTGCTGCTGCCGTGGGCGGACACGGCCTATTCGGTCTCACTGATAACGATACACCGCCAGCTGCAGGTTTCACTGACGATGAACGATGAACGGCAAGCGTGCGCATGCATGGAAATCATTTTGAGATGCAACGCAGAGGGTAGCGTCAAGAAATTTCTACTGCCATATTAGTCCACCAAAAACTGCAGCAGAAAATTCACATCTTTTGCTTTTGTTGGTGAGCTATTGTTGCAAATCGTTACTGGAATAAAGATCAGTTGTTGTTCAGGTAAGTAGATTTTGCATGTGATTACATGTTACGGACTGTCAGCAAAGTGCAGTAGCGGCTGATCAACTTAATCAACGCTTAACGCAATGCTGGGAACAATTTCCAGTACAGAAAGGTACCCTTCGGGAAAAACGCGAATTTTATGAGGTGACGGGGAGTTGGGGACCCACTGTGGTTGGACTGTGGTCGTGGATGGTTTTTATGAATGTAACATATTCATTGACGACGTCATTCAGTAGGTTTACAACCGCGTGGCATCAGAGGCTTCCAGGAATTCAAAGTGCGAAGGTGATGCAATGGATGGTCCCTGAGGATGATTCTTGGCAGAGCCTGAATGAATGTTTTCGTTTGGCGAAAACCTTCAGCTTGCTTGCCAATGTTTCTTACCAAACTTCTTGCATATTTTGGTTTGCAATGGTGCACCGCCTTTGATTGACAGGCGGCTTCCGAGCTCTCCCTGTGGCCATTGGCTCGGAACTGTGGGGGCGGATCTTCAATTTGCAATTACAATCACTAAAACTAATTTATAAAATTACCCCGGATCCTCACAAACATAGGAAAACTATACAGTTCATTTTCTCCCGGAGATGGAAATCGTGTTCTGACTTTGACCGATATTCCACACACCAGACGAAGCTACACAAGGTGGCCTACGGTTGCTTTTGTGATTTATGAGATGATGCTGCCAGACCAATCGTCGGCAGAGGACCGAGACAAGCCAGACGACTTTCCCAAAAACCAAGTGTCGGCAACATCAGCCCAAGGAAAAAGTAAAGACAATAGACATTCGAGTCTCTACTGACAATCCACTTGAGAGAAAACATTGAGCAATTTCCGAAGAAGAGAGAAATTGGGCACTGGGCAAAACAGGCAATTGCGTTTGAGGGACATGGTGCAACAAGCAATCAAGTGCTATCATCTGAAGACGTTTCCGACGTTGTCCGATTGTATTAATCAATTTTCAGGCTATGTTTCGTCTGATGTGGCTTGCTCTTGGATACCTGGCACTTTTGCCTGCTCGTCTTTGATTTTCACCATAAACTTGTTATCTTCCAGGTGCGACAAGGGAATCTGCCGTGGACGTGTCTGTGGTGGATCTCTCTGTAGATTTCGAAGCCGCTGGCAAGATGCCAGACACCACCGATGGACAAGCATAACCCTCTCTTTGATGGATTACTTTACGGATCCAGTTTGGACATCTGGTCCTTGAGGTAAGAAACCGGCGCCTCGTATTCGCTGCGCCATCTTGGCCAGGAAACGCACAGTGTTTTAAGGAGCGATGGTCAGCGTACAGCGGCTAACCAGATTGAAATCTTTCACTCAAACGCAAGTTTGATTTCAATGGAAAAAATCGCTCTCAGTGCACAATCAACAAAAAGTGTGCATATTTGCCGATGTGTCTCTGTCTCTCATCTTTTTTTTCGTTTGAGAGCGGATGCAGGAGGTTGGTATCTGTTGGAAAGAGTGGGATGAAGTCAGATGCCATAGAGGTTGACACGAAAAGACAGTGACTGTAGTCGTCTAGCTGGCTTGATTTGCTTGATTGATTCAGCAGTCTTTTTCTATGGATTGGTTTACGAAAAGAGGGGAAAAGTTGCTGATGATGGGTATGTGTGCAGGTGTTTGTGATAGGGGAGAAGCGTCGATAAGGCGCGAGAAGAATGACGGAGAACTCGTACATGAGCTTGTTCAGCGATCCATCCAGCGACTTCTTCAACACGCTGACACCAAATGGCGAGGAGAGCTTCTCGTCGTCGGGGCTGCAGCCGTCAATTGTGTCGACGGTGGCCTCCTACCAGCCGCTGGAAGCCGAGTCCATCATGACGCTGGGTGAGCCGTCACCGTCGCCGTCCAAGGCATCGACGGCCAGCAGCATGTACGCTCAACTGGGGGGTGGCCTTGGCAGCTTAGGGGGCTCCCACCTTTACAGCATGCCCCACTCGGCCTACGCGCCACACGGACAGCCATCCCATCCTTCGCAGCGCCTTCCCCACCATCCCACCTACTTCACTCCCGGTTCCCTGACTCAGGCTGCCTTTGCCCAACAGACTTCTATGCAACCACAACGCTTCGGCCACGAGCACTTCCGTCATGCTTCACCCTACCAAGGCTACCCTCCTTTGCCACAACATGGTAAGAATCCTGAAGAGACTGTACTCTAGTCAACGGATTACAGTCCTGAAGGACTTCCGCTGGTCGACAAATCAGTTAGGAAATGGTTCGCGACTCGCTATCACAAGTCGCAAGGCATAAAGCGCCTGCTTCGTTAACGCATTGACCACGTCAAGTATTAATGTTGCGCACCTTAAAAGGGGTAGCGTGACCAGTGGGCAATGGGTTTTTCCCTTCGTTGGCGCAGTGGCGGCTGTACTGCGGTACATGCCGTCTAAGATGGATGTTTGGTCTTGCAGGTAATCCTTCTGGTGGCATGACAGGCGTCCAAGGCGGCAACGGCAGTTCATGGCCCAGTGGCGGGACCGCATACCTCCAGCAAAGTCATCCGCCAATGCGCCAGTATGGGAGTGCGCCTCTCATCCAGGGTGGGTACGCCGGGCCGGCTATGACTGCCGCCGATGGCAGTCAGTCCCACTTCCTGCCCCATGCACAACAAGCCCAGATGAATACTCAACAGTCCATGCAAGCTATGCGAGCTCCCATCCATTCAGGCTACTCGCAACCAATGGCACAATATCCTCCGCCAGCCAATGGGATGCAGTATCCGGCCTACGGTCAGCCACCACCGCGCGGCGCCATGCCGGCACCCCCTACGCAGCAGAGGTTACCTGCCATGCCCTATGCAGGACCTCAGTCCATGCAGAGGTTTCAGCCGGCTTCAAATATCTCCGCAGCTCCGCAGATGCATCCACCTTCCAAACTGCCACAGCAGCAGCAACAACAAAGCATGTTCATGCCCATGCAGCGACCACCGCCGCCTATCGATAATACTCAGAGATCTCCCAGTAACCAACCAGGCCACGATGTCAACTCCACGCAGAATAGCAGACATGAAGGTAACTTTGCTGATTCCCCATAGGCAGTCTCTCTAGTTCAATGGTGAAACGGCTTCTGAATTTACAGCAGGTGATTGTACGGTGCCGCGACCGACGCCTCCTCCCCAGTCTCCTGCAGCCCCAGCCGAGCCTCGCAACTCTTCAGCCATGTCCTCATCCAGCGCCGCTCCCGCCTCGCAGGCGCAGTCGCCGGTTCCTCGCTCCCCACATCAGTCGACAGGACAGGATGGTGGCGTCAAGTTAGCAACAGATGCTGAGGCTTCTCCGCCGAAAGCGACAATGCCTTCGCCCATGTCGCCACATGTCCAGTCCGCACAGAGACCCCAACAGCATCCATTCCCAGGTAGGTAGCCAGACTTACTTTCCAAGGACTTTCCTAAAGTACTGTAGATCTATAGAATTATGCCAAGGTCTTGTCTTGCTTGGGTGCAGGAATGAATATGATGGCCAATGGAGTGGCCTCTCCGGGACCGTCGAACGCCATGATGCAGAACCACAACCGAATGGCCACAGCGTCTTACCCGCCAGGACAAGGCCCGATGATGCAGCAGGCTCCGCAGCAGATGTTCCCACCCATGGAAGGTGGTGGACATGCGGGCCAAGGCTACTACGCCAACGGTCCGCAGATGATGGCTGCAGCTCGACCACCTTCCATTCCAGCGGGCCAGCCAGCCTCCTTCACCAATATCGCCGCCGAAATTCACCAGATGAAGCAGAGTCTCAATACCTACATGACCTCGGGCCAACGCAATGCCGCCATCGACAACAAGATTGTCCAGATTCGACAGAAGATCGACTACCTGGAAAAGCAACAAGCTGCCGCTGCTCCACATGGCCTGATGAGAATGGCCGCAAGGTAAGACGTTGCATGAATGGCTCTATACCTTGTATTGCCACAGCCCTGCTGCTTCGTAGTGGACCGATGAACGGCAACCTTCGGCCAGCAGGCATGGCCGCAGCAGCTATGGTACCTCCGTCCATGCAGATGCTGCCGGGAGGACCGGCTGTCATGATGTCTCACCCCATGTCCGGCCAAGGAGGGCCGCCTACCATGGAAGGCAACCACAGAGACCCTCAACGCCCTGGCATACCACCGGTAAGTTATCCGGCCTACTGTCTGCTTTACACCGTCTTCAATGATGTGTCATTGAGGGCTTGCCTTCTTCTTTCACAGCCAAATCACAATGGCTTCCCGACCAATGGCATGTCATCGGCTGCTGCAGCGTCGGCACCTCCTTCGCAAGCCTCACACTCCCCACCTCACGAAGGTGGCTTTTCGGCCGAGTTAACCTCTAGCCAAGAGTCTGAGGACGAGTCGGCCAACAAGTACGCCAGTCCCAAGAAGAAGCGCAACAGCCGCAACCGCGCCTCCAGCAGCAGGAAGAGGAAGGCCAAGGCAGATTCCGCCGATAGCGCGACCAAAAGTCCTGCAAAGTCTAGGAGCCGGCCCAAAGCGAAGGCCAAGACAGCTGAAAAGTCCTCCTTTCAGTTTGGCAAGAAGAGCAAGAAGAAGAAGGGCTCGGATGACGAAGGCGACGACATTGATGCTACTCCACCACCTTCCCCACGAGCTCCACCGCTTGAACAAGAATTTGACGGCGAATATGTGGAAAAGAGAAGGTCAACCAGGGCGGTCAAAAAGAAAAAGTACAACGATGAAGACAATGACCAGGCCGAAGTCGACATGCTTCTGGCCCCAATCGGTAAGTACCATAGAGAACGATTATCAACACACATACAAGGCAGACTCTCATCCACTTGCATACAACGACCTGGACTTGCGTCACGGTGTTAAAGCATGTAGGTCGATGGAAGACATTTTTGCCAACTTTCAGGCACTTGCGTACTGTAACATGGATCTTGTGTCGTAGTACAAAGTATGCAAGTGTGTGACAGTTGGATACATTTAGTGTGCCTCGCGCCGAAATGATAGTGATAAACGATAAGAAGGGTCGCAGAAATGTGGAACTAATTAACAAAATGATTGGTAAGCTTAGGTTATTGAGAAGCCATATGTGGAAAGCGTGAACGGTTTTTGCAGTTGAGATTAATGTGGCGGCGGAGTTTGAGAATGGCGAAAGTCTGCCGGCTGACAGTCAGATGTCCGACTCGACCATGGCCGAGTCGGTGGAAGCGACGCGCAAGTACTTTGTGGAGCCAGGTGATTCCGAGCCCATAGTGGTGGAGAAGGTGATGGCTGACCGTATGGGTGAACGGCCCGTCAAGAAGGACGATGGTGGGGAGAAGGAGGGCGAGGGGGACAAGCAGGAAACCATTCCCGTTGAAGAGTTTTATGTCAAATTCAAGAGTTACTCTTATCTGCATTGTGATTGGAAAACTGTGGCGGAGCTGGAGGTGATTGATAAGCGCATCAAGCAGAAAGTGCAACGGTACAAGCAGAAGAAGGAGACGCGGATGGACTACATGGAGGAGGCCGACGAGGAACCCTTCGATCCCAATTACACCGAGGTGGACCGTATCCTCGACGAGAAAGTCTTTCCTCACTTTGCCGACAACGAAGACGTCAGCACCATGAGACCCTACTTTCTTTGTAAGTGGGTTGGCCTGCCCTATGATGAATGCACCTGGGAAGTGGAAGAAGATTGCGATAGTACCAAGATTGCCGAGTATCGCCTCAGACAAGTTCCTCCCCCACCTGCCGAAAGAAAGGTAAATCATATCGATAAATCTGACAGTTGGAGATAACCATTTTTCAACGAAGAATATTCCCATGGAAAGAAGAATAAGAATTGGGCTGCATCTAGCAAATTCATCATATGATAGTGTACTGTATGTCTCTTTTGCCTAGCGCATTCCACGTCCCAAAGCAAGGGATTGGAAGAAGATGGAGGCGGGTATGGTGTACAAGAACGGTAATACGCTGCGGGATTATCAGCTGGAAGGCGTCAACTGGCTTCTCTTCTCGTGGTACCACGGGTAAGAGTCTTGTCGGGGGAATAGATGGTGAGCATGTCGGACTTGTCTCTTGTCTAAGTGATGGCATGTCCTGTAGACAAAACTGTATCCTGGCCGATGAGATGGGTCTGGGCAAGACAGTGCAGTCCACCGTCTTTCTGGAGCACGTGCGGCGTTACGGCATCCGAGGGCCCTTCTTGGTTGTCGTCCCGCTGTCCACTCTGGGCAACTGGTCGCGGGAAGTGGAGACGTGGACGGACATGAATGGCATCTGCTACCACGGAGGGTAAGTCTCTCTTCTTTGGCAACTGTGCCGCACTCTGCAGGTGAAGTCAATGAGAGGCATATTTTTGCAGGTCGACGACGCGAGAGATTATCCGCCACTACGAGTTCTACTATAAGAACGACAAGGGGCAAAAGCTGGCCGGTATCCACAAGTTCAACATCTTCATCACCACCTACGAAATTCTCTTAGCCGACATCTACGAACTGCGAGAAATTGAATGGAGGGCGGTGGTCATTGATGAAGCCCACCGACTGAAGAATATGAAGTGCAAGCTGTTGGAAGGCCTCAAGCTACTCGATCTCGTACGTTTAAGGGCCCAACTCTCCATCAGCACAAATCAGACAAAACCAAATCACTGCCATCAATATTAATCATCCAGCCAATCTCTCAGAAAATGAGACGAACGGGCCTTTGTGATGGATAAGTGAATTGGTTGTCTGTACTTGTAGGAACATCGAGTGTTGCTGACGGGAACGCCGCTACAGAACAACGTGGAGGAGCTCTTCAGTCTTCTGCACTTTCTGGAGCCGGAGCGTTTTTCCAACATGGAAGCCTTCTCGCTGGACTTTGGTAACCTGAAGACGGACGACCAAGTGACGAAGCTGCAGCAGATTCTCAAGCCCATGATGCTGCGTCGCTTGAAAGAGGACGTGGAAAAGTCCATCGCCCCCAAAGAAGAGACCATCATCGAGGTGGAGCTGACCAACATGCAGAAAAAGTGGTATCGGGCCATCCTGGAGAAGAACTTTGCCTTTCTGCAGAAGGGTAGCAACACGGCCAACGTCCCCAACCTGATGAACACCATGATGGAGCTGCGCAAGTGCTGCAACCACCCCTACTTGCTCAACGGGGCCGAGGACTCCATCATCGAGGACATGACGGCAGCCCAGGGAGCGCAGGGTGCACAAGACAGGGAGACGCTGCTGAAGGCCTTGGTGCAGTCCAGTGGCAAGTTGGTGCTGATTGACAAGCTGCTGCCCAAACTGAAGGAAGGCGGCCATAAAGTCCTCATCTTCTCGCAAATGGTCCGCTGCCTGGACATTCTGGAAGACTATCTGGTGCAGAAACGGTAAGTCTACGGCCCCCTTTTTCCTCCATCACTGTGCACAAAAGGAGACTGGCTTTGTATAGACATTCCTTTGAGAGGATCGACGGTAGAGTTCGCGGGCCCGATCGACAAGCAGCCATCGATCGCTTCTCCCGCGACGACTCTGATCGCTTCGTCTTCCTTCTCTGTACCAGAGCTGGTGGTCTAGGTATCAACTTGACGGCGGCCGACACCGTCATCATCTTCGACTCGGACTGGAATCCCCAAAACGACCTACAGGTACCTACACACTAGCAAAGCTTTTGCTTTATGTCATTCACCTGCATACTTCCGGTCCGTAGTAGTCTTGCGGCTCGGTGGATGCAGGTGGGTGATACGTACTAATACGGCGTGGGTATGTGTTTGGTGGTTGAGTCTGTTGATGTTGCTGTAGGCTCAAGCCAGGTGTCATCGTATCGGTCAGGATAAGCCGGTGAAGATTTACCGCCTGATCACCCACAATTCGTACGAGCGTGAAATGTTCGACAAGGCCAGCTTGAAGCTGGGCCTGGACAAGGCCGTGCTGCAGTCTGGACAAATGACGGGCAAGAGCGATTCGCACGCCGGTGGCCCCGTTGCACCTCAACTGAGCAAGAACGATGTGGAAGACCTGCTGAAGCGAGGAGCCTACGGCGCCCTAATGGAGGACGACGCAGCAGGCGACCAATTCTGCACTGAAGACATTGAGCAAATCTTGCAGCGACGAACGCAGACGGTCCAGCTGGAAGCCGGCGAGAAGGGCTCCACCTTCTCCAAAGCCACCTTCGCAGCCACGGGAACCCGCGATGACATTGACATTAATGACCCGGACTTTTGGCAGAAATGGGCCAAGAAGGCTGAAATCCAAACGGACAAGGACGCCTTCGAGGTGCGTCAGAAGCATCTCTCCTCACTTTTCACAACCTTTGGCTGACTTGATTTTCTCTCTCTCTCCCCTTGACAGAACGATCTGATCATCCACGAGCCCAGGAAACGAGCGCAGGTCAAGCGCTATGGCGAAGAACTGGAAGATGAGGCAGACGACGCGTCGGACGATGACTACGATAGCGATGAGGAAGATGGTAAAGGACGGCGTGGGCGGAAAGGGAAGAAGGGCCGAGGGGGAAAGGAGGAAGATCGGCCGCGAGCCGGCAACTGGCTACGTACCGAGTGTCTGCGACTGGAGAAGGCCCTATTGGCTTGGGGGTCAGTTGTGGCCAAGTCACTTTGAACCCTTGTCTCTGACACTTTCTTCTGTCTTCAGGTGGGGTCGTTGGAAGGAGATTGTCAAGGACTGCAACTTTAAACGGCACTTTTCGGAGAAGGACGTGGAAATTTTCGGCCGGACGTTGGTCCATTACTGTTGCAAACAGTACAGCGGCAGCGATGACAAGGCCAAGCCTTACATATGGAACTTGGTGCAGTATGCCTACATGGACGACTGGGAACAACGGAAGGCCCAAGCCTTCAAGTTGAAGGAGGCGGCCGGCCAGCTGGAGGATACAGAAGCGCCCTCCAGCAGTCGTAGTGCCAAGAGGAATAGGAAGAGCGCCAAGAAGGCCGGTACACCCGAGGAAGAGGCCGGCAGCAGTGAGCAAGCGCCCGACTGGGAGAACGATGGGCGCTTTGACCCGGAGAAGCTGCTGGATGACAGCTTTCTCAAGCACATGAAGAAACATTCCGTCAAGTGAGAGAACATGAAGCTACTCTTCGGTAGAAATAACTCGTTAGACAAGTCAACTGTATTATTATGCTGTGCTTTGTAGTCGCTTGATTCTGCGCTTGAAGCTGCTGGAAAGCCTGAAGGAGGAGGTCATTCAAGATCTGGGCGACATGATCATGGCCGATACTGCCCACGACGAGGTGCCGCTGGACGTTCCTGCCGTTGATAGCATTGACAAGCCCATGGAGTGGTGGGATGACGAGGCCGATAAGTCACTCTTGATGGGCGTCTACAAGCACGGTAGGAAGGACAATCCAGTATCCATCCATAGTAATCGTACCATTGATTTATTGGCTGACCCAACAGGTTATGAACGGTACAACGATGTGCGCAACGACCCCAAGTTGTGCTTCCTTAAGAAATGCGGCCCAGCTGGTCAGCCAGTGGCCTCAGTGGAATGTGAGGTGAAAGAGACGACCAAAGACTCGGACGGTGATGGCGACTCGCAGGAAACCGAAGAGTACGTTGATTGACTTTAGCCCTCAATCATCGTAGAAAAGATCAAGTATAACACTATGCACTTCGACGCAGTCGATGATGTTATGACAGGGTACAGTGCGCGCGCAGTGTTGCTCTACCTAATGTTCTATGCACTGTTTGCAGACCTACCGAAGCGGAGAGCACCGATGCTGGCTCAGATGGGGCTGAAGGCAGCAAGAAGAAGAGTCGCCAAGCCAAGAATGAGAAGGCTAAGGAGGAAAGTGTCAAGAGCACAGCAGTCAAGCCAGGGCGGGGAAGACGACCCAATGCCGCCAAGCGCGCCCCGCCACCTTCCGAAGCCGGCCAGGTCAACTTCCCCACAGACCCGGACTTGAACACGCGCGTCCGCCGGCTGATTGTGGCCTTTGAGAAGCGGCGCCTGCGAGCCGAACAGATGGAGGTTAAGCGTCAACAGCGGCTGGAGAAGCAGATGCAAGCTGACCGCGAACGAGAAGCCAAACGGCTGGAACAACAACAGAAAAAGTGGTCCAAACGGGAGGAAGGCGACTTCCTCAAGGCCATCTCCCTCTTTGGCGTGGAGTTTGGGGCCAACAAGGAAGAGCTGCTGTGGGATCGCTTTCGGGAAGTGTCCAAGCTGGACAAGAAGTTGGACAAGACCTTGACCGAGTACTACAAGTGCTTCATTGCCATGATCCGCAAAGTCTGCGGCAAGAAGCTCAATCGCGATGAAGGTAGCTAGGCCTTTCCTTCTTTCCTTGCCAAAGGCCATACCTTTTTTTTGACAGGGCATGTCTTTTGTCTTGTAGAAGGTGCAGCGGCGCAGGTTGATGCCGTGGCAGAGTCCAAGGCGCAGTTGTGCCTTCAGCGCATCGAACTGTTGAATAAGGTGCGCATGACGGCGCTGCGCCATAGCAAGCTGGACGATCGGCTGAGGCTGTGTCAGGCCGCCCCAAACTTCCCCTCCTGGTGGATACCTGGCGAACATGACAAGGAGCTGCTGGAAGGCGCAGCCAAGTAAGTCAGTTAGTAGCGGTCAAGACTGACAAGACACATGAAGGGGTCTGTGTCTCTGTCTCGTCTGCCATACATACATACATATGTATCAATGGTCTATTGCAGGCATGGCTTGGCCGATACGGCCTGTAACATTGCCGTCGACCCTGACTACTCTTTCGGCGACTGCATCAAGACCTCCATCAAGCTAGAAGAGAGCCCTCCTCTCAAGATGAAGTCCATTGTCAAGCTGGAAAAGGTCAAGACCGAAAAGAGCGCAACTGAACGACGACCTCCCGGAAGACCGCGCAAAGTCATCCCCCAGCCAGTACAACCTTCCAAAGAAGAGGCAGAAGAAAATGTGCCCCAGCATCTTACCCAAGATACTTCCGGCAAAGGCTGCGAAGCAACACCAAGCCCCAAAGCCGACAAGAAGAAAGGTCATGTCGCCGAGGAGAAGTCAGATAAAGAAGCTGCCAGCCAAGCAGAAAGCCAACAAGCAGTAGAGGCTCAAGGCCGAGCTAGTGAAGGAACAGAGAAGTTGGAGGAAGAAGCTGACAAGGTTGATGAGCCTGAAGCAAAGGCGCAATCGTCGGACATGGACAAGGCGCTGGCAGAAGCTAGCCAAAGCATCCTGCAGAGCGGCCAAGAATTAGCTAACAAGAAAGAAGAAAAGGCTCTGGCAGAAGCCAGAGAAGAAGCCTCAGTCCTCCTCCAGGAAGAAGCATCAGCCGAAACTGCTGGCAAAGATGGTGTCAAAGAGAGGCCGGAGACAAAGGAGGAAGCAGCCAGACCTTCTTCCCCTTTAGTTATAGTCAAGAATGCTGCCAGTCCGCTACCTTCTCCTGGGCCTGGACGAAGCTGGTCGCCAGCCGAGCTGACGGTGGCCCAACTATTGGGCAAGAGCCTTTACGCCAAGAGTTGGCCCTCGGACCGCGCCATCCAGGCCCGCTTGGAGCACATTTGCTATTGTGTGGAGCAGAACCGCTGGCCCAGCAAGCGCCAACAGGAGATGCTGTCGGCCAAGATCGTCGACGAGTCCTCCCTGACCACGACTACGGCCATGCCCGCAGCGGTCCCCCTCTCCTCCACCGCCTCACTCAGCAGCGCCCAACTGTCCGACAGCTTCATGGACAACCCCGACTTTGCCATGCTGGCCGCCGCTGGACACATTCCCGGCTTGAATGGCCTGGCTGAAACCAAACGACGACGAGGTAAGTAAGGCTCTTCACTGTAGCGCTTCTTCCAGCAATGGGCAGGCCAAGTTGGGGGACCGAGGACGGCCTTGTCCGCTACTTCCTACTACTACTACAAGAAATATGCTTGTCTCAAGTGGCGCACCTTCTCACTGTGGTGTTGTTGTTGACTGGCAGCGTGCGCCACTAAGGGTTAGCCTATCTTGTACATTTATTTCCTTGGCCGGCCTCTAGGAAGAATTGGCCGAAGTGTCTTGGACGTCAAGGAAAGTGGTACTGGTTTGTAATGATGGGTTTTGCTTGCTGTGTGTCTAGGAAGGAGACCCCGAGCGGAGATCGAAGCTGAACGTATGGCGCAGTACCAGGCTGCCCATCAAGCCTTGCTGCAGCAGCAGCAAGCCCTCATTTCCGCTGCCCAGGCCGTACAGTCCCAAGCACAGTCTTCACGGAGGGCCTCGTCACCATCATCCAGCCGCAAGCTGGCCCACAGTGGAGCCGAGCGGTCGGCTGACAGGTCGGAGAAGAAGAGTGACATTTCGCGACCTCCACCACCGGCTCATCAGAAAGTCAGCGCCAGCCAAGGTCAGGAGGAGATGGAAGGCGTCCTGGACTTGACTGGCAAAGGCCGACCCTCCACCTCCTCAAGCCCTAGTACGACCACCACGGGCAATAAGGGCAAGAAAGATGTCGGCCTGGAGAGGAAGGGGGAGAAGCTGAGCCAAAAGGTAGGCTGTTAATGATGAAGCTCAAGTGTCAGCCAGCTGCAGCATGGATAGAATGTGGTGGGCTTTTGTAGGTGGACAAGTTGCTGAAGAAGCGAAAGCAAGAGGTGGAGACGGAGATGGACCCCATGGATCCTGACGGCCGTGTCCCTGTCATCAACCTCCGTGATGGCAGTATCCTGCAGGGTGACAAAGCGCCCAAGAGGAAGGACTTGGCCCACTGGCTGATGAGGCATGACAACTACGTCGTCGATACCACAGCCTTCAACTTTCCCCCCATGGTCTTCCCTGAGGTACCACCAACTGTCTGTTCTGACCATGGGTCTTGACACAGCAACGTGCCACCACACCTCTTGGCACGCTGCTTGCAAGATGGTCATCATCAAAGTTGTTGAGTCCTCCATTTATAAATTAGTGTTTCTTGGTGGTGACTATTTGACTAAGGGGCTGAATATACTCTGTAGGCTTTAACCAACGGATCGATGCCTTCCAGCAAACCGTCGTCTCGAGATGGTGTCAGTACCTCGTCGGAGCAGCAAGTGCACCTGTCGGGTGAGGAGAACGTGACAGTCATCAACCGTAAGAACGGCAAGAAGATGTCGGGTCGCAAGGCCCCGCAACTGAAGAACTTGGGTACGTGGTTGGAAGGCAACAAGGACTTTGACATTGACCCTTCCTGGGCCGACATTATCCGCCAAGACAGTGCGGCCAAGATGAGGCAAAGCCTGTCAGCCTGCACCTCCTCCAAGCGACGCAAGGGCCAAGAGACGGCCGAGGCCGAGGCCGAGGCTGCGGCCGCCATCTTTGGCAACCACCCCTTCGCCGCCGCCTTCCCCAACCTCCTCTCTGGCTTCTCCAACCCGCGCATGCCCTTTGCCTTCCCCCCTTTACCGCCCTTTTCCATGAACTTTTCCGGCTTGATGGGCGGCATGACGGGCGAAGAGATGATGGCGGCCCACAGCGAGAAGAAGAGCGGCGAGGAGGGCAAGAGCAGCCCCAAGAAGGAGGACAAGGAGTCGGCCAAGGAGCGCAAGAAGAAGGACAAGGAAGACAAGGCCTCTCAACAGGCCATGGACTCCATGATGCAGTCCCAGCTACCCTTCATCTTCCCCCAAGCCGGCCTCTTTGCTGGCCTTCACCCCATCTTCTCTCAGGGCTTTGCCGGCTTCCCTTTTGGCTTACCCAACCCCCTGATGAATGGCTTTGGAGGTGGCGAAGAAGCTACGACGGCGACGGCGACGAGCAGCTCGTCGCGGGCTAGTTCGGAGAAGCCCAGGAAAGGAGGAAGAGACAAGGAAGGCACTCCTTCCCAAAGGTCGGCCCTCTCACCTGCCGCCTCATCGGAAGCCTCCATGCGCATTGCAGAACGCTCCAAAGCTTCCACCACTTCCTCCCACAAGAACTCGGCCTCCATGCAGAGGGAGAGGGACAAGAAGGACAAGGAGAGGAGGCAGCACCAAGAAGACAGCGACGAGGAAGCCTCCGAATGAGCCAAATAGGTCATGCCACTTTTTGACAATAAAAGTTGTTTGTCTGTTATGTTTTTTGATTGCTTGCAATCTCTTATACCTCTTACTGCTTTGTGACAGTGCGCGCTCGAGGAGAGACTCTGCAAATGATGAGTCTTTTTGAACCATTTGAAAGGGCCCCCCTTTACAGAAGAGATTTTACACAGTGTGTCTGTTCTGTCGGCCACCGATCTCTGCAGCTTCTTCATATTATTAATCAACCTCTTTTTTTTCAGCATATACGACAGCAGCATGTCTTCTTATCATTCTTTACCCTTAGTTATTGCTTTATCTTATTAATTTTATGGTATCAGTAATCATCGTCAAGAACTAAAGTCTGCCCCTTCGATCAAGCAAGAGGTCAAATAAAAACAATGGGCTGTAAAGGCTGTTCTTCCTTGCGTTGTAGCGCTTAGATCTGTTGGGCACTTCGAAGACTTGGTTCTGGGCCTCAATAAATTGCGCAGCGGGCAGTTTGTGATTTGCCAAAGGATGGCCAAATGGAAAGAGCGCAACGGTCTAGCCTGCGCCACTTGATGACAGTTTGGTGGAGAGGCAGTGAGAGTGCAGGACGAAGGAGCTTGTAGAGCATACGGCAAACGGCCACATTTGCCTGTGGTACTTGGCGATAGATTTCTCAGTTTGAAAAGCAGCAGCGGAAGTGGCTGTAATAAGGTAGTTTGTCCGGAAGGCCGCCACGAGAGGAGATAGGGGAAAAGCGATTGGCCCATGGTGGCCGTGTCAACGAGCCAGCAGCTCCGCGCGTTGGAGTCAACGAGCGAACTGCCGTACGGCTTTCCATACAAGCGCAGTCTGCCATGCATGGCAAATGGCCTTCCTTCTCTTGCTCCACTTTGCCATAGAGCTGGCCACAACCACAACATTCTTCCTATCAATCATCGATATTTCTTCTCCGCATTTGTTCGACACTGTATTTCATAAGCTTTAGTCTCTCAAGTGCCGTAATGGCTTTGTCTTGACTTTTGCCTTTTCTGCCATGCAAGAACCGTACCTGTCAATAATCATTTGCCGAAAATCTTCCCTACTGTAGTCCCTTAATTTGCGCATAAGCTGCTATCTGCAAAGGAAGATTGAGGGTTATGAAGTGGAATTAGAAGGGTGGTGGACAGTGATGAGGATATGAGCCACAACAAGGCCAAGGCTTGCCTCTTGCCGCTGGTCACTCTCAAATCTCTGTTGGACAATCCTTCCCTCCCAACGGCCAATTATCGTAAGTACCCAACTACATGACTGATTTAGTCCATGGCGCCCAAAAAAGGCTTTGGGGGGCATTTGCTCTAGTCCATAGTCGATAAGGTCTGCGTATATGGACAAGGCTCATTTGTTATCTTGGATCTTATTGGACAATTGCTTGCTGCGGCTTCTTTGCCCTGTGACACGTCATGATGTTGTCGTTGGTAACGTCCATTGAACGTGTGTGTGGATGTGAAATGAGGCTGCATATGGGATAGAGGAATGTGGGCTAGTCGAGTGACATTATGTCATGATTGCTGGCAGGCAGGCATCTTTTTGCTCTAGCGCTAAAGGGAAGCACATGCTGCGCTTCTTATCATCATTACAGATGTCATCACAAGCGCAAAATCGACGACCGCCCCCAGCGGCACAAAAGTAAAGGCCAGTACAAGCAGTAATTTGCCCAACTTTGGCAAATACCTCCATGTTGGACTTATCTTGAATGTTTTGCAAGTGCTGTAGGGAGGGAAATTGTCACTAAACTGTCCTGACTGCGCAAAATGAGTAGCGAAGACATTTCTGCCAACAAGAAAGAGCATATTTGATTGTATGAAGTATAATGAATTGTTTTGAGCATTGCACTACAGCAGATGAGGCTTCTTTCTTCCATCGATGGGCAAGTGTGTGCTGTCAAGTTGAGGCCGTGCATTTTGGTCATAATTTGCAAAACGTAATTTGTGTGCATTGGCCATGGGAAAACGTGTGGCAATAGAGGAGGCAATGGTCGTGGCGACGGAGCTCAAGGTCGACGGCCTACTAAAGTCTCTTAACTTTGACTGCATGCTGCTGTTCGTTGACTGCAGCGCTCGGTCAACGAGCAAAGACAGTCATAACATTTCCCTCAAGTGTGGCCAAGGAGGCGCATGGACTGCTTGAGGAGAAGAGTATCAGGCAGCTATAGCTGCTTTTATATCTCCCTACTTAAGCAGATGGTGGCAAAGCTGTCAACCAGCAGGCATCAGCATCAGCAAGTCCATTGACTGATTCATTGATGCTCTGCCAATCTTGTCGTTTTTCAATGGCTTTTTGGAATGCTCATCCTGACTGCTTTGGGCAATGCGTCAACTATTAGAGCTGCTCAACTGCTGGAAGCGCCATTAATTGCGGCAAAGGCCCTACGAGCCTCTTGCTCCATTGCTGAGGTTGTCGAGGGTATAGCGTTCGTTGACACACTTGCTCCTTTGTAGCGCCTGTCGTCCCTGGTGCGGGCTGGGCAGAGGCTGCCTTGCCTTTTGTCCTTTTCTTGCTGTCTAAGCTCCTCCTAGAGGACTTGGTAGGCTGTTGATGACTTGGGAGGAAATGAGGCTTCTTGGGCAGTGTGCTGTGGCTGCTGTCACAGGCTCGTTCGTTGCCTCGCTGGCCGTCACGCATGGCTGCCTGACATAAATGATTGAATGACTGGGTCAACGAACATGCTCTGCCTGACAACTAGGTCTCTGTACTGCGCCAGACGTAAAACACTGCAACTTCATAGCGCCGTACCCTCCCTTTTGTCTGTGACTACAGCAGCCGCATCCGCCTTACACAAGATGCTCCATCGACATATCAAAGCAGCCAGTGAAATAAGCCATACATACAGTATGCCCTAAGTAGCGGATACCTCAGATGGACAGTGAAGGATGGCAAAAGCTCGCTCAAATGCAGCAAGGAAATAGGCTGTCACTTGGGCATTAGCCTTGCATTTTGCAAGGAACTGTGACAGTACGTTGAGTGTGACAATGTACAAGAAGGCAAATGATGGTCTACAGTAGGATTGTGCTTTAAGAGTGTGTGTGGTGTAAAGCAGTGGGTCCTTGGGGCAGTCAATGGGCCCACAGCGCATCTTGTGGCCCTTGCAAGGTTGCCTGCCTGTCGCTGATAGGCTCTTGTCCTTGATTGAGTGCCTGTGACCCTGTAGCCTCTGCCCATCTCTCTCAGTCTCAGCTTGCTCCATGGCGCGCTAGCTCCTCCAGCTGTGGCAGACAACAGAATCTGCCCAGCAGGCTTGTCCATGTCCCTCAAATGAAGATGCTGAAGCAACAATGGCCTCAACCTTGGTGGCAGATTGTGCTTTCTCAACGCTACTCTGTCCGCTGAGGCGGCTGGCAACCTTGCTGACACATAGTTGGCCGGCTATATGGCTGTAGCTGTAGCTGCACTGGCGCGGGATGAGGCCAGCTGCAGGCTATATACCCGCGCTTGACAAACCTTACAGACTGCCATCCACTCTCTCCATCGAGGCCGAGACATGCTCAGCTTGGCTAAAAAGATTTGATTTGATGCGCTGCAAAATGAAAGGTTCTGACATGATTTTCTCTTCATTTACATTGGGCATATTTGGCCCCATTTGCCTGACTTGCAAGCTAGACTATTAACGGAGGTGGCGCACTTGGCCTTTTTCCACTTGGGATATGCTGGCGGCGGCGGCCACTGCCCACTCTTTTCCCCCTGCAATGCCAACCATGCTTAATCACTATTTCGATTCTCACGCGATCAACGATGGAAGCTATTGCACTTCCAGCGCCTATAATCGTCTGCAGCTGGCCCGTAAGTAACCATGCGCCTTTCAGTGGCATCCTTCACATGGGCACTACGCCCAGCATCTCTTCTAACAAACCTACGGAGCCTGTTTTTCGGCCTTTTTCCAAATGTTGCGACGCACAAACGACTGAAGCTCCCTGCTCAAACTTCTTCTATGATACGAAGCAAGATCAAAGCGGCCCAAAATCCAACCTTGGCCAAATGTGCTTTTTGACGAAACGATAAATAGGCACCCTTGTCAAGTGGCGCATCGATTTTCAAGAACATCCTAAGGCCACAACAAGAATATTTTGCAAGATGCTTTGTGTGGAGGAAATGCTGGCACTGTGGTTTATCAAGTTAACGGGGCTAAAGTCTACTTTGCAAGATGGAAGCCTGCCGACAGATGTGGCGGCTACATTTTCTTGGACGTTTGGATAGACTATGCTGTGGTGCCGTGTAGCTGAGATGTTAAAGAATGGGTGAAAATTGGGGGAGGCTTCTTGTTGGTTGGAGTGGGGTGGTGCGTTAGTTGGTGATGACGTAAGGGCATGTCGGAGAAACGGAGTGGACAGGTGGCGAACTTGGCATGAATATAGCAGCAACGGCTCCATGGACTGTGCGCAGGCGTGATGGTCATGAGGGCAGCGCAGCACGGCCTGCCATAGTTATGTCAAATGTGTAGGGCGGACTCTTGTCCGTTGCTCTGCGCTATTTCATAACAGTAAATGATTGACTTGAGCTTTATGTGTCTTGGCGAGGGCTCAAGCTCTCTTTTTGCGCGGCGTCAACGAACGCCATCCTCACATGTCGCACCACTTTGCCGAACCATGTTCTGTGTCGTGCCTGCCTGCTACATCTGTTGCCTATAGTCTGCCAGCACGCCATCCATTAACGTTCGTTCGCGCTTCACCCCCGTCAATTATCTAGGTCAGGAAGAGTCTGCCACTTCCGCTACGGCCATTTTGTTGGCCACTGCCCAGTCACGTGCCTCTCACCCTTGCTTGATTGAAAGGTCCTTCAGCAGTCCGCAGACTTTGGCCTATCGTTCTCGATACCAACCTTTAGTTTTGCTGTTATGTTACATTGCGAAAGTCAACTTTTGCCCTCCTACAAACGCTGTATACTTTGGTGAAGTCTACAATTCGGTCAAGTTAGATTGAGCAATGGTTCATTTTTGTGAGAGTGGGATTCAAGTGAGCTTGGGCGGTTGATTGTTGGGGGACTTGATTTTGTGGGTCATATTGCAGGAAGACTATTGGCCAACTGCAACGGCAGCCTGGTGTTATCTTCCATGAACGGCAAGAAGGATCTTGGCGATAACCTGTCGGCAGGCGGTGGAAGCTTGGGCGGAGTGCCTAATGGAGCCAGCGTCAGCAACGGCAGCCACTGGTCCGTCAATGAGCACTTCGAGTCCGCCGCCGCACAAGCTTTCCTGGGCCCCAGTATATGGGACAAGGGGACGGCCTACGACGCCCTCAACGGCCCGGTAGGTGGCGCTGGCCATGACTTCAAGCTGGAGTATATGGATCTGGACGAATTCCTGTCGGAGAATGGCCTCGGTGCCGCCGCAAGCAACGCTCCACAAGGCAGCAACGGCCCGCACAATGCCGTCGCCAGCCCCAACTCTAGCCACGGCAGAAACCAGCTGACGGGCGAAGACAACAAAGTCACCAGTTCTACAGGCTCCAAAGAGCGCGGAGACTCACCCAACGGTAAGCTATCACTTCCCATATCCTCCATTACTTGCTCACTACTCAAGCCAGGAGTTGCGCGAGGCTGCCCTACCCTTCTTTCGGACAGATGATCCAAGAAGCACCAAAGACTTGCTGTCACTGGGCTTTTTACGTTTCAGAAGAGCTGATGAGAGGCGGACACCTGCTGCTGAAAGACCCTCTGCATGTCGCAGCAGAAATGGGTGGAGGTACGTCGCATTCTTCCAACTTTCTTCTTTCCTTTTCATTGTATGCAGTCTATTCGAGGCTTCTTACAGACTTTGCAATGTCCACAGCCGATATGGCCCTAGCCACAATTGCCGGAAGCACAGTTAATTTTGATCCTCGGCGGCGACGCTTCAGTGAAGAAGAGCTGAAGCCCCAGCCCATGGTCAAAAAGTCCAAAAAGCAGTTTGTTCCTGACGACATGAAAGATGAAAAGTATTGGGCCAGAAGGCGGAAGAACAACCTGGCTGCCAAACGCTCGCGAGACGCCCGACGCATCAAAGAGAACCAGATCGCTATCCGAGCGGCCTACCTCGAGAAGGAGAATTCCAAGCTGAGAGAGCAGTTAGAAAAGTTATCGCGCGACAATATGGTATTACGAGAAAAGCTGGCCACTTCGGCTAAAGTCGACTCACACAAAGCTTAATATTAAACTCCATCTGTACAAATGCCCATTATTTTCATATGTGCGCTGTCATATGTTGCACCTTTGACTTTGGCCTCATCATAATCGTCTATCAGGACTTTTCTTTTTTTATATTTTATTTTGATCTGTTTTTCTCTTCTGGTTCCCGGTATTATAGATCGTACCTAAGATTCTTCTTAGAAGGACTAAACGTTTGTCCCATATTCTGCATTGGTAAACACTTGACCTTACTCTAGCTGCGAAGGACCCAAACCTCGCTACTGCTGCAGGAAGTGCTCGAGGGAAGGAAGTGTTCGAAAGAAATCAAAGCGGTCGGGAACTCAGCTTGATTTCAAACAAAGGACGTCTGGAACTAAGCGTCCTCTCCCATATAAGTCCAATGGTGGATACTTGTACTAGGAAAGATTCTCTACGTAGACGAATTCCAACAACATTAACGTGGGCAGAGTCTGCTGCAGATGTACAGCCCTACAAAAGAAAGTAAACCATTGTACCACTGAGCAGCAGTACCGGACGTGTATTTAAGAGATGACTGCAACAATCGTGGGTTTCCCGAGAACAACGAAACTCTGTGCATCAAGAAGAGAGGGAAGATGAGGTAAGAGTACAACTATACACTCGTCATAACAGATAAAATCAAACATTGAGGAAACCATTCAACAAAACCAGCGTAAGATAATAAAATTTGTCGGAATACATTGCCGAATACAAGCAATATCCTTGAACAAATTTAACAAGACATCATCTACGAGAGAGTGAGAGAGAAAACAGTGCGGGTACAAAAGTATAAAGTTGAAGAAGTGAAGAAGATCGTTGTCATAAATTAAAGCTGGCACGGCAGAGGGGTTGGGTTGGACCATGGGTAAGAGGTCAAGTCAAAGCAGACATGACAGAGCTCAGAGCTGGATACTGCTACATGCAATGCCTTCTTCCCACTTCAAGTTCCCCGCCCAAAGTTTGGGAAGGAGGAAGCCGTGTGTAATCCGGCTATGCTTCCATTGGCGCTGTACATTTGTGGCTGGGGAGCCGACGATGCAGTGGTCACTACCAGAGGGAAGGGTTGGTCAAAGTTAAAGTCCAGATTACCTTCCATCGACATCTCCAGGTTCAGCACTGCATCGACGTCCACATCCGACAGTCCCGGCTGTAACGTCTCCATGCAAGAGTCCAGGTCGGCTGGAAAGGCGCCCTGAGCGTTGTTGGGCTGGATCTGCGCCAGTCTATTGGGGAAGGGCAGGCTTCTTTGCTGTTGCTGCGAAGGTGGGCCTTGGTTGGGGTTCTCCGACTTGATACTACTGAAACTACCACCGGAGAACATGTTGGTGTTGACCATGCCTTGGGAAGGCATAGCGGCGAAGCCTGACGAACGATTGTAGCTAGTCTGTTGAGAAGGACGAAGAGAACTAGCCATCGGCAAGCTGTTGGGGTCGGAAGCCCAACTGAAACTACCACCCAGACCACGCACAAACTGCGACGAAGAACCTGCAAACACACATTCAGATAAGGTGAAAGAGCAGCCTTTCGGCAGGTCTAAGTCTACCGTTACGGAAGGCCGGAGTATTTCCACTTTGCAGACTGAGAGGATGTCCAGCCGAGCAACCATCATGCAACTTCATGGCTTTAGCCAGATGCGTGTCCAGTTCCACCATCTGAGGTTGACCGTCCCCCACTTCGTCACTCCAGTTCTGACTGCGCCCATGAAAAGGATCATTGCTCCAAGAGTGAGGGGAAGCCGAGAGGTCTTCGTAGCTGGTCGAGTTGACAGGGGACATTCGGCCAAAGCTACTGGCGTTGGAGCTGTTACGCGAACGGAAGGGTTCCATCTGCAAGGCCTGCAGAGTGGGATTGTGGAGGGGAGAGTGAGACTCTAGCAACTCTTCACGGATAGGGGAGGAGGGACTGCGACGGGAGATGCTGAGGTTGCTGGCGTCCGAGCCTAAACGTTGTCGTTCCTCTAACTGGCTCTTGCGAACGCGACCACGACGCTTCTCGTACTTTTGCGTTTCCATCGTGGCTGCTCGCCGACGAGTGGACTTGCCCGGCTTGGCATCTGGATTGATGGTCCACCAAGAACTCTTGCCTGTTCCTTCATTCTGTTCGCGCTTGAAGCGATTGTGCAGCGACAAATTGTGACGAATAGAGTTCTGCAAGGAAAAAACCAAACTATACAATGCTGTTACCAGCTGCACCTTTCGCCCAACCATTTTGGCCAAGCAAGCCATATGGTCGAACCCTGCGGTAGATAAACTTTGAGCTGATTGCTGCCAGTGATCACACAACTGCAACTCCGCAGCAGCCGAATCGTACCACAAAACCAATGAAGACAAACCAGTACACAGGTTTGCAATGGACTGATTGGTATGGCTTGATTTACCTTCCATCCAGCCGAGCTGTTACTGTCTCCTTTATCCTTGAAGA
Organism: Ramazzottius varieornatus; assembly: GCA_001949185.1. NCBI lineage: Eukaryota > Metazoa > Tardigrada > Eutardigrada > Parachela > Ramazzottiidae > Ramazzottius > Ramazzottius varieornatus. The sequence goes on along the minus strand of BDGG01000015.1, from coordinate 1,149,269 downwards.
AAGGGATATTTTGGACCATCCAGTCGTAGATCTGTGAGAGGGTCAGACGCTTTTCAGGGGACTGCTGAATAGCTTGAGTAATCAGATCGGCGTATGAGAAGTTGCCCCATGCGTTGCGACGGGCAGAGTTCTTCTTGGTAGCAGCTGCCGCTCCAGCCAGGACAGACGGTAAATTCTCTCCCAAGCTTTCGTCTGCTGTGGTGGAACTGACACCACCCAACGAACGTCCAGGCCCGTCATCGTGCGAAGAGCGTCCACTGGACTCTGCTCCGTCCGGAGTACCGGTTGACAATGCAGCTTCTTCGTCGCCGTCCGCTCCATGGAGTCTTAACGAAGCAGGCCAGGTGTTGGCGCGAGATCGTCCCACAGGCATCTGAAAGTGCATCTGATCCTCTACCTCGTCATGCTCTTGCAGCGTCGAATCATGCAGATTCTCGTTGCTTTCCATGTCGACAAAACCGTTCGGCGCCGAATTTTTTTTCTGCAAAAACCGATGCTAATTTGAGAAACCAAAATAAAACTTCACAGCTGCCCCCGCTAAAGTCGCGCACAATACGTCATCGGTCACAGTCACAACTTTACGACTGATTGGTTACTTCGACCCTGGAGCGATGACGTAACGTGCGTGACTTGAACGGGGTACAAACACTGAATTCCACCAGAATTCCAGATGGGTCGTCTTCTTTGTCCAAGATCTGCCTTCCTCTGCCTTCCTTACCGGTTAGTAAAACAGAGAGCTGCTGGAAAAATGAGAGTAACCTTGAAATCCTGGAGATAAATATGCCTGCGGTAAGCATCGATCGGAGAGGGACAATGGGCAGTCATCACTTACCGAGATTCACAGATTCAACTATGATATAGCGTCCACTCGTTCCGTACCGCAGCTTTCATACGAGCAGATGATATCCATAAATGTTGAGAACAAAGTCAGATCAAACGACCATTGTGGAATGCGGATAAATGAGGCAAGACCAAGGACCACTGAACTGTGCATGAGCTCTAATAAAGATTCACTTTCCCAGAAGTTTGGAACGCATCAAAAGAATCCGCATGAAGGAAATGGGTCACCGTCCAAGACCAAGACGTCATAGCGGAAAACGGTACCGCTGATGACTCATTGAACGGAACGCTCCGCACCGTTGAACGTTCTCTTCATGGTCAATGCGATGTCAGCCATATCACGTGCCTATTTCATTTCTATAACAGCACCCTCTGCCACGTGGGTTATGCTGATGAGCCATCTGTTTGCGCCTGAGCGGACGTCCATCTGAGCGAACCGGACACACATCAGATGAAGGCTGAAGCGGAGCGGATCCTAGTCGGCTTGCTCGCACAGCCAGCCTTGTTTGTGAAGTGTGATTCAGAGGCTTGTTTTCGTTTAAATTCCTCTCATTTGCGTTTCAAGGAAGAAACTCTGGGATCTTTGGATGTCAGAAAACGTCTGCATCACTCTTCTTTCTGGTTCCGATTTAAATTTCGTGAGCGTGCGGTGAGATTGCCTTGTTTTCGCAGTGCACGTAGCTCATCGGCGCTGGTCGAGATCGGATGAAGAAGCAGGACGTTTGACCAGCGACCATCTAGCGGGGGTGAAACCACCGGAGTTTCTGGATCTAGCCGAATGTTGGAAGGATGACTTTGAGCTCTGACACCAACATGGGGTAAGGAGAAGCTTTCTGAACAGCATTTTCCTGCGCACCTCTGTGATAACCGAAGCGCAAAGATGGTCGATCGTTAAAACAACCGTACGGTATTATGATCGTGACGTCACAGGTTTACGGCTTTGATGCGATGATCGAACAGATTAGCTGAGAATGTTGTGACGTCTTGCGTGGCTGTTGCCGTCTCCGAGATTTATGAGGAAGTCAAGTCGTGCCAGCCGTAAAGTCGCACTGTTTGGTCAAGCGTACCGTTTCTTTGAACAATATTGAACAAAATTCTTGCTTATCGTTGTCTTTAGAAAACCGTCAGGCAGTTTTAGAAGAAGAGCGAATGATTTTTCAAGCTTCTTCCTTGTTGATTCTGCAGAGAAATACATGAGCCTTGTAAGGATCTTCCCTGATACATAATTCAGGGTTGCTTTTGATGCTTGGCCGTAGGTGATTTCCCTGTGGATCTTTGCTGGCAGTTTCTTGAAGGATAAGGCCAGCAAGATTGGCTAATCAGATTGAGACAGGAGTGATTTGAAATCATCACCTCTGCGGCACAAGGATGACACGGGAAGTTTTAGCGCAAAGTCGCCAAAATCAATTATCTCAGTGGCTTTTTCGTGTCTCGTATTCCATCATCAAGCTACCTATTGATTTTTTGCTTCCTCTAAAAATATTGTGTTTGTCTTGTGTCAAGCTAACAAACAGTGGTCCGTATTGTAATGCAGGGAAGCGTCATCAATGCGCGCTTCGTTTATCCAGCGTGGCCGCAATTGCTGCAGCTCGGAAACGGAAGTCCCGCGGAATGGGTTTGGCTCAACTTCATCCTGCCTGAAAAGCCCTTAATAAATTACAGTCATCACCATAAACCCTACTTTTATTTGCCTGTTTTTCTTCTTGCAGGGAACAGCCACTTCTCAGCGTCAAGGTATGTTTCAACTGCATTCCATTTTTTTCTTGTAGCATTTTACAATGTGGTTGTGGGAGTTTTACAGCTGGAAGCTAGGGAGACAGGAGAGTTTAGTGATGCATAATGAATAGGAATCAGGCCGTAGATCGTTTGTCATTAAAGGTCCATTAACTGCTAGTCATGTGGAGGCCGGAAAAGAAGTGAAGTCTTCCTCCAGTAAGTTCTTGTAGGACGTCATTGCATCACGGCGATTGACGGGAGAGACAACTGGCTTTGCAGCTGCGGCCTGTCCTCCCCTTTCTTTTCTAGTTACAAGAAAGCGGAAGATTGTGATTGAAGTGAGCTTACTGAAGTCAGTGGCGGAGCAGCAGTTAGTGCGTTAGACCGGTCGATTTTCCGCTGGCCACCCAACAGACGCACTTCCCTATGGTTATGCTAGAATAAATAGTGGTTATTATGGGGGACTGGGAGTAAGTTCTAGTGGTGGACAGCCCTAGCACTATGTACAAAAGGATATTAATTTCAATGTGTGCAATGCACTGGCCAACTCCTGTTTCTGTTCACTTGCTGGCCTTTATGTGACTCAAGTTGCTGCTTGTGCTTGCAGGCTCATGTCTACCATATCGATCCCAAGTCGAAAAAGAGCTGGATTCCCGCCACTACCCAAGCGGTTCCTGTCTCCTTCTTCTTCGATTCCCCGCGGCATCTCTATCGCGTCATAAGTGTTGAGGGTACCAAGGTACATAAATCAAGAACAAACTGCATAATTTTCCCTGTTTAGATGGCACATGTTTCACTTCCCCGCCGAACTCGCGCATAGGACACTAAGCTCGGTTACCACACAAGTTGAAATCCAGCCGATAAAATCTGAAATTTTTCTGAATGTCTGGTGCCTGGAACGTCATACGTTCGCAGACTTACTGCTTAAAATCGCTGGAGTATACTTTTCGTTCTGGAATTTTAGCTCATGATAATAAAGCGGAATGTCGGCGGAACGATGCGGGAGTTGGTCCGATTGGGCGAATGGTTAGGGTTCGGCTGGACGATAATCTGTTGAAAGAAGACTTTTTTGCTGGTTAAACTGCAGACTATTATGACAACAAGGTAGACGAATGGTCTTTTTGCAGGCCGTCATCAATTCGATTGTGACACCCAACATGACGGTGACAAAGACTTCGCAGAAGTTCCTGCAGTGGAGCGATTCGCGCGTCAACATGGTCTACGGTCTGGGCTTCTCACGCGAAGACGACCTTAACGACTTCCAGGAGAAGTTTGCCCATGTCAAGTCCCTCAGTCAAGGAGCCAGTTCTGACCGAGAAGACGATGCCTCCAGCGAAGTGGGCCATGAATCCCAGCAGTCGCACCGTTCGCTAAACGCCTCGGTGACCGGTCTGGTCAGCACCTCTTCCAACGAGCCAGGTCTTCCTCCCAACCCCAACTTGGTCAGCCAGCGTTCGGTCTCACCTGGCCAAAGTAGCGTTTCTTCCAGTAACTCTCCTCGACCAACACAGTCGATCACCTCACAGTCACAAGCCGTTACTCCTGTCATTGCTCTGCATGGTAAGTACCCTTTCATGTCTAAACAACATACTCATACCTACCACATGAAATGTTTTCTATTATTTTGTTTTTGATCTTGTTTAAGCAGCGCATGAAATTCCGTTTGGGTTATCAGTTTGCGTTAGTTTGCTTCGTTTTAGGCAACACGACACAGATGTCAGAGTCGCAGTTACAAGTGGAGAATGGGCGGTTACGGGAGGCCTTGGCTCGGAGCTGTGCACATGCGGACAAATGGAGAAACCAGATCAAGATGCTGGAGGAAGAAAAGCAGAAGCTGCTGAGGGCCTTGGAGGAAAGTCATTCAAATTTGGATCGATGGAAGGCTGAATACGCCCAGAACAATCGCGTGAGTTGCAGCCTGGCTTACTCAACCACAAAGCGAGATCTTTCATGGAGTCGAAATCATATCGAACTTGTCTCTCTAGATCATCTCGGATAATGAAAGAAATGGCAGTGGCGACCATGCCGCCGATCCTCACTCGGAAATGGAACGACTTCAGACTCTACTCCAGAACCTCGAGAAGCGTAACCGAGCAAAAGAATCTGTAAGTTCGCTTGTACCTTCTTTTCAGTGACCAGCGGTTACATGGTAGTTGTCTGTTACAGGAAGTGGAGAACCTGACGGCTCGTCTCGAAGAGATGCGCACCAAAGAGTCCAGTGTGAATCATTCCACTATGGAGAAGTTACAGGTATGAAAATCTAATGAATATGAGCTCGGCAAACAAATTTGACCATATCCTTTTCGAGTGGCGCATGCTATTATTCAGAGTTAATGTAAACATGCGCTACTGGGGAAAAAGATCTGGTCGAATCTGTTTGCCCAGCTCCCAGATACTTGATTATCAGGGCTTTCAGTAATTGTGGGTTTTGGTTTATAGACTACCGAGTCAGATAACCGAGCGTTGAAGCTTGCCATCAGTGACATGCAGGAGAAGTTGAGTCGCCAAGTGGCCATCAACGAGAACACAAAGGCCGAACTGCGCCAGCTAAAGTCCAACCTGACGCGCCAAGTGGCCGACCTGAAGAAGACTGATGACAAACTGGGCGAACTGCTGACCAATCCGTCGACTTAGCCATACGGGAAGAAAACGCAACCAAAAGTATTTACGGTATATTCTTTCGGTTTACAGTTAGGTGCTTTTTGAAGTAAGTTCTGTAGTAAATTAGTTTTCACCGTCTTTTGACCAACAATGGTAATGGGCAGTTCAACTGCAGCTGACAATGCGCAGGTCTTTTTAATCTCAACCTTTCCAACATCTTCCTTGCTTTTGATCTCTAGTCCATACAGTACTCACACAGCACTCGTGCACGGAATACTCGCTTCAGCTTCGCTTTCAGGAACTTCCTTTTTTGTTAGTACTCTTTAACGTTTGACAAACCCCCACTCAGTACTTCAGTCTATCCACAACGAAAGGATGTAAAGATTGTTTCGGTAGGCTCACACACCCTTAACACTCTGCGTACGACCGTCCTCTTTGTGTATACGATCACTCAGTTTTATTCACCTCCCAGTTTTAGCTTTTGGTCTTTCGGGTCTGGGTCATTTTTTTGCATGTACCTCGGTCTTCTCAGCAAAGCAACACTAATGACCAGCGGTCAGCAAAACCCCAGCACGGTGGAAATTTTTTCTACGGTTTCGGGTGGTTTTGGTGAAATTTGGTGTTTCCTCTCTTCGCGCGAGGCACGTGCACGGTATTCGCTTAGAAAACAGCTGGGGCACTGGGGACAATCTTATCTATCGAGCCGAGCCTGGGATCAATTTTGTAGTCATCAGTGCGGTCAGAAGAAAATCAAGACAACCAGCTCTCCCTTTTGAGATTTGGCGTTCATGGCCTGCCAATTATCCGAATTTTGAAATTTCGAAAATTGCCTATTGGTTGGACCAGCCTCTGCAACACGGTACCAGCCAATAAAATTCCTGTATACACAAGAGGACGGTAGTATTCTGCAAACATGAAAACGATCGTGCTGAAAGTGTTAAGAAGAAACCGTTTTGGAGTCCTCCAGCGAAACAAGTACGCACTAAAGCCACGAATGCTACCGGTGGTTTCCTCATGAGGTTGCTTAGTTAGCGGAAGATGTGTACCAAGGCTTGCTAACATGAAATTGGGAAAGTCGCTGTACTTTGTATCATTTAGCAAGATGGAATCAGTCTTGCGTAGTTTCCGGACGGACGGTTTTTTTATCAACAAAGCCCATCGTTTACTCCGTATAAGATAAAGCCGGCACACTCAGTCAGTTTAGTTTCCGTCTGATGAACGACACGGCATTATAACGTGCTTCCGTCCTTCCCGGTGACTTTGACTATTTAGGAAAACCCAAGTTGGTTCTTCGATGGTTGCTTCTGGGTCTTGACTTGTACTTTACTTGTTGTAAGATTCCCTTATTTTATCACCGGTGCTGGATTACCGGTGAATCTTCTGCAAGAATGGCCACAATGCGGTACTGTCTCTCTTTGATACTACTACTTTCTGCCGTATGTCTAGCATATTCAGAAAGCTGCGCCCAGAAAACATGTATAGAAGGTACGTTCCTCGACAGCCGAATTGAACTCCTCATGTTATGCAAAATTTCCAAAGATATATTTGCAGTCGTTTTCTGTCTGAGTTGATCCGTCGAGCTTGTGACCGTGAAAGTCACTTGATCGGCGGACACGACGGATACTTAAAAGTAACAATGCAACTGGTATCCGTTGTTTTCTTCTTGATCGCAAAGTCGGCGAAGTGAATCTCGCTCGCATTCCGATGATTTTATGGCAAAGTGAAATACTTATAATACAGTGTACGACAAAATAAACCGTTAAAAATGGGTGAATGGAGCCAGATGGTTAAAGCCAATGAAATTTGCGCATGCAGCAAATCCAATTGGCTGAGTCGTAAGTAAGCCCAGCTGGAGTGTTACGCCCATTTTTAACGGTTAGTTTTGTCGTACACTTGTGCGAATATCAAGAGAAATACTTTGTTTTGAGCGACATTTGAGCCTCTCGTATTTTTTGTAGGTGCTTTTAGGTTTGTGCCTGGGAAGACCTACAAGTACAGCTATTCCACCGTGGCCAAGTTCGGCGATGCAAGCGCAAGCGGAACCGCGGAGGCCTTCACCATGCACATGGAGGCCCAGATGACCTTCTTGAGCGCCTGCAACGTTCAGCTCCAGACAACGCTGGTCAACGTTTCTCAAGAATCACAAGTTCTGCCAACCGGTATCATCCAAGATCTAAAGAGCGGTCTTGAGAAGAATATGGTTAACTTTGCTTTCTACAACGGAAAGATTGGCGAGGTTTGCTGGGAAAGCGACGAGTCGGCCACCGTCCTCAACGTCAAGAAGGGCATCTTGTCCGCCTTCCAAGTTGCCGCAACCACATCAAGCGGCTTCACCAAAGGGACCTTCCTTGAGGTAAGTCGCCTGGCGTAATTCAGTATAGTTTCTTCAGCATATTCCTTAGTTTAGTTTGGTTTTTTTGTAGGTGAATTTGGCCGGAGAATGTCCGACCATCTACACTCTCAACAATGGTGAAAACAACCTGTTGTACTTGAACCGAACCTGGTCGACCAGCAAGTGCAGCAAAGTATGGCCGGTTTTGCCCGCTCAAACTGCCGGTTTGGGTCAAGTCTTCCAGTTCCGCATGAACTCGGAGCCCAGCTGCCAACACCTCATCACCGATGGTATCATCAAAAGCGCCAGCTGCCTCGAACGTCATAGCCTCAAGTCCTTTAGCAAGAAAACCGCTCCCATTGTCGTTCGCGTTGTCCAACATCTCATCTTCAAGGAAGTGACTGCCACCACTATGCCCAAGAAAGCTTTGAGTAAGTGAGGACGTAAAAGCAAACATTCATGTGACTACTCCTGACAAGTTATTGAGCCAACCAAAGTAATTCCATGATGGGTGTCAAAGAACAGGGCAAGCTTACACCATCAATGAGAGATACACATAATGATGCTATATTGAATCTTTCTACTGTACGTTCTTTCCATAGCAAAGCCAACTAGCGGAACCCTTCGGTTCGAACTGAAGCCTATTAGCGAAACCATCAAGGACAGCACGACTTCCGTCGAGCTGCTGAACTGGTTCTGCCGGTCGAGCCAGACGGAGGTCAAGTCTGACACACCGATGCTCTTCAAGTCATTGGTCCGCAAGCTGCGAGCAGTGACAGACTGCACCACTATGGAAGGTGTCTACCGGCAGCTCGTCGCTGCCACCACCTGCCCCAGCATGGCCACCGACAAAAAGACCCGCTTCGTCTTGGAGGCTATGACGGCAGTCAACTCAGCCTGCTCCGTCGATTTGGTCAGCAAGTTGATTTCTACCGACGAAGTTGACATGACCGAGGCTAACTTATGGTTCTCCTCGTTGGCCTTCGTCCAGCCTGTCACCTCCGAAATGCTGCAGTCTCTCAAGGTTACCTTCACTTAGCTAGACGTTGCATTCTCCTCCGACATCTTACAAACTGCTTTGACCTGCGCAGGCTCTTCTGCCTCGTCGGGATCTGCCTCGAGCTGGATACTTGGGCATCTCCACCATGGCTCGCAACTACGCCCAGTACGACACCAAGTCTGATAGCCAACTTGTCTCCAGTATAGCCATGACCATTCTGGCCAAGCTGAACCCCGATTGTCAGACCACCAGCGAGGATGTTGACATGGTATGAAATGGTACTGACTGTTATTGCTGGACTTACGGACGTGCTCTATCAGCGAAAATTGCCTTGCCTTGTAGATGGTGACTTACCTGAAGGCCATCGGCAACATTGGACCAGTCAGCCAGAAGATCGAAGACGTTCTGCTTCTCCTTCTTCAATGCAAAGCAAAGGCCTTGCCTATCCGCATCGCCGCTATCGACGCTCTACGATTCCGCCAGTGCTCAACGTCTGCCAGCCAATTCTCCCAGGTCAAGGTAATGCACGGCATTTCTTTCATTCCGCAGTTCTTCATTTTGAGCTGTATGGCTTACAGTTTCTTGCTTCATAAGAGGGATAACTAACATGTCCTTTCAGTCCACTTTCCTGACCATTCTCGACGATGCCAGCGAAGACACCGAGCTGCGCACAGTTGTCTTCCAGGCGCTGATGAGTTGCCCCGATCAGGAAGTCATTCAACGAACGGTACAGACTGTCAACGCTCAGGGAACAGACACGCAGTGTGAGTTAGCAAAATCTTTCCTATGGGCTCTTTCAGCATAGGTGATCTCTTATGGTAGCGCACTCGACTATATGTCCTGATTACAGTAAAATCTTACATGGGATCATTTATTCAAACTCTGGAGAAGACCAGCGCAAGCACAACGCCGGCGAAGATGGCACAATCCTTGTTGTCTACCTACAAAATCGGGCTGCCGAAAACATCCTTGTGGTCCTCGAAGAACTTCAAGGTAGAGGAATTACATTACATTGTCTGTCCAAGGTTTTGCGTCGGTGGAGTAAACGATCTGGCTCTTGATAGTATGTGCTCGGAAATGTAACTGGCAACGCTCCAGCAGTTGTGGATGGGAACCTGCTGTTTGTCGATTCGTATCTGCCGCGATCGGCTGATCTGGGTCTTGCTGTGGAACTCTTTGGACAACAAGTCAAGCTGATTCAGGTAGCTGTTGCGCATTTTGCGGGACTGTGACCCGCTATACGATATTGATCAAGCTGACATGTAACGTCTTTTCGACGATCCATAGGCTGGTGCTCGACTGGAGAACTTTGAGCAAGTCATCGAGCGACTTATGACCTCCCTGTACAAGAAGTCCTCCAAAGACCGGACCAAGATCGCGGAAGATTCCATCCCCAGTGGAAAGGTAAAGTTTCCTATAGCAAAGCCGTCCTTCCCCTTCGTCATTGCAAACGAACAAAACTCGTCTCAAAGAAAGATACACAAGCAAAAATGATATTAAAAAAGAGAAGGAGACTGAGAAACTCGAGTCTGCCTACTAAGAACCCGAAACTAACGGGGAGATATAAATAGTGAATGGGTGTTTCACTCGTTCTTTGCCGGTTTTACAAACTTCATGTCGGCTCTTACTTCCACAATTTTCATACCACGGCTGTTCTTTTTCCCATGGAGATCTTATACAGTAGTATGATTGGCTTCTTGATTGAGAGCAATCTTCTACGTATTTGTATGTCGTAGGGAGTGTACGCCGATCCTGACTTGTCAACGTACCTGCGCATCTTCGGCGGTGACGTGGCCTTCTTGACCTACGGCGACCTCCGTAAGGCCGCAGCCGACTACATTTCCCAGCAGATGGGCGCTCTGGACTATTTCTTCGGCCGTCAAAAGATGACGCCCTTCGAGCTTTCCCGCAACATCATGCTGGTCGACAGTACCTATCAGATTCCCACCACGTCCGGTCTGCCCATCTCTCTCCAGCTAACTGCTACCGCCAGCGGTAAAGTCAGCGGTCAAACGCGTCTCAACATTGGTGGCTTCTTCAAGGCCCAGTCTCCCCTCTCCCTGGAAGGCACCATTGCGCCCAGCTTGGCCCTGGAGATAGAAGCCACCTTCCTCCTCAAGGTCGACACCATGTCGACGGGTTTGCGCACCGTCACCACCATCCACTCCTCCACCTCTTTCGGAGGCTCCATCGAGTACCAGAACGGCCAGTACATCCGTAGCAGCCTGACCAACCCTCAGCAGCGACAGAACCTGCTGACCTTCGACACCAAGTCCTACGCAATTCGCAATGACCAACGCAGTGTCATCTTGGGTAACCCGGCCACGTCCAAGCGGGTAGTTCAACATGCCTGCAGTGACAAGTTGACCAAGAGGATCTTTGGTGTGACGCTGTGTAGCTTGATTGCCTCGGAAGATCCAGCCAATGGTGGACTTCGTGATGGTCTTTTGCCAGCGCACTTCCAAGTGTGGATCGACAAGACTGACGCCACGCTGACGTCCTACAACTTCGAGCTGGGCTTCCCCCACTCTGACAAGTGGGAGTTCAACGCGCTGATTGACACACCAGGCAGTACCATCAACCGCAGGTTTCAGGTACAGTGTAGGCAAATAAGGTACTCTAAAAGGGGGAGGGCCAAAATCGAGATTTCGACAAGTGACGTAGAAACTCCGGCTCGAAGTAATCAGCAGATCAAGCGGCAGTTCACGTCTCTGCATTGCAGCTTGATCAGCTGTTTGCTTTCTACGTCACGTCGATTTTGGCCTTGCCCCCTCTTAGTGTACCTTATTTGCCTACACTGTACGTCATCAGCACTTCAAAGTGATAGCTAAGTCTTAAAAAGTAACAACAACGAAGTCTGGAAAAAGCTGGAAGCATTAGGAGTTGAGAACTGTTGTAAGTTAGGTGTGGCGACATTTCGACTATCGTCGTTCGTAAACTGATATCACGACTGATAAACTGTCGTTTTGCTACATTTGGTTTCTACTGGCATCTTCGTCTTTAGGCCATGTACAAGTTCGACGACGAAGGGAAGATTAAGGGTGCTCTGGCCACACCCTGGAAGCAATTCGACCTGACTGGTCTCTTCCAAATGTCTTCCGATGAACTTCGGCTGGAAGTGTTGGAAGACAAAACTCGTCCCTACCGTTTGCTCATCAATAGAGTCCCCAGCAGCGGCCAAGAACAGAACTTCCGTGTGCAGTTGGAGTATCGCAGCTTGCGCAACGGTGGCAACCAGCAAGTCCTCCTTGGCCACTCTACGCGTCACTTCACAACCGTCACCAACCTACTGAAGCGCCTCAGTACCATCAGCCTCGAGTTCAGCGAATACCCACAAATGAACAAGCTAATTCAGATGGAAGTCCTTCGATCACCACAATCCTTCAAGAAGCACCTGGAGACCACATGGAGCATCTACGGACCCGACTTCCGTAATGAAGACCAAAAGATTTTCCTCCACACTTTCTTCTCCACCAAACAGATTGATGACAAGTAAGTCGAGAATAAGTTAAAATACTAGTCAAACTAAATAGTTAAAAAAAAGTTTTTGGATTTTTCTATTGGATCGTTGTTTAATGTTTATCTGTTGGAGGTACAACCTTACGACAGCCATGCAGTTGCGCATGCCGCGCTCCGCTGAGGTCACACCGATGGAAGCCGAGATTGGTTACACACAAGAATGGGACAAGGCCTACAAGTTCTTCGATGGCCGCCTGGAGACCAAGAGCATGTTGGGTGAAAAGAGCGCTCGTCTGGCCTGGGAGAATCAGTGGAGCACCAAGAAGAGCCTGACGGTCAAAGCTGACGTTGTCGGTTTGCCCACAACCGCTAGCCTGGAAGCCACCGTCAAGGCTGCCAGCATCGATAGGCAACGCTCCTACCCCTTCGAAGTCAAAGTCAACATGGCCCATGAGAAACCTATCAAAGTTGCCGGCGAATTCACAGGTTTGAAGGAAATATTTTTTCAGAACTTGGAAGCAAGTGTGCACCTTTCTGGCACGAACCGCACGTAGAAAAATGGCAAATTTTCTCTTGGCTTTAATACGCTTCAACAAGATAATTTCCTGAACGAGTCGAGTACCGGTCTTCTGAAAAAGATCAACACTGTTGTCAGTTGTCCTCTTTGTTACTCTTTTGTCCCGATGTGTTTGAAATGACCTAAAAGTGTGGTTGGGTAGGTGGTGCGAATGATGGTAGCGTGACGATGGATGTTCTACGCGACGACCAGCCCTACCTGACATCCTCTCACTCGTTGCGCTGGCCGGCGCTGATGATCGACAGTCAGTACCAGATGGCTGGTCAGACTGGTCGACTGGAAGCCAACAAAGTCACTGCCTTGGACTGGACCGTCAAGGGTAACTGGGTAAAGGGCGGTGAGCAGTGGAGCAGCCTCGTCGGGCTGATCCCCCTTGGATCCAACGGCCTCAACGCCCTGGCAGTCTTGACCAAGTACACTCCGGCCGACTACACCACTCGAAAGTACGGAGTCGATGTGGCTATCCAGACCGATGGTCAAGTGACGCCCCTTGATGTCCGCACTTCCCTAACACTCTTCGCTGGAACGAGCCAGCATGCTCTTCGCCACGCACTGCAACTCAGCCTCAAGCCGACGGAAAAGAGATTTCTCTCCTTGGGGGATTTAACCATCAACGTGGGTTCGCCCACCTCCACACTGATGGGCATGGAAGTTGAAGGTAATCATACCTCATCTCCTGAATAGTACCTTAACTTATATTGTAGAAACAGTTACGCATCACCAGGCAAATAATGTATTGATGCTTGTGGTGTGACTATTGGCAGCAAGTTGCGTAATGTTCAAACTTGGGACAATGCATTCAAAGTTTGCAAGTTGTCAACTGGATGTTGCCTTTTGTATGCTACAGTAAGTTCGATTGCTGCCATGAAGGCAATGGCCAGTGCGAAGTTCCTGCACAACATGACCATGGCCATCCTGCCCAAGTTCCTCTCGACAGCGGCCAGCGTGGTGCTGGGCGGTCACAACAAGCCAACCACCCACCGTTTCTTCTTCACCACCGATGGTGATAATGGCATTCCCGCCATCGAGTCCGTCGTCGACATGACTTACGCCCGACCTTCAGCAGGACCCAAGAGCCTCAACATGTCGGGCATCATCAACGGCACCTTTATCGCCAAGAAGAGCATGACCGACGACATCAGATTCAATATGCTGCTCTGGGCCAACCCCAAGAGCCAACAAGCTTCCTTGAGCATCCAGACGCCTTACAGCCCTCTCAAGACGGGCAAGATCGAAGTGCAGGTGAATGAGAGCAGCAACCTCCTTCAGAAGAAGCAGCTCCGAGTCGTCAGAAACCAGATCATCATGATGGAAGCTGAAGGATTGGTCGCCAAGAGCAAGACTCCAGTGGCGGAACTGACCACGGCCAATTGGACGGTCAAGGTACCCCCTATCAGCGACAAGACTAGCCGCCTCATGCTCAAGAAGACGCTGGATAAGTTGAACAAGATGTCCTCCTACAAGATGGACCTCTATCCTGGCCAAGAGATTACAGCGGCTTTCTCGGCAATGTTGACCACCGCTAACAGCTCGACTGACCTCACATTCTATGTACCGAAGAAGACTCTCAAAGGAAAATTCACCCAAGGGTACGTAAGACACAACTTGGGACAATGAATTTCTTCAAAGCGGAAGTGCGCAACTTGAACTGAGTCATACGGTGATGACCTCGGGGTCCCCACTTCGACCCGCGCATCGCCTGATCTTCAGGCATTAGTTTTGTTTCAGCCTATCACTGACGGATGTCTTATTGTCGTTCTAGATCAAAGAAGGGTATTTTCGGTGACTTCTCCGTCGAAGTGGCTTGGGATGCTCTGCGCAACGCCGCCAAGCAGATGAAAGTTGCCCATAAGGCTCCCCAGGTGGCCGCCGACGACGAAGTGAGCGGCTGGTCTGTTCAACACCCTTTGGTCCCCGAATCCATGGCATCTGTCAGCCTAAGTGAAGTGCCTCAACGGCTGGTAGACATCGTCCAGTATAGCCAGGACGAACTGCACGACGTTTTGACCAGCTTCAAGGTTGACGAAGCGAGAGAGATGGCTTTGCATGCTTTCGAGGTATCTTCATGGGCCACTGTGTCCGAGCCCGAAGTAATGGTCCAACGACTTCGTCGTAATGCCTATGCTATGGCTATGGCAGGGGGTGGTGGCGGATGCGGCGGTTGTGGAGGATCCGGTGCCATGGCCATGGCTGGTGCAGGTTGTCCATCGTCCTGCGCATCTTCTTCAAGTAGGTAGCGACAGAGCAGAGACTTGATATCGACAAGAAACTGCGTAACATAGCCTTTACTTGTTGCTTGCAGGCAGTTTCGGCGCCATGGCCAGCAGCATCCAAAGCCAGCTGAGCCAAGTGATGCAAGACATGGTCTCCAAGTTTCAGCAACAGGCTCGCCAACCGGTCCAGTCGCAATCGCAGACGCAAGCCATCTACCTGACGGGTGGCATGCAAGCCTCCTACCCGGCGCCGGCAGCCTCGCCCTGTGGCAGCGGTTACAGCCAACAGAGCTCCGCTTGCCTCCCTTCTCCAGCTTCCCAACCACAGACCCACCGCATCCATATTCAGCTCAGCCAGCCCCAAGTCTCCTACTCGGCACCCTCTTCATCCTACCAACAAGCCCACTACCCCGCACCGCCACCTCAGCCTTCCTACCAACAGGCGCAAGCCCAGTCCCCAGCCATCTACCCCTCCTACTCCGTCTCCCAAGCTGCACCTTCCTACTCTCCAGTTGACGCTTACCAGTCTCCATACTATCAAGCCCAATCTTCCCAAGGTAACACAGTCTTGCAGGCCAACAATTTTTAGAGGCCCAGCAGCACTCCAGTATAGTGTAGCCTGACAAGAGCGTACTGTGCACAACTTTGACAAGCTTGCTTTGTCGTGGACAAAATGGCAGAATTGGACGGGCAACCAAGCCAGCTTGCTACCACTGTCACGCAGCCAGCCATCCTTGGCTTTCTTTCACTTAAGCTTAATCAGAAGTTTGTTCGTCGACAGGTTCGTCACAATACGCTTCGGCTGGACAGTCCCACAGCTCCTCTGCCTCCAGCCCCAGCCAGAGTTACTCGGTCCCTGTGGCCAACGGCCACTTGACCATCCAGATTCACACCAGCGGTGCACAAGCTCAACCTGCTGCGCCAGCTCCACAGGCTTGCAGTCCTGGCTCGCAGTCTCCTGGCTGTCCCGGTAGCATCAACTACATGGCCTCCGGCTCCAGCTCCAACAGCTACCAAGCTTCGGCCTCCAACCAACAGCAGTACGTCATGTCCGGCCAGCTACCTTACGGTGGTGGTGCCGAGCCTCGCCTGCAGTACTGCACACCAGGCTCCACCGAGAAGGGTGTCTGCCTTAACGGCGGCGAAGCCTCCCTGGAACCCACACGAAGCAAGCGATCTGCCGAGACCATCCAAGATATGTCCAACGGCATCTCCCACTACCTCAAGGTGGCCAAGAAGGCCGTCAATGGCTTGTGGCAGTCGCTCAGTGCTCAACCGGAAGTGCAATATTTGATGGACACCGTTAACGATGTAAGTTGCTGTCTTAAGTCACGCTGGCCGTTTTAAATTGAGCTGAGGTGCTTTTCATAGGAGACCATCGTCAAGAGCGGAAATGAAGCCATCCATACCATCAAGACGTACGTTTCCAACGCAGTGGACAACGTTAAGATGGAGCAAGTGTTGGCATACGCCAACGCTATCTGGACTGACACTACAGAAGATGGCCGAGATGAGTTTGGAAATGACTTGTCAGGAAACGCAGTCACAGTGCATGGATAAGTTCCTCCTTAAATGCCCTGTGGGTGCAACACCGGTGATAGAAAAGGCATAAAAAGTTGATAACAATCATTAGAGAGACTTTTAGGAGCTCTCTCAAGTCCCCATGTGCCGTCGTTGCTCTGATTCAGCTGTCCCCTTGCATTTCGGACCATTTTGTCCATTTATGATCATGCTAATCTAACTCAACTAGCTATCCTGCATATATTAGACCTGGAATCCCTGGTATCAAAAGCATATATCGCTGATTGACCTGGAACTCTCCCATTGTGCTTACCCGACGTGCCTCTGTCTGCAGGGCGCATATTTATTTCCGGCCGCGGTGACCAGCCCTGATTGCATGAGCTTTTCCTTGTTGGGGTGTCGGTACACCTGTCATCTGTTTGTCCCTCTTGACATGTGTGAGCAGAAGGTAAAAGAAGGTTTCATCCATCTAGCATAGATGGTTGTCAAGGAGGAAATTAGGACAGTTAGTGGGCTCCTTCTTGTACTGAGCGAACTGTGAATATCCGGCTGATGCCCGAGGCTCAAGCTGCCCTACTGAAGCGATGCCACAGTGATCCTTGTCTAGGTTAGGTCAGTATGATTTCCCAAGCCATCCCCTGTTGCAGATGCTTGGACATTGGTGCCATGGCCACAATAACCTAGTTCTGCCGCAGATGTCATCAAAGTGCCCATTCGAGATGTGATCCATCCCTTATTCGGTCCGGACGGTGGCACTCCGCTCAGCGAACTCCCTGATGTCAAAGCCGAAGCTGAAATTCATGCTCACGCTGCTCTCGGTCATGTCGTCAGTCAAGTCAGCACAGCAGCGCAGACTGATCTCAGCGCTAGTCTACTGCAGAAGCTGGGCTTTGCCTCCATTCAAAATGGCCGACGACTGACATCCACGGCCTTTGCCCGCTTCCTGGCCGGCAAACGTCTGTCCAACCAGGAGGACTCTGACGAAGATGACCCCTTTGGAGCGCTGCGAGCCGCCCTAGGTCAACGTTTCATTGGTCCTTTTGGTCCAGTACCCATACTACAGAATCCGCGGCAGGTTCATGTATCGAAGCGAGGTCGCCGCAGACAAACTCGTCAGGCAGTCTTCGAGATGGGTGGGCAGACTGTTGATGCTTTGCGAAGACCTATAACAGGTAACCCACAAACAAGTTTGACGCCAGCTTAGCTGGTACATACGTAGCTGCTTTGGTCTTTGCAGGTATCGAGCGACAGGAAGTAGTCTTACAGGTAGGAGACGGTACGCAAACTTCCATCTCTGGGTCTTGCCACCGGATCAGCGATGCGCACAGGGTACAATCCGTCTACAGTTCGATGTGCGTTGGCGACGACCACGTTCATAACTCAAGGCAAATGCTTCCTCAAGATCATCAACATTCCGCCGTAGACGAGCAAGACGACCGCCCGATTCAACGAAGGAAGATGGCTCGACGAGGACCTGACGGCAAAGCCGTAATGAGTAGTATGAAAGCGCATGCTGTGGAAAGACTGGTGCAAAGTCCTGTGCAGCAAGCTGACATGATCAAACAGCGAATCGACAAAGGCTTGAAGCGAGCAGGTATTCAACGAGATGGGACTGGTCTGTTGACAGACAAGGAGGGTAACATTGTCCAGCGGGACCTCAATGGTGTCTACCGCAGCCAAGACGGTACCGTCTTATCCGAGGAACCCAAGACCCAAGCGCAAGCTCTTCAAGCCGAGATACAGAAAGGGAAGATCGAACGAGGTCTGCATCAAGCAGGTATCCAGCCAGACCAAGCTGGTGGCTTCAAAGACAAGAACGGTGACATAGTAGAACGGGACGGAAAGGGCGTCTATCGTGCCGCCGATGGTACTGTCTTGTTCCAGGAGCCGAAGCGTCCAGTGGAGGCTGCCCTGGCCAAAGCCGGCATAAGTCAAGGTGAGGATGGCTTATGGAGGAATGAAGCTGGAAATGTGGTACAACGGGACCAGAAAGGTATCTATCGAAGTCCTGATGGAGCCGTCTTGTTCCAAGAACCGGGAAGCCCGCTTGAAGCAGCTCTGGCCAAAGCCGGTCTTCAATGGGATGAGACCGGTGTCATGCGAAATCAGAATGGTGAGCTTGTTCAGCGGGACAAGGAAGGCCTATATCGAAACCCCAATGGTACTGTCTTGTTCCAAGAAGAAAAGCCCGGTGTCGAAAAAGCCCTGGCTAAAGCCGGAGTCTTTAAGGACGAGGATGGAGTTTATCGTGATGAGAAAGGGGAAGTTGTGCAGAGGGATGATACCGGTGTGTATAGAAGAGAAGATGGAACCGCGTTGTACGATGAAGCGAAGACTTCCGCACAAAATGGTCTTGCTTTGGCTGGTGTTCAACTTGGTGAAGACGGCGTATTGAGGAATGTCGATGGGGAAGTGGTGCAGCGAGGTGACGATGGCGTTTATAGGAAAGAAGACGGAACGGTGTTATACAAGGAAGAAAAGCAACCTTCGCGAAGAATTAACCAACATGGCTTCGAAATTCTGGTTGAAGAAGACGACGAAGACTTTGAGTTCTTTGGCGATGACGAAACGGCCTTCAAGCAAGTAACGACGAAAAGGACGAAAAAGACTAAGCAAGCTCTTAATTCTGATGGCACTCCGCGGGGAGACTTCAACTTGGTCGAGCAAGAAGAGCTTATTGAAGAGGAGGAGGATGAGGAAGAGGATAACGGTTTTGGTCTGTCGCCCTCTGATGTCCAGTTTGCCGAGCAGAACAATTTCAAACGGAAGAAGAAGGAAAAGAAGGCCAAAGAGGCCGAAGGAGGCTTCGTCATCGACATCGAAGAGCTGGAGGATGAAGAAGAACTGGGCTTTTCCCCGAAACCTGCTGTTCGAGTTATCAAGAGAAAAGTCAAAGACGAGGGTAAAGTAGGGCCGGCCTACAGTGACCACATGGTTAAAGAAGAAGAGGAGTATTTGGAGGATGACGATAGTCCTGAAGAAGGGGGCGCACATTTGTCAGCCGACGTCAAGGACCAAGTCCAGATTAACTTCGACGAGCAACTCTTCCGGCAGAATATGGAAGATACGCATTACGGCGTTGCTGACAGAACGTCCAACGCCTTGAGAACCTCGCTTGCCTATGAGCAAAGTGCTGCCTATAGAGATTACATGAGTGAACGCTTACAACAGGAAGATTCTTATCTCAAGCTGGAACATATCGGATCTTTGCAAGAACTACCTGAGGAATATGTCGACGAAGGAGAACCGCCTTTGCCCCAAGATTTCTTCCTGGCGCTAATGCGTGGCTATTGTGACAAGTGTAGGCAAGAAATTAAGTTCATGGACTTGAAAGAGCTGTTCCGCTACAAGCTCTTGCATAAGGACGAGGAAGACTTTGTCTTTGACCCGGAAGTCAGTTGCATTCTCATTTGAAATCGTCTTTGTTCAGTTTATGGGCCTTTCCTCGTTGAGTTTCTACTTTCTTTTGCAGCACTTTTGCTGTGAAGAGTTCCAGCGAGAAATGGAGCAGCTGCTCTTCGGCGGAGGTGTTTCCGACACAGTCAGGAATATGCGTACTTCGCTGGTTGGTTCTCTGATCGAAGGAGCCGGTCAGTTCCCCGAGAGGACCAGCAGTGAGGTTGGCGAACTGGACATTATCACGCAGCTGCTGGAGGAAGA
This sequence comes from Ramazzottius varieornatus, assembly GCA_001949185.1. Classification (NCBI taxonomy): domain Eukaryota; kingdom Metazoa; phylum Tardigrada; class Eutardigrada; order Parachela; family Ramazzottiidae; genus Ramazzottius; species Ramazzottius varieornatus. The sequence goes on along the minus strand of BDGG01000015.1, from coordinate 1,129,350 downwards.
GGACGAAGAGGCCGCAGCTGCAGAGCGCCAAGAATCAGTATCGGAGTCGGGAGAGAGCAGCAGCGAGTCGGATGTCTCGGACGTGGTCATCATCGAGGAAGAAGCAGCAGACGGCGATAACAGTGCGAAAGCTTTGAGAGAAAGCTTCAAGAAGAGGTTGTCTCGCAGCAAGGAGGAGAAACGGCTGAGCGAAGGTGCGCTGAAAGGCTTCCTAGAGAGAGACTCTGATGCGAAGGTGCCCAAAGGTTTTTTGCCCTCGGCAACACCAGCCCCGGTCTATAAGAAGAAGAAGGAGCATGCCTACGATCTCTCGCTTCCCTTGGAGAAGACCAAGCGACCGTCCAGCGGTAAGCCTGCAGCCAAGCGAGCCGACTCTATTGGCTCTGCTGGCTCTTTGGGTCGCCGTCAAAGTCAGAGTAAGTGAGAAAGCTGCTCCCATCAAGCCATCCACAACCATCTTCCAGGTTTTGCTAACAGTAGATGGTCCTTCTTTAGATGCGAGGGGAACTTTGGCTCTCGGTGCAGAAGATGCCGACACGCGCTACAAGGCTAACACCATGACATGGTCCTTGTCGTCCAAGATCTGCTCAAAAACCGGCTGGACCATTCGCTCCTTCGGACCAGCCCACCGATCGACCAGCAAGCTCTTTTCCGAACAGATTCTTGACATGGCTGTTCCGGACATCCCCGCTGCTGGAGACGGCTTCCACGCGTGGGTAAGCAGAGACTGTCTGCTGCTTCACTTTGACCATCTCTCGACAGTAGTTAACTTGTTAATCTAGCCACTACTTCCAAGCACCATCCTGCGTAGGCAAGACGTCAGAGACTCCAAGGAGGACTCTTTGTCCGTTTACGCCAATCAAGCTCCACAGGCCACCAACTTTTACCCGTAAGATTCCCTCTCTCCTTTTCCCACCAGTACTTGCTGGCTTTCACTGCTTTACTTTGCTGTAGCTACTTGGATGGGAGAACTGCTTGCATAACGGCTGAATACGCCCCCAGCATGAGTATCGTGATAGTTCTCCGCAACACGTCACTGCACGCTGCAGATGGCCCTCATCAAGATGGCGCAGGCGACTCGACCAATACACCAGTTTGTCCTGTGGCCGCTGTCTTCGATACCGCATCCTTCGGCTTACTGACCAACATCAACTGGACTTCCAGGTACCGAACTGTAAATCTAACCACCAATAATAATGTCTGTGAATTTTCCATAATTTTATCAGGATATTTTTCCAGTTTATCTAATTCCTTTGTTTCCATGCTCCGTAGTGCCCTGGTGACGCCCAAGAATGCAAGGATTCTCTGCGATCACGTTCACAGCAACAATGGAGCACCATGGGACAATGAAGTAGAATGGAGGACGATCAACAAGCACGCCTTTCATCCTCACATCAAAACGCTACAACGGGTCAATAAGGAGCTAGAGATTGATATTCGAGGTCGGCACGATATCCGCGTAAAGTTGGACAACAAGGCATTGCGTACCGATGTGAACTGCGGCTTTCGAGTGAAAGATGTAATGTACAGTAATTGCATGAGCTAATCACTTGGGGATCCCATCCTCATCATCATCCCTCTGTAAATTATCCATGGAGTGCCTACTGTAATCTTTAGCCTGTCAATTAACAAGCGGCCAGTGCAATGTGTCACGGGGAAGGGAGAGGGTGCTTGTACAGCTCGCTAGCCTGCCTTGAATGGCTTCCAGTTCGACAAGCATGTTATTGCATAATCCCTCTTTATCCTTACAGAGCACGTATGGCAGCTTAAGTCAAGGCCCCACCACCACATTCCTGGACAATCTGCAGACGCGGAGGCAAGAGATCAGGTTGGACAAGTCAATACGCGCGCGCCTGGCCTCAAGTCTGTGCCCCAGCTTGCTGCAGCCTGGTTCATGATTATTTATTTAATTTTCCTCCCCTCTATCTGACAGGAAACATGTGGCTAGTCTAACTGCCATGCTGGATGAAGCCAGCTCCCTAATTACTCCCGGTCGCATCAGTCAGGATACAGCCCCATCTGCTAGCCTCTACACGAGTCGGAAGTAGACAACACGTAGCCTTGTCTTGCCAGCGCGGAAATTCAATACCACAGGTACTGGCGACGTTGTGAAACCCAATATGCCACTACGGAAAAGCCACCTGCCGTCTTTTGTACCACAAGACAGTGAAACTTTTACCACTTGAGACTAGTTTTGCCAGAAACCTCTGCACTTTGTATTCATTATCGGCTGCTCCACGTCAAAAAAACCGAATAAGTGCTGCTTTTTGATGAACTGCCTTACTACTGTTACAGGAAACCAGGTTGAAGTTGGACCGAACGCATTGTGACTATAAACGTGGCTGCAGCAACAAAACTGAAGCCATCAAAAAGACCAATTAAAAACCCAAGACTAGCACAGATCAAAACGCGTGTGGCTTCAGGCTGGAATAAACCATTGGCAGAGGGGGGTGAAAGAAAGAGGAAAAACGTATGCAACAGAACGCGTAAAACAGTGGGACTCAGTTGATATTAATTAGTTAAGAAGTCAAAATCTAATGTTACCGGCATAGCAATGAATCATCGAAGAAATATAACATATAAAAGACTATAATTAATAAAACCTGAACTGACTGACTGACTGACTGACCGACGACCGAAAAACTTCTCTCGCGCCAAAAGAGAGATTTGCCGGTATGTCGCTGTGAGCGACAGACACTGTGGGGCACAAGAAAAGAGAGAAAAATTTACTTCGAAAAGATTCATAAAAAGCTTTGTTTTCTCTATCTCCTCTGCATTACATGTTCTTCTTCTTTTCTTCTTTCATGACCAGGGCAAAATATTCTATACACAGAACGAAGAGGGGGGTATTCGCCCTTTAACTAACGGCCTGCTGGCGATGGCTAGGAGCTTTGAAAGCCACATGCCTTCTTCTTCGACTAGCCAACAGCGCCAAGAAAAAACAGAGCTGTCCACCGTCACTTCTTGGCCGGAGAGGAGCCGGGAATGGCCCCGTTGTTGGCGGCACTGACGTTGACGGCGACGGGGGCGCCGGAAGAAGGTCCGGCCGCGAAGGAGGAGCCAGTGCGGCTGGACGAGGTGTTGGGAAGAACGGAGGTGCCGGCGGTGGAGGCCGCCGCCGCCGCGTGGTTGAGAGCATTGCTGTCGCCGCTACCGCCCGTGTTGCGTCGCACCGGCGGAAGACGCTCGTTAATCTTGTCCAGGGCCCGTGCTTGGTCGAATGTCTTGACATCGTCCCCAGGTGAGTAGTCAGTCAGAACCACTGTCAAACACCAGTGACGTCAAGAAGCTAACTCTATCAACCGAAAATACAAATTCAACCTACTATTGCGTATATTGTCCTTTCCACCTGACAGGACACCTAGAGGTAATGCTCCGGTAGGCGTCAGGCCCTTCAATTGCAGAACACTCTCGCTTTCTTCTCTGGAATGTAACACGGAAAAGTAAGATGATAGGTCGCTGGGGAAACTGACCACCATCTTCATTTTTAATGGCCTTACCGTAAAACTGTGAAGACACGCGCCATCTTGCCGATAGCACGAATTTTATTCTTGATAACCTCTTTTCGCAATGCTTGGTTAGCTGCAAAGACAGATTCCGCTCGTAAAACCAAAGTACCATCGCATGGATATAAAAGGCAAAAATTACTGCCTAATAAAAGCGGTGGTCGATTACCTTCGGACACTTCTGCGTTCTCATCGGCAAGTTCATCGTCAGAGCAGATATTCAAAAGAGCAACCAACATTTCCGTCACTGCAACCAAAAGTCCAAAGGTAAGAAAGATGCGAACAGTAACGATCGGACAGACCGAACGCAGAACATAGCTACGATTTGCACACTTGCATGCATACACACGTACAAACCATACGGTTCCCAAAAAGCGGGCACGTGAAAGATGGGTATGGGAAAGCAAAGTCTTTCGAAAAATGCAAACTTCACTATGTTTACATTTGGCAAATTAAAAGAAGAAAATTCAAGGAACTTTATACCTTTCTCTCCAACGAAAGGCAGCGACCAAGTGAAGACATCCATGAAATTGGGCAACCAGTAGGGATGAGGTGAGCAGTTGAACTGACGAATATTCATCACGTTATTCTCATACTTCAGGATGGCCGCTGTAAAGAAAACAAACGAGAAATTTATGGAGTAGAACAGTCAATATAGTGCTTGCTACCATCGCTTAATCGCCAATCTTGGGAGCGTACCTTTGTTATTATAGACGTCGAGGTAGTTTGGTGCGGAGAAGATAGTGATGAGAGAGGGGAAGCCGGTCGACTGGCTCTTCTTGTACATCCGGTAGCCGGCGTCCTGCGCCTCGTGGGCACGAATAATGGACAACAGCTTATTGTGATGCAAAAAGTCACAACAGGCGGCATAACTGTAAAATGAAAATATCCGTCAAAAACCCGCACATTAATTACCAAGGGAAAAATTATGTAAAATATACCGATGAAATTCTCATTGGGTGTTCTATCAATAAAACGTTTTAAGCTCAACGTCGGAATATTTTCATTTTACGACATTGGCAGTGAAGGGAAATATTTAAGGGTTGGTGGAATGAATTTGACGTGTTGCAGGCTTTCTGTCATCGGGCTATGTAAGAGGAGGCAACAAGGCAGGTCTATGTGCATTGTGTCGTACCTGTAAAAGTAGGAGCATCCTCTGGTGGTGTTATGGCTAAAGTGTTCCTGGTTGCGTTCGGTGCCAAAGTCTTCGACGGGGTCGGACCACAGCAGATCGCACATTGGGCCGAATGCCGGCGGTTCTTTAAATCGATCAAGCTGCAACGGCAAAAACAAACCACGATTTAAGCATCGATTAAAGATTGATCCCCTCTATGGCCAGTGACGTAAGAGGAGAGAGTATACAGTATACAGTGTATGACAAAATTAACCGTTAAAAATGGGCGTAACACTGCAGCTGGAGCTTATTTACAAGTCAGCCAACGAGAATTATATTTTGCTGCATGCGCAAATTTCATTGGCTTTATCCATTCTGGCTCCATCCAACACCCATTTTTAACGGTTTATTTTGTCGTACACTGTAGCTCATGCCTTCCAAGGGAAGGAAGAGCCTTGTACAGCCTGTACTACAGGATAGCGTACCCTTCTGATATCATCGAGGGAATGAACTTCGGGCGAGAGGCCGCCGTGCACGCAAAGAAATTGCTGGTTCATGAGAGCAGCTAATGGCAAACAATCAAAGGCCTCCATGCAGGCATCGTAGACCTTCTCCGAATACTTCATCTTGCACTCTTGCTTGAAGGTAAAGTACTCCGTCAGATGACGGCATTCGTGGTTGCCCCGTAAGAGAAACAACGTCTCCGGATATGTAAGCTTCAGCGTCCACAAATATATCACACACTGGAACATTAACTCGTATCAGAGCCCCATCTATCTTTCACGTTGTGTCTTGCCTTACCTCGATGCTAAAGTAGCCTCGGTCGACGTAATCACCCAGAAAGAGATACTTGGTTGTGGCCGGGTCCCCGCCGACTTCGAACAGCTTCATCAGGTCGTAATATTGTCCGTGAATGTCGCCGCACACTATCAAGACATAGAAGGCAGTTAGCCTCTTGACCGAGGAAAGCCCAGTATCAAGAGTGAGAAGGGCTTGCTGACCTGTTACAGGTGCTTCGATATCAATCATGGTGGGTTCGGTGCGGAGCAGGGCGGCGCCTTCGCTGATGATGCGTAGTGCCACATTCTCCTCCAGCCGGCCCTCGCTGATAAAGTGGGCCTTGAGCACATCGTGGCGCGGACGATTAGTCCGGCTGTCGTACACTTCCGGCATGGTTAGACGACGCGCTGGTGGCTCTCCCACATCTGCAACAGACAATTGTCACACCAACACTTCTGATTTGGCTACATCAGCGGGTTCTTGTGTGTAGTTATTGTTCTTGATGTTTAGTGGGCAAGTCGGGATAACGTGTTGAGGGGCCATTGATGACAGCTTCTGACAGGGCACCCCCGATCTCACTTTAAATTCGCCTTTTATGCAAACGTCAAAGACGATTCTCTGCCGCGGGGATAACTCTCTCCATCACGCATTGCTCCGCCGAAACAACACACAGTCTCAATGACGTGAAACCATCGTGTAAACTTGCCAACGCAACTCAAACCTGGTAGCGCTTCCACACAAAAAACTCGCGCAACTCCGCTTCACTTGCGCACCGAAAATCAATGCCAATTAACCGAAAATGTCACACGATCTGTTGTAAGATTTGATTTTGATTGATTTACTTGACGACGGTAAAATCAGCAACCCAGACAATAACCTGGTCAAGCAGATCAATCGGATCAAGCCAGGTATGTAGGGTATTGTCGGTGTTGAATGATCAATCGGTCAATCAAACACTGCTGATAGGGGAGATAAGGCCTGTGTGCTATTCCTGATGAATTTTCATCCGAAAAGAACAACAAAAGATAACAATTACAGTAAAGAGCTAATAATAGACTTTCTGGTGCTCTCTTACTTTTGATCACTCGATCCGTCGTAGTCAGCCGGCTGTTACTGTTGTTATTGGCCGTGCTATTGCTGCTGGATGTCGGTGGATCCTTGCTGGTAGTGGCAGCCATCTCTTGTGAGAAGGCTGCTGGAAGAACGGAACGAGTAGTCCAATTAAAGCGCACTTCGAGTCGGGTAATTTATCCCTGGTTTCAACCCCAGCGTCAGCTTGGTCCAGCAGATGATCCTTGGCTAGAGGAGAGATTAAACGTGAGGGACAAATGATGAGGGAGGAGAGTGGCTGCACAGGGGCTATTCAGACGCCATTGGCATAATAAGCAATTTGTTGCACTGAGCGATAGGCCCCAATGTCTCTTCCTCTTCCTGCGTGTGCTTACTTCCTGCTGAAAGCCCCAAGACTGGCGAACGATGAAAGCGTCACGTCATGCACGTAAAACCCACCAGCTTCGAGTACAATCACTAAAAAGTTAAACAGATGAAGCACAGGGACGATTATATGCAGCGAAGGAAAAGGATGGGATCAGCCATTTGATCGGAGAATATACACATGGGTGACATATGACATGACATTACATACAGGATAATGCATTAGGCAGCTGTAGTCTTCCCTTCCACTCCGGAGTCCGGATCGTCACTTCCTCGATTATCACAGCGCGCAATGTTCGATTGCTGCCAGCTGCTGTGTGTTAGCTCTTCCTCCTGTGACTCAAACACATCCAACCAGCCAGGCAGCCAGGTATGGCAGCGCAGAAAAAAGGGATAGATCAAGCGTCCACACAGCACGGCACCCAAGCACACCAACAGATGTGCCCCATCAAAGTTACGATCCACAGGTTTAAGTGATAATTTGTCCCCTCCTCCAACTCCAAGGCAATTTAAGTTTATATCGTCCACATAAAAAGAGGGACTCTAACGGAAGAAGATTATGAATCGGACTGACAAACGCGTCTTATCAACACACACACACTGGTGCCAATGGCAGCCTGCTCGAACTGGTGGAGAAATTGCCACTGTGCGGCAGCAAGGCCCGACAACCCGTGCCTGTGTACGGACTACCGAGTCTCCGTGCCTGTTGGCCTGTTGGCGTCGATACTTGACTCAAACGGAGGGACGGAACGGTACGATTGGCCTATCTGGCTCTAGCTGGCTGCTGCAGCAACAGTCATGATTGCTGGGAGGCACTGGCAGCTTGGCCCGGCTCACAGTGTTACAGTTGCTGGTCACTGGGACTGTCGAGCCTATTCCCTGATTGATTTGGTGGAAATTAGCAAATTCTCCATGGTGCAGTAAGGGGGTTGCAAGTGCTGGTCAAGTCAAACAACGGTTATAGTAAACGGAAGCGCGTCCGCGATATTCTTAGCGGAGCCATCACTCTGGCGGAGCGCGTAATTTTCATAGTGCCCTTCCTCGTTGCCCGTGAAAAGATATTTCGGCGCGTGTAGTGCAAGTACACGAGTTCTTCGACATCGTAATTGTATAGTTTGATATTGAAAGAACTGGTGTGAAACACCAGGCTGGATGTGTACGGCAAACAGCAGGCCAAATAGACTACTGGCATCTCAAGTACGCCGGCGCGAGATCGATTTTGTTACAAACTCAGCGATATGGTACGACTACCGCGATCGCTGTTGCTCCCTCGCCTGGGCCAGAGAATTTTAATGTCTATACTGTCTTTCGCACGCATTAATAAGGCGAACATGGCTAGCTCCCCGTAAACTGCCAATGATGATGAGGATGTCGAGCCAGGACGAGCCCGCGCTGGCGACAGCGCACTCGTCGATTGAGGGAAAATTGTCCGCTGTCGGAAACAGGTGGCGCACCATATGTTGGCCTTTCATTGCCATCCCCGCAACCAATCGATAATAGCCTGATGATGGCTTTTCCTCCATTCGATCCGGCAACGTCAGGTAGGCCTCAGCCTTTTCGAAAAGAGCTACGGAGTAAAAGGACACATTATGCGGCATCTACTGTAAATATTGGCACGGCGCGCATCCGTTTGACGAAAACAACAAGCTCTGTCCAACGATACCAATTGCCAATTGATCCAACTGTACAGAGTGAACCCTAGTCACCCTACCTCCTCACATTCGACATAGTCACGCTACAAAATTTAATTGTTCATCAAATATAAACAAGAATCGAAGAAGCCGCTTAAGAAATGTTCAAAAACCAAATGACGAAAGATGATGTTCCTACCGCTGTTTGAGCTTTCCTTCGCCACACAGCAGCATCAAAATTCTATCGACGAACCAGGCTGCAAAAATGTCCAAAGCTAAAGCGCCCACCACTCCCGGAACAAACTCATCGGGGATGGCTACTATCTGAAATTGATCTCGAATTTCACTGGGCATTGTGTTGGATGCCAATGCAAACAATCCCGTAAGCGAGATCACAATACTGTACACCAATGGACGGTTCTCCAGTAAGCTAACCATGAAGGGTCGCCCTCGGTAGTTAACCAGGAAAGTCGAGACCTGCAGCGTCATCGACATCAAATATACCACCGTGTTGAGAAGGTTCGGTGCGAACTCCGCTTCCAAGTCCAGCTCGGCTGGCAAACTTTGAAAACAAAAGAAGAAGCCTATTAGAATTTTTTACAATAAATATGTTGGAAAGACCAACCTGTAATATTTGGAGAGTGTTGTCGTTACGAGGTAAACCAAACATCCAAAATGGATGGCGAACTGGCAGACAACAGTCACCAATGTATAGACATTGAAGATGTTCGCCAGCGGACGCTGACTACTGAGGACGGTCAGAGGTTTGGAGCGGGAGATGAAGAGGAAGCAGGCGGCCAGGAAGAGTCCTTGCAGCGTGGCCTGAGTATCACTAAACTTGACTCCCTTGAGGTACAGGACGCTTTGGCTGTATGCCAGGATCAAGGCGTTGAGGGCCAGGATCTTGAACATCTGCAGTGTGGTCACTAGCGTGCAGCGACCTTGCTTGATGATGTCGCAAACGCTTCGGACACTGCCAATCTTGGAGCTGAAGGGAGCGGCCACGCTGGCATCACCCAGCTTGACCACCGTCACTTCTTGCTCGTCCTGCATCTCTTGGACCATCTGCTGCAGTTTAGCTTGACGATCTTGTGCCGAAGACCTTTGCGCAGCTGGCCTCCTTCCGGGACCCTGTCATGAATACAAACTCACATCAGATAAAATGACTTCAAAAAGCCGTCCTGAATCTGGCTTGAGCTTCGTCGGTCAGAAAGCTCCCAACCATCGTCTGAGTGTTTCTGGAAGTATTTCGACATTCTACTTCTACTGGATTTTGGAAGGTCTTACGGGAGGCGGTGGAGTTGGGAGAGTGGCAATGGCCTTCTTCTTGCGAAGGTCCTTCTCTTTCTGTTGAACGGGATCGAGGGGCATCTGAAGTGGAACGAGAGTGCCGCCTCCCGACGAATCGGCCATGCTGGCTTTCAACTTTTCCACCGAAACCACAGACTTCTGCAGCAGCGCCACACCCACGTGGGCATGCTTTAGTGCCTGTAATTACCACAAACCACCCATAAAACGAACGATTTTCACCAAAAACACTCCTAAATTCCAGAAAATTCCAAACGGAATCACTGTTTTAGTATTGGCTCACCCCGACATCGTTGGTGCCATCTCCGACCTAAGGAACATTCTGAATGTGAATTTCTACGGTGAAACACAACCGCTAGTTTCAGTAGAAGGAGGCAAGTGTCTGTGCTGAGACGAAATGGGTGGTAATGTGGAGAATTAAACGCACCATTAAAGTCACAAATCCCAAGTGTTTCAGCTCATTGATGAGCCATTCTTTCTGAGTGGGTGTGAAGCGAGCAAAGACTTTGACTTTGGGCAGGACCGACCTGACGAGGCTGCGGTCGTAATTGGCTTGGATGAAGTCCAGGCCGGGACCCGTTAAGCACAGGTCATCGGTGGCCCTACCCTTCTCCAAGACCGTTTCAAAGGGAAGGAGCTGCCTGCCATGGACGCTCTCCCAGCCATTCTGTGCCGGCTCGAAGATCAGGCTGCTCTTCTCTTGGCAGAAGGCCAGCTCGCTGGCGACATGACAAGCTGTCAGCGCGTTGTCGCCGGTAATCATCGTAATCTATGGAGAGAGACTTTAGCGCGCTGACGGAAGGAGTGCGAACAAAATGCTGGCGATACAGTGCATAAATCCAAAAATAGCCTTACATGATGAGAGGCTTGTAGTAACTCTTGCACTACGGCCTGCGACTCTGGCCGCAGCGGTGTGGAGATGATCAAGAAGCCGACAAAGTCCAAGTCGCATTCCACATCGTCCCGCCGAAGGCTTCGCAATGCCGACGACGACATATTTCCCATACTTTTCCGCCTACAACACATTACGACCTGATATGCATAACTCGACTGCGAGTAAGAATCAGGCCTGACACATTAGATGTCTGAAGGAAATAGCTTTTACCCAAGGGCCAACACTCGTGCGCCACTTCGAGTGTGGTGAAGACAGATGTCGTCGTACTTGTCAGGACGGCGGGCAAACATCGAACGAAGGGTTTCCGGGGCGCCTTTCACAGCACCAAAGTATTCGGCATCGCTCCTTCCTGACTGAGAAGTTCCCGCCACCACCGACATTCGCTTCAGCGCACTATACAAAAACAAGACAAATACTGTACTTCTCCATTATGCAATACAGTCCTACCTGTGAGATGTGACAATTGCTTCTTCTGCAACCGAACAGTGTTTCTGCGCGAGACTGCTGGCCATGCACTGCGCAGCACGATCAGCTGATCGACGTCCGGTTATGGCTTGACTTGATCAAGTAATCAAGCGCGTGTCCGAACAGCTGATCGGTCTCATGCGAACAGCATAGCGAGCAGCCCCGTGTACACACGTGCCGTCCGGAACTGAGATCGGGCGTTTGAACTGTCACATCTCACAGGTAGGACTGTACTCATTGAATGATCAACAAAATAAAACGATAAATTTGCATGGATAAATAACAATTTTGTGGTGGAAGTTTGACAGCAAAAGCCAACCTGGAGAAATGGAAGCGCTGATGAATTTTGATGGCTGACTGTTTTCCCCTAAGAGGGACGACGGCGTCAGCTTTGGTTACGTTCCACTTGATGGCTTCCAGCGTCACCTTCTCCAGAGGGTCGCCGATAGTCGTGTCGTCTAGCAGGGCCAGACTATGACATGCTGCCAGCACTTGAGTGGTCTCCGCAGGGACCACATCCACCGATATCAAATCATATGGATGGCTCTTAGGCGGACTTCCATCTACCAACCATTACGCATTACCACCATCAACAAAATCTACTCCGTCCGGCACATACAGGAAGACTGGCGCTCTGCCCTACCTTGGCTGTCTTGATCAGCGGCAATGCCCGCTATGCCCTGCACCAAGGGGACATCGCTGGTCAAAGTTCCCGTTTTGTCGAAGCAGCACATGTCGATCTTGCCGGCGAACGGAATCCTGAAAGGCTCGGTGCAAAACGTGCCCAGCTTGACCAAGGCCAGTAGCGACGAGTTGACGGCCAAGGATAGCTCAATGGGAAGTTCTGGAGGAACCACCGAAGTCTGCAGAAGCACAAGCATCATAAGTGTTAACGGAGAAGTCTCAAGGCGCAACTCGATTTGCCCCGCCGAATGCCGTCAAAGAAGGCATCAACTTAAGCTTACCAGAATGAGGGAGCATTCCAGGAAGAGTTTGTACTTGTTGCGCTTCTCATCCTTCGAGCCCTCAATCCACAGGTAGGCAGCCGCCGAGATGGCGAAGACCAGCAGAAAGAGAATGAAGCCGAATGTTTCCAAATTGTTGGCAGTTACTCGCTTCACTCCGAACATGATCGTTCGCAGCAAAGAGCCTACCACAGACGTTTCCTTCTTTGATCTTATTATTATACGACAGTCAGGAAGGGAGGCCGTTATACTACCTTGGGAGGTGTTGAAGCCGGTGGTCAGGACATAGCAGAGACAGCCGTTGTCGGGAGGTCGAAGAGAGGCAAGGTCCTTGTCAGTACTCTTGTCCGGCGCGCTGTGCTGCACCACCCTGGTGCCTCCAAAGAGGACGTGCAGTCGGCCATGCTCGTTCATGTTCAACCGTCTATAGTCTTCCATTGACTCGATGCTCTCCTTCATCTGCGGCACACTCTCTCCTGTCAAGAGCGACTCGTCGACAATGCAAGTACCTCGCAGCAGCACCATGTCGGCAGGAACTGGCCGATCCTCTTCCGGCCGACGGATGATGGAGATAACGTCGCCCGGAACCAGCTCTTCCGTGCTGATCTGACGCCACCTCCTGTTTCTGTAAACCTGCAACAAGGCATCTCCATAAACAACCGCCATAAACATTTCCAACTCATCCAGCAACCCAAAACAATTGGCCAAAATTCCAGATCTCGTAGCCTTCTTTCACTTTCGGTTCACTTCTGGTTCTTCTTTAGCCCACGTATCTGGACTACAAGATTCGTACCTGTAAGTTGTAGGGCTTGTATCCCATCTTGCGGATCTCCGAGAGGTTTCTCAACTGTTGCTGGACCAGCGTAGCTTCGAATGCGACCAGCATAAAGAGTGTAAAGACACTGTAGTACCAGTATTCGTCGAGGCACCACAACCCCACACAAAAGACTTGGAACACAAAGAAGGGTGCCGTGGCTCGTTCGGTGAAGAGTTCCCGGAAGTTGGGAGCGTACATTTCCAGCCTGAAAAACGTACAAAAATGGCATAACTCAAAGAGAGTAGTTCTGGGAAGAGCCTTTCGCTTTCAAGATTAAAGGGAAGACATCACCTATTCCGTCCAAACGTTCTCTCGTAGATCTTGGCCGTCTCATCCGCATGTCCCTTGCTGGCTTTGTAGGTGTGGAAGGGCAAGTTTACCGGAAAAGGGGGACGTTTGAAGTCTCCGTTGATTTCGTTGTAGACAAACTTGACTTTTTGGAAGAGGAACCAGACAATGACAGCTTCCGACGGATGCTCCGCAGACGGCTAAAATCACAACAAATCAGTTAGCCAAGTCGAAGCTTCACCCAATCAGTAGAAGTCCATTGTAAGACGAGGTTGACACGATGGAACAAGTTACATCAGCGTGAAAGCGATTGAGACGGACGAGCTCTGCCGATCCGTTATTAGGAAGCGGAATGACTTGAACTACCGTTGCCATCTTCGGATTGTCCACCTGCAACAACAGATTTCCTAACTCTTGGTAAAGATAAACAAGCGAGCCATGTCGTACCTGGGTGCAGGTTAGAGCGCAGCGGATGGCAACCGACCAGATGCAGGAGAGGACAACCAGAATCTGCAGCACACCTATGCCGGCCAGCAGGATCATGGCCATTTCCACGGCCAACAGATCCGTCATCAGGGAGGTGTAGGCCCAGAAGCCGTAGATGGGCAGGAAGAAGGTCATGTATCCATGCAGCCATAGAGGCTTCTCCACGTAGGGTATCACCTGTCTGACCAGGGAGTCCTTCTCGTTCTCCGCAGGTTGCGTTGCCACGTCTCCGTTCTCCCGACCATCCTCCATCGTTGATCCTCTCCTACTGCAACTCCCGCACAGAAATCTTCTGAGGGCCTTTTCCTGCAGGTCAGGCCAGGTAAAGGGACGCGCTTCTACGACGGAAGCTTGTCCGCATCCCTGCAGAAAACGCAAGAAGAAAGTTAACGAATTTTGGTGATGGTCCTTATGGAACGTTCAACCAGCGACTGAACAATCAAGAGAAGGACCAATCAGCCGAAGATAAGCTTGACAAATGCGGGAGGCGTGGCAGTCGGCTGTTTGCGCAGTGTAGAGCACGATGACGTCATGGCTCATTTGTTCAGCGCGGTTAACCAACAGGTGGCGGCTCCGTCACAAGTCTGGAGCAAGCCATTGTATGGTGCCAAAAACCTGACCACTGTCTGCCCGTTCCGAAAATCCTTCGCTTTTTGTTTACAGATTAATTTACAGATTAAAGCGATCTCATTTCCTTTGCCCCTTTCTTACTGAATTTCCGAACATTATCAAACTTTTTGACGATTCTAAAAGCTAAAGAACGGTCCAGAACCTCAAGTGCTAGTTTTGTAATTATAGTTTGTGCCTTTGTTCCTGCAGCAAAGTTTCTTCAGAATTCTCAAAACCTCGCTCGAGTTCCTGGAAGGATAGAGTAGCTAGAATGCTTCACATTTGGACCGGTGTCCAGCAGTTTTAAATAGAGAATTTCATGTGTTGTATAAAGAGAGCGGAGTGGCAGTGGATGGTCAATGGGCGGCGCATATGGGCTCACAAAGCCAGTGGCGTGCATGGCGCATGTGACTGGCGCAAGAGAGAGACAAGCACTTTCTCGCAAGCCGCATTATTCAGCGCCCCTCGCTCTTTCACATGAGAAATCTTGACGTAGCCGATCGTCCATTTTGTCTGCTCCGGGGAGGGAATTTCTCTTTCTCCGTCGCTTGTTAAGAAAGCAAGTCTTTCCTCTGCATATGTAGTGGATGGAAACCTGAGCAAGCCACTGTCCAGGAATTATTACTCGTCTTTTGTTACGGAAAACAGTTGGTTCCGTCTTTGCCGTGGGAATATCTTATGCGGGACAGGATGTCGTAAAACGTCGAACGGGAGGGATTCGCAGCTGTTACGCATCCAAATTATTCAAGCCTCAAATGTGACATGTGAAGAAATCTGGACAGGACATCAAGATCTCGATGGTCAACAGCACTACCATGTCGTAGCCTACTTCATCGCTTCTTCAGACCAAAGATATCGAGCGGAATATAGTTCGTCGTCATTCATCTAGCGGGAAAATGCCGTCCCTTTGCCACAGTGGAATTATCAGGCTGATCTGCGCGCTGGTCATTGTTAATTACGAGACCATTTCCGTCGCTGGCCAAATCATCGGAGGCAGCTTCAATCGATCACTCCTGTCGACAGGTATGCTGTAGCGGGCCGTTTTCACATGACACTTGTTGATATGGGCTGTTGGACCGGTTGGATCTAGAGTTATCATGAGGAGCGAATGGCGAGGTGAAAGACGGAGAGATGTTGGAACAACGAAGGACAACCGGAAATTGATAAGGGGCCGTCTATTCAGCCAGTTATTCTCATTGGTTGATACTGTGACGTTATGCATGAGGCTTAACCTAATTGCTATGGTGTCCACAGAATGCGCAGGTTAGACTACGCCCTGCCTCATGTAGGCTGTGCGCATTTGATGCTGGGGATGCCCCTTTTGTCTTGCTGCTCGTTTCAAGCAACTTGTTGCCTTCGTTGTTCCTTCCGTCCATGATATCGACGTGCAAGTTTGCTCGCCTTGGTGTTGTTGGCCATGTTTGTGGCAACAGTGACTGTTACTACTTGACCTTTGGTCCGATCTGATGGATTCTCATTCTGTGCCTTGCGCAGAGAATGCTTATCTGGGTTGCGGCACTTACTCGTAAAAATGGCTAACTCTATTTGGCATTTTTTGTAGGTACCGAACTCTTATCGTGCTCTCCAAACCCATGCTTGAACGGAGCACAATGTCTGACGGATGTGGTTACACAAGAGAAATCCTGCAGGTAATTATAACTCGATCAGGTTGCTCCATCGTGCAGCAGGATCACAGCGCGACCACGGACAGTCGGGCTTGTAGCATTAAGATTATGGTGACACTGGCTACTCAAGTAACTCATCCACTTCCCATTAATCGTCTAGCTGCCTTGTGGTATCTCTTTCTCTAATTGTCGGCCTCTGCAAATTCCTCATTACAGGCCAATACAGAACTTGGCAAGAGGAAAGAGCAAGCAAGCAAGGAAGCAAGCAAGCAAGCAACGAAAAAGAAAAACTTTTCCACCGCCACGCCCAACCGCCCTTGGTCAACTCGCGCACTATTGATATTCAGCTTTTTCGACAGGGCAAATTCCCTCAGGCTTGATGCGGTAGTGAATCGAGGTTTAGGGTTTCAGTGCGCGAGTTTAAGGGGATGTAGTTAGCGTTTGGTTCCACATTGAATTGTTGCTTCGCAGCGGGAATTTATCTGTCTTATGACAAGGGCAATGGAGCAGATGCTGGTGGATAAGCAGGCGGCTGACACTGCTTGATAGCGTCGCTGGGACAGTCACTTGTCCCGCGCAAGTCTGTGGTGGAATGATGGAAGAAGGCAATTATCGGAGCTGGCTGCCCTTGCTTCCTTCTGACATACATCCTGGTATCGAAGGTCTTGCCTCTTTCCTTTGTAGGGAAGCAGCTAGCCAGAGAAGTATGGCAGAAAGGTACTTTAAGCCTCTGAAAAGTGGGTGGAGAAGGGAGCGGAGGACAAGCCAGCATCAGGTTGAGATATGCGAAGAAAGAACAGGTGTAGAGTGTCTTGCGCGGGTTAAGAAGGGCCACATGATGGAGTCTGTCCAAGAAGTGAAGGAAAGCAGGTGTCCATCAGGCAAAATATTTGTGGCTACATTATGGAGAGAGCGAGGACATGGCATGCTTGTTATACACATGCTAACAATGGCTGTTGATGAAAAGAGACGAGCGTGAGAAAGTTGGACCTTAAAGCTTTGATGACCATTATATGCCTTTCCGCTGCGCTGCACTTCGAGCGACACTTGATTTATGTCGACTGGCCCCGGCAGGCTGTCTACAGCTACAGCTTAGCAAATGGATATATGACGACGAGACGATGGCGAGAGAGTGCAGATGATAGATGCAACACGTTTATGGATGTTATACCTTCAAGAATGTCAAACAAACAATGATCTTTTTCCTGCACTACAACTGTTGCAGAATGCAAACACCGCTCCCCAGCATATCCTTCATAACATGACATTGCTGCGCTTCACACTGAACACTTCCAGGCTCTTCAGGTACTCAGATTTATATTCAGAGGGGCTACTGGACATTCCTTGGCGTCGGCGACCTCAAACTTCCTCCTTCCGTTTGTCCCAGCTCACATCGAGCCGGAAGTTCCAAATGTGGACACAGCCGCGAATCTCGAACGATCGATTCAACGACTGACGAATTGTTGGAAACTTCGCAAAAGCAGAGGGGGCGGAAGGTGTGTTTAGGGTTTACAGCACAGAGCTTTGGTGATAGAAAGGTCATGGGCTCACAGAGTTATTGGAGAAACTATTGACGAATATCTAGCCTTTGGAAGTATAAATTCCGATGACAAGGCATGTCAGAAGACAAGGGTAGGGCCTATCAATTTTCGTCAGCGTTGTTCATCAAAAGAGAAGAGACCTTTGGACATTTTTTACGCCTGCGGTGGATGTGCATGGTCGCATCGACGAAGGTTCAACGGTTGATGTCTTTCCTTCATAAAGAAAAGTGGCGAAAAGAATAGGCGCTTGACTGGCGGCGGTAATTGTCGGTGTAAACATGAGAGTAATTATCGGGCCGCAGTTTTTATCAGCGTCAGCAACCCCCAACCTTCCGGCCTGTCCTCCAAAAGTTGGTAATTGAATTTAAAGTGAGGGGAAGCTTCTTCTGTGGGATTGTTCGATCGGGCGTTGATACTGCCGTCCTTGACTGACCAGTAAGCACTCTCTGAACCAGCATGAGAAATTCGGAATGGGAAATGCCTTTCTTCAGGGCTCAACTTTAAAATGTCCAGCAGCGATTCCACGTTTTGCTGGCTAATCTCAGGGTCATTAATATGTTCCACCACGAGGGAAGCCAATTTTACGATTGTCTCGCCCACAACTTCAGGGAACTATATATAGTAGCCATCGACGACAATGGCGACGGAATGTCTTTAAACTTGGCCTTTTATTTAGACTTTTCAATGTGGTCTGCAGCTGAACTTGAGCAGTAAAGCTCTGTAAAACAAGTGGCTCTTGTCGATTTAGACATAGCAGCACTTGTGCGCTCCCCGAGTTCGGCATAAATTTTACGGTACACAAGGCCTGCTCGTCATCGACCATCAACAAGTGGTCATATGCATAAATAGGGCCGCATAGTCGCAGAAAATATTGCCCGCATATTCCTCTCCTCTCACAATCTCACGTACGAATCAGATATCTCAGAAAATATCTCACGAAAACAAAGACGAATTATCCGTAGGGTGGAAACCCCGGACGAAGTAACGCCCCAGATGACTTCGCGCACCGGGTTTTCCACGTCATATTAGCATACTGGGATCATTTTGACGTGTAGGTAGATTTTCTGTTATCAGTGGGAAGATAAAGAGGGCGGGGTGAAGTTTCAAATTTGGATCTTGATGGGGAAGTGGGATTTGGGAAAGTGTCAGGCTGAAGAGTTACTGCGGCAATATAAACAAGTTTCCGATGGCTTTTGATGGGCAATTAAGGCGTCATGTGTTCAGTTTGTCCATCTTGTTATGATAGGTGCTCGGAAAGTCATGCGGGGAAGTTGTGCCAGCACACCAACCCCTGCTACACGGGCTCGCAAGTGACGCGACGGTGCCTGAACCGCGGCGACTGTGAAGTGCAGTTCCCCTCCACATCCTTCAGCAGCCTGACCGTCAAGCCCTACTTCAAGTGCCACTGTCCCGTCGGCTTCTCGGCTTCCTTGTGCGAGATCCCCCTGCCCAACGTCTGCGACACCACACCCTGCCAGAATGGGGGGAGCTGCAACCTGCAAACTCTCAGCAACTACAGCTGCTCCTGCCGACATGGCTACCGCGGCGACCGCTGTCAACTGGTGGACTTTTGCGCCTCGGCACCCTGCAAGAACAAGGCGCAGTGTACCAGCTTGGACAATGGCTACAAGTGCACCTGCAGCGCTGGCTTCCAGGGAGACTCTTGCACCCAAGACATCAACGAGTGTGCCATCAGCTCCAGTAACATCTGCTCCAACGGTGGTACTTGCGTCAACACCATTGGCTCCTACAGATGCAACTGTCTTCCAGGTAGGCCATACCCCAAACGGGCACACCATCTTAGGCATCTTTGCTCATTTCCCAGTATAGAACATCATGTAGAAAAATGGCAAAATGTGCTTGGATATGTACAATGTCCAGAAACTTTGGTCAATTGAAGTTTGCGGTTCTAAGCTTGAGTCAAAGTCTAGTCTGTTTATATTCGACAAGTGTGTTGTTAATGCAGGTTTCACCGGAGAGCATTGCCAGTCGATCTACGTTGCCTGCCAGCCTAGCCCATGTCGTAACGGTGGTAGATGCTACGCCGACAAGTTCAACCGCTACGTGCAGCACTGCGACTGTCCCGCCGGCTTCTCCGGCCAGTTTTGCGAGGTCAACGAGGACAACTGCAAGAACCACCAATGCAAGAACGGGGCTACATGCATCGACGGCATCAACTCCTACTCCTGCCAGTGCCCACCAAGCTGGAGCGGCATCCATTGCGACATTGACGTGGACGAATGCAACGTCACCACCTACGGCTTGCAGCCCTGTCGCAACGGGGCCACCTGCCAGAATCGGCCGGGATCGTACCAGTGCATCTGCGTCAACGGCTGGGAGGGTGGCAACTGCGAGTTGAACACCAACGACTGCACGGCCAATGTCTGCTTCAACGGCGCAACCTGTCACGACCGAGTGGGCAGCTTCTACTGCGAGTGTCCAGCAGGCAAGACCGGTTTGTTGTGTCATCTGGAGGACGCTTGCTACCCTAACCCTTGTCATGCCGGCGCTGAATGTGACACCAACCCCATCGATGGGACGCACGTCTGTAGCTGTCCACCGGGCTTTGAGGGGCCCGACTGCTCCAAGGATATCGACGAGTGCGATATCGGCTCCAAGATGGACCAACTGTGTGAGCATGGAGGCACTTGTCGGAATACCATTGGCTCCTACCATTGCGACTGTGCTGTCGGCTTTACCGGTGCCCGCTGCGAGGTCAACATCAACGAGTGTGCCTCCAACCCTTGTCTCAATGATGGCACCTGCTTGGACGAACGCGGAAACTACCGATGCGTCTGCATGCCAGGTCGGCTGTCAACGCTCCATATCATCGCTTCCTTTCTTGGCAACCTTCTGCTAACCAAGACTCTGTTGATTTGTAGGTTTCGATGGAGTCAACTGTGAGAAAGACGTCAACGAGTGCGCCAGGCAGCCCTGCCAAAATGGCGGAGTGTGCCGCGACCTGGTCAACGCCTTCGAGGTAAGCAATCTTCCTTCCGTCAGCGGCTTTGATGGCCTACCATATCATCGTGGGGGATGCACATTCAAATGCTGCTTTTTCTTTTGTAGTGCTCTTGTCCCATCGGATACAAGGGTCCCACCTGTTCGGAGGTTGAAAGCGAATGCAGTATCAATCCCTGCCGAAATGGAGCAACCTGTGTCGATCCGCCGGGCGGAACGGGTCGTGCCATATGCAACTGTGCCAAAGGTAACATAAGCTGTGATACTCCCTCCCACCTTGCTGAAGCTGCTCCTTTTTCTGTGCAGAATATAAGGCCCTTTGACATCGTTTGCTTGTTCATAGCCCTAACTGGGGCGCCATCTTTTTGTCTGTTGATCAGGCGGTAACGACATCTTGTTGTGTGCTTTCAGGTTTCAAGGGGCGTTTCTGCGACAAGTCAGACGCCGAAGACATGTGCGGCTGGGCGCCCTGTCGCTTTGGCACTTGTGTTTCAGCCGGCAAGGAGTGGACCTGCCAGTGCAGTGCTGGTTACGGCGGGCCATCTTGCGACGAGAAGGTGTCGCGCAATGAGATACCTCAGTTGAGCACTACCCTACCTCCTGTCCAACATAATTGCCCTATACCTGACTGTGCTTCCAAAGCCAGCAATGGCCGATGTGACGTAAGTCAACTTCCTTTCCTCATTTTAATCCATCGACTTGTCCTTCATGAGCTGCCTTGCTTGATGTGCGCAGGCCGAGTGCAACCGTGTAGAGTGCAACTACGACGGTCAAGAATGCTCCTTACGGATCGATCCATGGGTCAACTGTACCAAAAAGACCAGTGCTCCATGTTGGAAATTGTTCCATGATGGACAGTGTGACGAAGAGTGTAATATCCAAGAGTGTCTGTATGATGGATTTGACTGCGGCATACCTGTTGGAATCTGCAAGTAAGTCATAACAAACTGTAGAAAATGGTCAGCCACAGTGACGCCTTCTTAGAGTAAAAGGACAATCTTGAATTAAAAGCTGTCCCTGACTCTTTCTTCGAATGCATCTAGTTTGGTACTTCAAGTCATTTCCTTTTTGCAGTCCGGAGTTTGACGCCTACTGTACCAACAACTACGCCAACGGCAAGTGCGATGAAGGCTGCAACACAGCGGCTTGCGACTATGACGGCTTGGACTGTGACAAGAGCCAAGAGAAGCTGGTGGATGGTCTGCTGTTGGTCATTCTCAAAATTCCACCCTCACAGTTCCATAACCACAACACTTCAGTTAGCTTCCTACGACGACTGGGGCGCCTCCTGCGGACAGTGGTGACCATCAAGAAGAACGAGACCGATGGTAGCGAGATGGTTTCACCCTGGAGTCTCAATGGCGGCATCGCTATTCGACCGGAAGACGTTCCCTACTCCGGCATGACTGGGTAAGTCAAATTTGCCAATCCAAATTTGAGCACTTCCACCATAATATGATGTTCAACCAGTGCAAATTTGGAAAGTTTCGACTTTGTGATTTGGCATTTCTTTTCCGCTATATTTATTTAATTTTATTTATGAATATGTGGTTCTTGTTGATAGCACGGCCGTGTATCTGCAACTGGACAATCGGAAATGTAGCAGCGACTGCTTCGAGACGGTGGATGCCGCTGCGCAGTTCTTGGCTGCTGCCGAACAACGCGGCGACCTGGACATTGGCGTGCCGGTCTACAGTGTCCAAGGCGCCCAAGACCGTACCTACGCTCCCAAGGCCAGTGCCGACAACAACCAGCAGCTGTGGTACTTGCTGCTGGCCGTGGTTGCCGTAGCCGCCTTATGCCTTGTCGTAGCCGTCAAGCGCCGACGTGTCCACGCTCCGACATGGTTCCCCGAAAACTTCAAGAACAGCGGCAGCACCAACGTCCTGACGGGCAACGGCGCCATCGACCTGGCGCGGGACTTTGAGGAGGCCAAGAAAGCTTCTCATTCGTACGACAACTCCCGTAGCTACAACCGGCAGAGCAGCTACTACGACTCGGACAATTACAGCGACGTCACGCAAGAACCTTCTACCAAGAAGAAGCGAACTGGCGGCGGGCCGATGGACAATGTGCAGTGGACGTCCAACGTCAGTCCCTACTCTGGCCAGGACTTTGCCTCGACGGCGCTGACGCCACCTTCGCATCTGGATGGCCCATCCAACAGTGTCGACGTGGCAGCCAAAGGTCCCGGTGGCATGTTGGCCCTCCATCTGGCCTGCATGTACGGCAATGGACTGGATCGCGACGAGGACCTGCCACCTTCACCCTATGGCCATGTCCTGCCTTCTTCTGCCCACTGCGGCGTACCCGAGGCACAGGTGGCCATGGCCGTCGAGATGATCCACCACAGCCCGGAACTGGTCAACACGCAGGTGGACAACGGCGAGACTTCTCTCCATCTGGCCGCTCGCTTCGCTTCCACGGCAGTAGCCAAGGCCCTGCTGGATAACGGCGCCGATGTCACCATCAAGGATAATACGGGCAGGACGCCTCTCCATGCCTGCATAGCAGCCGACTCTCAGGGCGTCTTTTTCCTCTTGAAGAACCATAGGAAGGTCGATTGGTCAGCCCGAAGCGATGATGGTACCACACCGCTCATCTTGGCTGTCCGTGTTGGCTCAAACGGTAAGCAAGACCATTCATCATCCATGACATGGCTCTCCAAAATGTCCTGTATCAATCAAGTTTCTTTTCAGACGTGGTGGACGAAATTCTGAAGCACGATATCGACATCAACGCCGGCGACGAGCACAACCGTACAGCCTTGCATTGGGCAGCGGTCGTCAACAACGCCCAAGCCTGCAAGCAGCTGCTGCATCGCCAAGCCAAGGTCGACATCCAAGACGACTCGGCTCAGACTCCCCTCTTCTACGCCGCCAGGGAAGGCAACTACGAAGCTGCCAAGGAACTGCTAGAGTTTCGAGCCAACCCCGAAATGGTCGACGATATGGAGCAAACTCCGCGTGACGTCGCTCAACAGAAGGGTCATGCCCGCCTCGTTCAATTGCTCGACTCGCAGAAAGACATGGTCCACAGTCCTCCTGAGGTACAACCAAACACTTGTCATCTTTTCCTCCCTTTTTGCCCGCCCACAGCTTATTTCAAGCTGAATAGACATCAATAAAAGCAATTTGTTTCAGCGCAAGTTTTCTTGTAGAATCTCCAGAAGAATTTCCTCTATTCGGCTCAAACCATGAATCTCCCGACGATTGGCCGTTACTCTCAGACCAACAAGTCGGCTCGAAGTAAGCCCTACAACGCGCCTTCGGTCCACGGAGTCAATGACGTTCTCATGTCCATGACGAACCAGAAGCGAGGTTCGCTGCCCAGAAGGTCACTGCATCAGTCCGACGTGGCCAAGATGCAACTGCAGCATGGGAACTACGACATGGCCAAGAACATGATGAAGAGCGGATCGTACGCTGATGTTGAAGGTCTACAAGACATGTACGGCAATACGCGTCAGCCCAACCATCACTACTTCCATAACTCTGCCATGTATGGCGGACAACAAGTTGCCGAATCGTGGAACGTCACTGGCAGCAGCGCTGCCTGTGCCATGCAGTACCAGCAGACGGTCGGACTGCCCATCCCCCAACAACTTCACCACACCTTCCCTCGCAATTACGGAAACATGACCTTCAGCCCTGACTCCACCGGTAGGTCCATTTTTCCTTCCCAGGTTTGGGCCATTCACTAGCCATGTACCTGCATATCAAAGCATTAAGGTAACCGTACTTGGGCGTGCATGCAGGTACCTGGTAGGTCTGTTTACCCACCTAACCGATCGAAGGGCCCTTTTGCACGCACCTGCATAGCTCACGCCAGAGCAGAATGCTCGAGGTCTCTGTATGCAGGTTCATTTCTGCAAACTGGGCCCGCTTTGTCCACCGATGTCGTTTCAGCGGTAAAGCAGAAAAGTCTGGAGAAAGGGATTAGTACCGTCATTTTTGGCTTACAGGACAGTGGTCGAGTAGTCCCGGATCGGAATGGTCGGATGGAAGTGGCATAGCCAGCCCCAGTGCCGCTTCTCACATCAACGTCAACAACGGAGGTCTTCTGCCACCGGAAGCTTATCGTTACACGATGGGCACCGCCACCCTCTCCAATGAAGGAACCAATGCCCCTGTGCGATTGTAGTCTACCTATTTTTGATTATGGTCTATTTTTGTTTGACCCTGGTTTTTGTACATCACCTACGATACAGGATTTTGTTTGTGTGTAGAATATCATGCAATTCACGCCTTTCACGTTGTCAAGCAGGACGTTTGATATAACCTGCCTTTGGACACAGTATTAATGCTCTTTTTCGTTGCATTATTGCCAATGTTTAACATGTTTTCTATTGGAACACAAAACGATTCTGACCAGCTTGAGTTGTTGTTACTTACGGCAGACTGTTTCAATGCTTGACTAACCCCTTTTTTGATCGACTATAAATAAACGCCAAAATCACCATAGACACTCCTCTGACAAGAAAGAAATTTCGAAAAGCCAAAAAAGTAGCGCCTCGTCGGCCAGCGTAAAACCGGTGCAGCTAACCGGTAACGAAGTACTACCAAAAGACGCTACTTCCCAGAAGGGAAGCCTCGTACGGCGTTGATCCATGGCAATACTTCCCAGACGTTAGTGTATGCACCTGAGTATGAACAGACAAATATCAACATCAAAGGAAAGCAAAGAAACGCACTGGGTTAAAGCTTACCGAAAACGTCAGTACGTCCGCATCCTACACAGGACAATAAGCAGAGTAAATAAGCGTTTAAATATGCGATGATGAGTGCCAGTTAGGAGGCAGCGCACGTACCGATACCGAAGGAAGTTAGGCCTACTATCTCGTAGCGTCCTGAATTGCGACAGACCAGCGGCCCTCCTGCAAACATAGAGCGGCTCCTTAAATATCCTCACCCACGTCATTGATGTGCAGTACCGCAAGGAAGGAATCAGTGCAATTACCCGAGTCTCCGTTGCACGAGTCATGCGACACCGGATAGATGCTACCAGCACAGACATGGCTGCTGGTTACTTTCAGCAAGCCGGGAAAAGCCTGATCAAAGAAGGCCTGACAAGTTGCGCGAGGCACCAAAGGCACGTCCGTCTCCATCAGGATATTCGAGCCACTTCCCGAGACGCTCACCTGCCCTACAGGAAAAATAGCCAATCCTCATCAAACTCATACACTTCCGCTTTGCACTTGGCAAAATGATGTTGAGGCGGAAATAGCGTATTTCCAATATGACTTGTACAGCCCCTATCTTGACAATTGGACCAGTAGTGCATACGTTTCTTCCTCAATGGTGTCGTTAGTCCAAAGCCAGCGATGTAGCAGACAACGCCATCTTGCGGTGTGTGAGAAGGCAGGCAGACGGGGCGAACAAACTGCGTGAAGGTCACTTGCGTTGTTGTCCTGATGAGGGCCACATCGTTGGTGAAGGCAGTTCCATCAAAGTTGGGATGGCTAACGGTGAAGGCCGCCTGGTAGTCCACGCCACGCTTGGCATCTCCCACCGTAGCATTAAAGTCCACAGCACCGATCCGTAGAAGGAGATTCTGTGCCGGCTTGTCCACAACGCAGTGGGCCGCCGTCATGACCCACCACGCATCCAGCAGAACCCCTCCGCAAAATTGCCCTAACCATGTCAAAATAACCTGTTGTGAAATACGCCACATCTTCTTGCTTTTTCACACGCTTCTCTTACCGTTGTACCTTGAATCCACCAAAGCTACCATATACGGCCTGCAAGTAACCCTTTTCCTTAGTCGATTGGCAGCCATATGAACGTGTAATGAATCTTGCATCTGAAACGTAACTGGTGGATAAATGTACAGAGATTTTGACGTACCAAGAGCCAAGTCTAGCCGGGCTGCCGCCAATGATACGCGCAGCTCCCGGTGGGAAAGAGGGTTGTCCGCAGGTGGCAAAAGCTGGCGAAGGAGGTGGAGTGGGTGGGAAGGTCGGTATGGTAGCTCGGGTGGTGAAGACCACAGGTGGTGGCGTCCAAATTGGAGGCTGGGGAAATATGGTGGGCGGCTGGGTGACGACCGGTATGGTGGGCCGAGGCGGAGGGACAGGGATGCCGGTGATGATGTTGGGCGAGCTTCCATCGGGGAAACTGCTGAAGGAGCCCCGAAAACCCAGTCGTGGAATGGTCGAGCCCCGTTGTCCATTGGCACAGAAGATGGCTTTGACCGAGTTGGTGCTGGAGGTGAAACTTGGAAAATCCGCTTTCTGTGCTCGTACCACTGTAGGATACAAGTCGATTTGAACTTCAGTCGCGCCTACTATGACCTGCACAGATGGAGTCCAAAACGGTTTTGGTTTGTGAAAGACTTACGGATGAAAGCTTGGCCCTGGACGCCGAAGGAAAAGTAAGTTCCCAGATCACAGACAGCTCCTGGTCGGTTGGCGTAGACTCCATCCACCACAACCAGGAAGTCTCGCCCTGGAATGCCGAAGGGCTCGTTGACCTGCACTTGGATCTACCACCAGTAAGCTTAAGTGAGCCACATGGGAAACCATAAAACGACAACTTGTGGACAGAATGATCGTCGAGTGTATACCCTTGTTCCAGGTGCTGAAGTGATCGTCCAGACACATTCGGCAAAGTCTGGATAGTTTCCGGGGTAGTTTGCTGGATAGTAGAACACTCCGGCTCCGAACAACGATCCACCACAATCTACAACAACACTCATGAAATCACCTTGATAGGACTATCTATCCTCTTCGACCTTTGCAGCTGGACAACCATACTTTGAGCAACAGTTCGCGAGATACAAAAGATCTGCATAAGAATTGCGGCAAGACAAAAAGTATTCCCGATCATCGAGCAACAATTGAAAGGTCGTCCCATAATTCTAGATTGTATAATTTATCAAGATGATAACGGCTCCGCAAGTTACTGCGAAATTTAACTTGAATCCAGCTGCACAGAGGTTGTGGAATAATTCCATGATGACAGCAGTGCCGTTGGCGAACCGGAAGGACCAAGCGGCGAACGGCGCACTACAGCTACCAATCAGCGATGTATCCTGGATGACGAATATCTTGGCATTGAAAGACGACTGAGACTTTTTGCGTCTTTCAATAGGAAAGAGAATGTGCGCAACAGCACATTGGGTGACGCAGTGATTGTTCTGGCAGTCAAGCCAGAGATATGGAAAAATAGGGAGACAAATGATATGCTACAGACAGCTGTTTTCTTTAAATGTAACCAGATTCAACGTAGCGACTTTGCTTGTCAAAATATTGTGGTTACCGGCTGTTAACAGGGGCGCAGTGCAGTACTGCAGTTCACCAACTTTACCAGGAACCTGCTGCAGCGGCCATTTTGAAACGCGAGTACCATTCTAAATATCTCATAAAAAGTTCCATATTCCATGCTCTCCCCTTCGAAATTTTCTCTACGCTTTTTCATTTCTAAATTTCAACGCCCCCGTAAGCGATTTCAAAGTATCAATCCTTCTGAAGACGGGAATAGAGGCTTCGATTCGATACGCGACCCGTAAAAACAGACTAGTTCGAGCACTTTCTGGATTTGTTCGTGACCACAAGCTCATCCTGTAACCCCAACGGTTTGTTACAGAATGTCCTTCGTGAGTGCCATCTGTCTTCTGCGCATTCCATTTGGAAGTCTACCGCTGGCGCCACTGCGCGAACCGCAACTTGTCACAACCACAACCACAAGCCAACAGCCGACCGGTTCCACAAACTCCACCGGACGTGTTCACAATTACCGTCAAGTTAGCTTAAATGGGCATTTTTCTAATCTTATCTTCAGAAACATGGATGAAGTTAGCATGATAAATGTTTTGCCTGAATTGACCCGTCATCGTCGATCGACTGCGGCAGTTGCGCTCGGGGTAGCTCGTAGCTTTTGCTTCCGATCGAACTCCAGCAGAAGCAACTGAACCTTACCATACTGTATTCCCCCGATATCTCCGCGAAGCCTGATACCCATGGCGCCACCTACGAAACGTACATGACGTACGGCGGATAGGGGCGCATGTATGGATGACGTACGTCCTGTAGGTGGCGCCACGAGTAACGGGATTCGCGAAGATTCCGAGGGAATACAGTAGTAATCTCATTTCCCCAAAACAGTTTAGTATTAAACTCCAGAAACCCTGGATAAAACGCTTCGTCATTTGTCCTGATCACACTTGCAGCAAAAGCTCCATGATGGTCCGCTATATGGTCATGCGGCGTGTCCTACACAGAAGTGTGCCACCTGTTGAGAGGCCTCGGCATGTCGTTCCTGGCATGACAAGACATGTTGTTTATGAGAACTTCATTCAGGCCCCATTTCCTTTTGTCGAGCGACATCAACCCCGCATTTGGGGTGGTAGTCTGCTGTCAGACTGAAATCATACTGGCCAACCGGTACGAGCCCTTAGTTATCCAAGACCTAATCAACCGTGCCATTCAGAATCAGCGACCCAAGTCTATCTCGCTGGCTAACGATGCGCGGTTCTCGCCGTACGTGAGCGGTTTGCCGTGCCCTCAAAGGTTGCGGAGGGTTATTCTGGGTCTCGGCCACTAATCATACCGTAGCTCTCACGAACTACCGCAACAATGAAGTGAAGTGGTTACCCTTAATTGGCTGCTAGCGACCAGTTGAGGAGCAAGAAAGCCTTCAAGGCGTCTTTGCGGACCACAAGTAAGCAGTCAACATCAACGATAAGTTTAAGTTACGGCCTGCTTTTTCACATTGTCAACAATCGTTGGCTCGCATGCAGCAGCACAGTTACCTCATGTTTGTACGTCGTTCATGACCCAGACTAGCTCTGACCTTGTAGGCAGGCAAACCAGCTTGTTCGCATGTCTTTCCATCATACCTGGCAGGTATACTTCTATAAAGCAGCATAGCAGAAGCCTCACTGTGGAAAGTCTGTGTCGTAAAGCCGAAATGTATAAATTCTCACCTGAATGTTTATCGATCGTTTCCTCTCTTCAGAGTCTCCTGGGCAGTGTCCACTGACTGCAGGGTCAAAGAGGGGTTGAATTCTGTGAAAAGACATGAACCTGTTCTGCCCTATCTGTATTGGGAATATGGATAAAAATGGAGAAGAAGGAGAGAGTAGCTTAGCTTGCCTGCCTTTTGTCCCTTCTGCACTCTTTTCCTGTGTGCCATCATCGTCAATAGGCAGCATGTAATATCTTGGGGGCATTTTCACTCGCTCGCTCGCCGCGATTTCAATCTTCTAGAGGCTTTACTCCGTCCGCCTGTGCCTCGTCTTTCCGTTCTGTCCAAAGGAGAAGGTACAGTATATGGCCATGTTTGTGTCGACGTTGTGCCTTGTGTTCAAGATTTGACGATTTTCTCTCGAAGCTTTACAGATTAGCCCAAATCGTAGCCGCCGTGCGAGACGACATTTTGTTGTAAGCGTCTTTTCCTATCTTTGGATTTCTCTATCGCGGACTACCATCAGACGATCTCCTGCAATGTGGAATGTAAATCCTGATTATCATTCATCCAGCACTTGAATTTCATGCTCTGGCCAGCACATGAGTCATCTTACCCATTGCCATTTATATGTGCTCCATCTGCGGAATTTCTGCCTGAAAATTGATTTACAAGCCGTTACTCAACGGGAGAGTCGCTTCTGTTTGTTGGAAAGAATCGAATGGTCGAGAACTCGAAACAACAAAAGGAAGAGCGACCGAAAATCGGAACGGGTCGATCACTCAGTTGATTCTTATTTCTTATTCGGGTATTTCATGTGCCGTGATTGAGCAATTACCACTCGTGCGGTCTTGTGGTCTTCAGTACATCCGTTGATTTTTGATTGGTTGGGTACATCAACATAAACAACCCTGATTTTGCTATCGGCCTGTCGCGGCAGTATCTGCTATATCGGTGGAACTTTTACCAGCTTGCAGATATTAATATTTTGGATGCTTGGCATATTTGATGCGTTTGGGCTTCATTTGTCGTACGTGACGATGATTGACAAGAACTGATGGTCAATTTGACGGAACATTACCCGAGAATGGGTGCACCAGATAAAGTGCCGTCGATTACCCACCGTACAGCACAGCAACAGACATCGTCCGGAGACATTCGTGGACAACATTCGGTGATCGTCATGGATCCTCGCGCGCACGACCGTGAGACGCTGCGGACGATTATCTCCCAGTGGAACGCCAACCGTCTCAAGATTTTTGAGCTGTCGGATCCCGACGAGAACATGGAGTTTTACGGGGTGATGCGCTTCTACTTCCAGGAGGCAGGTGACAAGGTGGCCACCAAGTGTGTCCGCGTCACCAGCACCCAAATGGCAAAAGAAGTGGTGGAGACACTGGTGGAGAAGTTCCGGCCAGACATGAAAATGCTCACCTTGCCACACTTCGGACTGTACGAGACGTATGCCAATGGGGAAGAGCGCAGGCTGAAGGATGAGGAGAAGCCTTTGCTGGTCCAGCTCAACTGGCACAAGGATGATCGCGATGGACGATTCCTGCTGAAGAATGAGGATGAACCCAGACGTTCCAACAGCACCGAGGAGAAGGAGAGCAAGAATTTCGACAGGCGCATGTCCAAACGGGAGAAGAAGGAGGCAAAGAAGCAGAAGGAAAAGGAAGATAAACTGAAGAGCGCAAACGAATCTTTGGGCGTAAGTTGACGTTTGATCAACAATCAACCGAACAACCTGTCTAATCCAAAAGCACAATTTTGATTATAATTATTTGATTTTATTGCTTGCTTTGGTGGACATTTCGCTTTTGTAAACAAAAAGGCGGCATCTTGCGAAGCCCAACACTTGATTGATTTTTTCTTCCCGTTCCCGACTGGGAGTCTGGACTCTGGGACCTGACGTTTTTCCATTTCTCTGAAGACACGAGATTACGAAACCGATTTCTGTTTTTTCGATCGACGATCGATGAGCGCCACTTTGGGTAATCAGAAATTCTTCCGTCTATTCAGAGACTGCGCTATAGTCAAGAGTAAAGAGTTATGTTGTTGTTCGGTGCTTTGAGTGAATTGAATGATAACGATGATAATCGTGAATTTTTCCATTTTGGCAGATTTCTCAAGAGCAAAGCGACGCTGAAAAGCTTTTCAAACAATTGCCGGAAACCAGTTTTCACCGAAGCATATCCAACCCGGAGGCTGTTATGCGGCGGCGGCGGCAGCAGAAGCTGGAGAAGAAGTTGCAACAGTTCAAGAGCAAGGATGGTGGGCCGGATACCGGCGGGACACTGAAGATATTTGGCGAGTCAATAAACCGCGACGTCCCCTACAAAACACTTCTTCTGTCCATCCACGACACTGTGGAGACCGTCATTAAACAAACACTGGACAAATACGGGTTGGAGCGCGAAGAAGTGGCTAAGTATTGCCTGATGCAAGCCGTCCTTCCTGCCGGCACTTCAGCTGACAATGTCGATCCTCATCTGATACAGGAAACGGTTCTTGCATCGTCCGATTGTCCTCTACAGATCCTGATGCATTTCCCAAGTGACCGCGGAACGCTCATCTTTAACCTCAAAAAGAAATCCGAGATTGGTAATAACTAGATTTCACAATCGCCATCTCTCTGTCAAGTCGCGCACTACGCCAGTATGCTGTCGTATATAGCACAGTACCGTCATGATGCTGTGCGCCAAATGTGTTGTGTATGGGGGGGGGGGGTATTCGGCAAATAAGTTTCTTGATTCAGTTTCCACCACTTATTTGTTTTCAGGCATGAAGAAGGAGAACTCGGCGAACGACAACGGAATTTCTCGGCCGCTTCTAGTCCAAAACCCCTACTTGATCGAGTCACTTCCCAACGGGCTCGGTCAAGCCTTCCAACTCTTCCCTGGCATCACCGAAGTGGGCAACAACCAGATGCGTCTCGGGGCGGCCAACTTCTTCAACGTCAACGGCCCCGACGTTCTTCCCAGCCACTGCGCCTTCAACCGGCTGGAGCACACCGTCACTGTCACTCCTTTCCGCGATGCCACCGGTACAGCGCTGGTCCTGGTAGATGCTCAGAAGATCGACTCGACCGTCGCCTTGAACGACGGCGCCAGTATTCGAATTGGTCAGTCGCACCGCTTCCGTCTGTGCATTCCCCAAACATTCGGCCAACCTTTAACTAACGGCCACCATGACAGAATACCCTTACCACTCACAACCGGTGGTACACTGCAGAGAAGACCCACCGACTTCCCCGTAGGCAACCGCACACAGTATTTGTGCCATCAGGATTCAGTCGACGACAACGCTCGTTCAGAAACCACTTCACTGATGGGCTCCTTCCGTTCTTCCCCCAACCTGTTGGCAGCTAGTCGCTTGCAGATCCTCCCTGCCACCTTGGAGTTCCGCGAAGAGCGGGAGAATGACTTCCTTCGGGGCGTCATCATCGACCCCAATCCCGTCGGTGTCAAGTTCAAGCTGGCCCCCACCTACGTGCTGTACATGGCAGCGCGCTACCGCGGCTCGACCAACTTCCGCCCTGAGATTGTTCCCTTGGAACGCGCTCATCTCTTATCCAAGTTCTTAAAAAAAGTGGCCAGTCTGTTCTTGGGGATAGTGCGGGACAATCAGGGCAACGCCGAGTACTTGGCCTTCTGGTTGGCCAATGCTTCGGAGCTGTTACATCTGCTGAAGCAGGATCGACACATGTCCATCTACGCTACAGATGCCCACGATATCCTGACACAGTCCATCTGCCAGGCCTTTCATCACCTCACGGTCTGTCAGCAGATCCTGCTGGAAAGAGCGCTGCCCGGCCTCTTTGCGCCCACCGGCCAGCCAGAAGAGTCGGAAGGAAACTCAGAAGAGAACGTCGGATGGGGTACGTACAAATGAAGAAGAATATTCAAAACAGCCGGCAATGCTTTTTTCTCCTTAACTGATATGTTGACACTCCGTACATCAAAAAGCAAACTCGATCTGTGCTTTGCCGCCACAGCCATGGAAAAACATTCATCGAGTTGCCGGTGTTGAAAGTTTTGTGTCGTTGACGTGTTTATTTTTCTTTCAAGTTTTCTTTTTGGCATTGCACCTTGTGGTCTTCTTCTACGGTTAAACTGCAAGTGCTCTTTCAGGAGCCATCTTGGCAATTCTGACGCGGACACTGAATTTGGTGAAGCGCTGCCGGCTGAACGCGGCCTTGACCATCCAGTTGTCCTCACAACTGTTCCACTACATCAGCATGTGGCTGTTTAACTCGCTGGTCCACAACCCCGAGCGATGCAACCGCCATTTCGGTGAATGGCTACAAAGTGGACTGGAGCTGCTGATGAGATGGGCTGACAAGCACGGATTGGAGGTCGCTGCCGAATATTACCTGGCTAAAATTATCCAGGTATAAACAACCATCTTCAAGAATCATGTTGATTTCTGTCAAATATTTTGTATTAGTTCCTTGGTGTAGAAATGGAGACAAGTCTTGTTGTTTGTTTTGACAGGTGGCAACGCTCTTGGTGATGCCCAAAACGGAGATGAATGCGACGATTTACGCGTCCGTTGGCCATCGGCTCAACTCTGAGCAGATCCGCTTTGTGCTGGAGAACTACAATGCCGACGCCGAAGCTGATCCCGAGGATTATCCGTTTTGCAGCGAGCTCCTTGAGGCTGTCACGGCTATCGCCCAGGGCTTGGCCGACGAAGCTGCGCGAGAGAATGGCGAACCCATCCAGCTGGAAGAACCCCTACAGATGAACTTGAGCTTAACCATTCCCGAAGAAGGCTACTCCGTCACCCTCGTCAAGGGCATGCACAATGGTCTGGAGGAGTTTTTGGAACCACTCCGCCGCGCTGGTAATCATTTCTATCCCATGCCTTAAGGCACGTCTCAATCAGAATATTCAAGGGTTTATGTTGCAGGTATATGTGACATGACCATCCATCCCCATTCGCAAGGATCGTGGGCCGTCTACCTGACGCAGTTGTCCGGCCAGCGTTCGCCATCGGTAAGTACCAATTCCTGCCTTTGCCTCTTTGTCACTGTGGAGTTCTCTTCTGTACGAGAAAGTGGAATCAGCTTCGGCTTCATCATATTACGGGTTCTTTCGATGATGGAGTGAAGCTTCGATTGGTGCTTTGGAGTATGGTACTACAGTGATTCATGGTTGCACTTCTTTTGCAGACGTCGTTTGATGGCGGAAGAGCCATGCAACAACCAGTGGCACCACATCCCACGCAATACTCCCCCTCAGTCATGCAGGTTTCCTTTCCTAAAGGCAGCAGCGGCATTGGCTTGAGCATTGTTGCGACACGAGTAAGTGTACACTTTCCATTAGTTTGTTCTTGCGTTTGTCATTGTTGTGATTCTCGAAGTGTGAGTAATAAAACGTGCATGCCTGGCCATGAAGGCTTCTTCGCCAAAAAAGGCATCTTGCTTGAACCTGAAATCATGCTGTATTTCTGGTACTTCGCAGATCCCTGCTCAAGACAAACTGGGCATATTCGTCAAGTCTGTCGTTAAGGGTGGAGCTGCGGACGCCGATGGACGAGTGCAATCGGGGGATCAGTTGCTGAAAGTCAATGGTCGAAGTTTGGTCAACGTCAACCAGGAACGCGCTGCTGAACTCATTGGTGAAAGCGGCAAGACTGTCCACTTGGAAGTTCTCAAGCAGGGAGCCTTCATCAATGGCCTGGCCACTATCATCAACGACTCTCAAATTCCATCTCCCGCACCAGGTAAATTTTATCAAGAAGACATACTGTTGTACCCCTAGACCAAGTGTTCCCTGTACCTATAGTACCACATATGCAGTCAGTATACAGCTGCCACAACAAAACTGTAGAAAAATGTCCTTTATATCGACAAACTGCCTTGTGAACCGCAACCGCGACCAAAAGAATTTAATAGGCTGAAGCTTGAACCGTTTCCACTTTCCAGAAAGTTGAAAGCGTTTATTGACTTTAATTTTGGACAGTTGAAACCGGGCCAGCTATTTCTCTAGTCAATCTCTTTATTGAGTGTGTCCCCCTTCTAGTGCGAGCTACTGCGAACTACCAGGAACAAAATGGTCCCAGAGTGGCTGTGCCAGTCAACGGCCATGGCCAACCCATGAGCGCATACCCATTGCAGCTGCCCACTGGACATGACATGCCACCACCGGAGCATTTCCATCCTCACCAGCAGCAGCAGCAGCATCAGCAGTGGGTTCCTCAAGAGATCAAGCCTATGCCTCCTCCCCCGCTGCCCACCATGGACATTCAGCGCCGCCGCATGTCGCCCCAGACCATCCACCTTGCCGCACCTACCCTACAGCAGCGGCCACCGTCGCCCATCCGCGAGACCATCGCCACACAGATGCACGCTCAACGGGACAAGATGCGCCAAGAGGCGAAGATGATGGAGATGGAGGATGAGCTTCGACGACGACGGCAGCACATGCAGAATGGCCAACAGTCGCCCCATATACCCACTCGCGGCATCGTCCACGCGCGACATGCCCTCAACAGTGAGCGTCGAAGTGTCTCGCAAGAACGACTGGATGCCAAAGGCCACAGACCGCTGGAAAAACGCGTTCAGTGGGCCGTTGACAATGCCAAAAAGTCCCCAAGCCCAACGGTAAGACTTTCCACTGAGACAGAAGAAGGGAAATGTCGTAGAAATCTGTCTGACTTGTGAGACGTTGCGTTGATCAACCAGCAATCAATGAAAGTTCTGTAACTATAAAACTAGCCTCTGATCTGCTGACGGCCAATACTGTACCAAAAGCACGAATAACGCAGTCAATGTCTTTGGTTTTTAGATATAGGTCACAAATGGACAAATAGGCTTATGCACTGGTATAAACTTCCCGAAAACTATTCAAGTTAGTTTTCACAAGTTGTATAGAAGTATAATTATCCTTTTTTCTGCAGGCAATGCAGCAGAATCCGATACCAGACAAGGCCGTCCGCTTTGTGGAGCCCGGGGCGCTAACTAACGGAAATGGACAGCGTCAGGAAGCCTTGCAAGCCCAGCTGAGTAACGGCCTTGGCGAAGGCAGAAAGGCTGAAGATAACCAAGGCTGGACAAGAGGCCAGACTAGTGCGCCGCTCAGTCGCGACACTTGCTCCTCACCCTCGAGCTCTCCATGGCTTCGTGCCGAGCAGGAGCAGATGCAGCTTTGGCGCCAAAGCGAAGCCCGCCGCTTCCGTGATGAGGAAATTGACAACCTGCAGTCCCGCCAAGGGCAACTGACCGCTGTCGAAGCGGAACGACTACGGACTTTACTTCTGGAACGAGACTTCCAACACCGAGCTGAACAAGGGCAAGAAGACGGCTCGGAGGAGGAAGGGGAGGATGATGACGACGAGGATGAGGAAGAAGAAAGCCAGCAGATCAGCTACCATCAAGAGAAGGAAGTCAACCGCAAAGCCAACCTTGTCGTCCTTCCCAAAGCCTCTCCGCATCTTCATCACCCTGTAGCTGTTGCCCAGCCGGAAGTGTACAAGACTTCACAGCAAGAGAACTTTGACCGCTTCGTCCGTCATCACCAAGAGTATAATGCCGTCAACGAAGCCATCAAGCGTTCGAGAGAACATCTGGACAACAACCCCGACTCGCCGCTGACAGTAAGGCATTCCCCTGCTTCCCCTCCACAGCCCAATGGATACTTGAGCAGTGTCCACCAAGCGGCCACTTATGGTAAGAGAATGACGGCGGGTGCGGAGATTAGGCATCAAGTGGAAACGGCCAGGCTGAACGGTCACGTCAACGGCACAGCTTCAGTGGTGGGTATCCACGAAGTGTACAACGACCCACGTAGTAAGATCTTGAATGCAAAGGTCCTGAGACTGCCGCAGCAGGACAACGATACGTCGCCGGAGAAGCTGTCTTTCCGTGACAAGATGAAGATGTTCGCCATCAGTATGGGCGAGGATCCCAAGGACAGGCTGCTGACCAACTCTAGCAAGCAGCGGGAGATCGACTACGGCTCCAGTTGACTCTCTGTCGCTGCCTTTTTTTGAAGTGCTCCCCCTTTTACTTGCTCTGACCACTTTCTTGTTACGTTAAGCCTTTTATCCTAGTATCGTTATGGAGAGAGTAGGCCTTTTAACGTAGTATCGTTATGGAGAAGGAAGATTTATTTTTTGCATTGTCTTACGTTTATATTCCGGCTGCTGCGTTTTACGTTGCTGTAGTTTTCATGGGCTTTGTTCTGCATTACGATTATGCACATCTTAGTGTTTTTTTGTCGTGTCGAACCTTGAGTTTTTATTGTTACAGTCAGTTTATATAATCTAATTGCTCGTGGAAATAACCAGCAATAAGATTACGTTGTAATAAACAATCGTTAGAAATATGCGAAAAATATCGAATGAGTATCCTGCAGACTATGGCCAGTGAGTATATCGTCGGTTCTGATCGGGTTAAGGTTAAGACTGAACATTTGTACACGGAATGTACAGGGTTTGAGATCATGGAAAAGCCGACTACAATCCAGAGAAGTCCAAAACGCAAGCTTGAAAGTAGGTTTTGGAATAGGTGCGCGTAAAAGAATGTAGTGTGTAGGAACTTGACCGTGCAAGGTGGGGAGTAGGAGTACTGGAACAGGAATATGACTATTGAGGTAGGCGGAATGTGGACGAAGTTGGAGGTTTGCCGTTAGAGACTGGGCAATTCTGGTGAGGATAATGAATAGCATGGTAAGCGAAACAAGAAGGGAAAAGGAAGATCTGCACCACCCGAGACATCTTTGGCACACGTTCGAGTGATGACCAGCTGGTCAAAGGTTAGTTGATTAAAATAGAATTTCACAGGGAAACTAAGCGACAGACTCTTCGATTTACAGAATTCGAACGCAGTCGAAAATACAGCACTGGTTCCACAACCTATGCACTACAGCATTACAAGATGACAAACGAGCAACAGTACTCGTACATAAACAGACTGAAAATTAACCATTTTGACACTGACAAAAAGCATTAAGCGAGAGCTGCACCTCTGAGACTGCGGGTGTAAACGATTTCAAATAAGGGATAACAAGCGTAACCTAATGTAAGTTTTCAACCGAATAGTTAAGTGAGAAATTAAACAGAAGGATGAAGGATTTTGTGACCGCAATTCTGCATTCACCAGATGCGTTTCCGGGGTACACTTGTGCATTGCCTTATTTCTTGGAATTCTTGAAGGAAACTTGCAGGATACGGCCGGCCAACATGGAGCCATTCAGGCTCTGGATGGCCACAGCTGCATCGTAGGCGTCCGTCATCGTGACGAAAGCGAACCCTCGACACTTTTGCGAGTGAGGATCGCGGGCAATCTGCCAAATACACAAAGGATTAGGATACCAAATTTTCTCCGACAGCTCTTGGCGATCCAATACCCAGACAAAGCCCCGTGGGCTGTTTCGACAACACGCAAGAAATCACATCCACCCACCTTAACGTTTTGAACTCCTCCATACGGTCCGAAGAGCTGCCACAAGTCGGTCTCGCTAACATCGGGATTTAGGTTGAAGACGAAGAGCGTACTGGGACCGGTTGCTGTCATGGTTCCAGCACCGTATGGAAAACCCAGAGATGCCATCCCGCCCATCACGTTAACGTTGGAGTTTAGCAGCTGACTGGCCGCCAACATGTCCGAGCTGGTGCCCATTGGCGAATAACTGCAAGATCAAAAACATTTTGTTATTTCCTAGGAGAGTAAGGGAGAAGAGGAAAGTAAGAGGAAAACACAAGACGTTACGTACTCATACCGCACTCGGCTGCTTTGGTGGTGTATGGGTCCGACACCAGCTGCAGCACGGCTACGATGGGATGTTCCACTGGAGGAAGGCAGACCGCTCAGACCGATGTTGTTGGAGCCCATCGACTGCATTCCGGTCAGGTTGAAGGCTTGTGGGCCACCCATACCCAGTCCGGCCATGTTCATCGTAGCTTGCTGGTTGCTCAACGGGTTCCCAGTCTGCATGAAGGCAGCAGCCAAGGCCGGCAAGAAGGGATTCTGCAGGGCAGCAATCTGTTGCGCGGACCCACCCAAGCCTCCATAAGACATGCCGTACTTGCCGCTGGGAGACACCACAGAAGCTGCTGCAGCTGCCGCCGCTGCGGCAGCCAAGGCCGTCGAGGTCGCCGAAGGATCTAAAATCACGGAAAACATACTTATCACCCTTTCTTCTACTATGACCAAGTTTACTGGTCGATGGTTGTATATCCGAAGGAACGAAAGAGAAAGGAGCAAGCTTACTGTTGGCAACTTTGACTTGAAGGGGTTCGGTGTAGCCTTCCGGCACTACCCCATTTGCTTCCTTGATGGCCAGCTCAGCTTGTTGACGCTGGTCGAACCGCACGAAGCCCACACCTTTGCTCAGACCTACCTCACATACAGCTCCAATAATAAAAATGTTTCGCTATCGAGAAAGTCAACGACAAATTATCTTCATTTAAAAGACAAAACGGGACGTCGGCAAGTGAATTGAACATGATCGTTATCCCATGTGGCGCACCTCTTCATGGTTGCTGGTTGAAAGTGTGCGCCAATCGAGAAATCAGTCGTGTTCTAGTCATCTTTCGACGTTCGGACGTTGCCATATGAAAGATTCTTTTCTGAGGTTTTTCTTACCGGAAATGTTATCCCGGAGGATGCGAGAAGTGATGATATCTCCATACGGCGCGAAGAAGAGCTCGAAGTCCCGCTCCACCCAACGTTTGGGAATGCCGCTGACGTACAAGTTGGCGCCTTTGATGGTTTCACAGCTCGGTCGAGCGAGAGACACCTGGAAGGCGAAGAAGGAAATTACATGTCAATTTTCCCCATATTATCGGTGGAAGTGAGGAAGTAGGGCAGGGTGGACCAGATTCACAGTCAATGTTTGACCAGCCGTTGGCAGGTTATCTCTGCTTCAATGAATTATTTTACTTTGTCAGGAGAACAAGGCAAGTTTAAGGTCAACGTTTACGCTCTTGTCCGAGCAGCAGATGCCAGAGGAGTAAGAGGAGCAGATGGTTGCACGCATGGAGTTATCATTTTCATGACTGATCATGTTGCTCGCCCTCTCGTACATTGTGCAGCCAAACTCTTCTTGCCACACCGCTCCCGTCCACACCCTTGTTCCGTCTGCCAGCAGTTGCGGAACATCGCTGCAAAAGGTATATCCGGGAGTAGTGCTACTTTTCTCAGTTTGAATTATGCGGCAGTCGCAAAGCAGATGGCCGCTTTCCCCCACACCTTCTGGACAACAGCTCATCCTTCTGCCGGCTTGCTATCTCTAATCTAGCCTGAGTCATATCTCATATTTCTGCCACGTAATCCCGAGCCTTTTGCCTCCTTTTAAGTATCAATTTGAACATACCAAAGATTTTCGTGCAGATTTTTGGTGAGCGGAAGCGCCGAAGACATTAAACGAGACGAAATGATAGTTGGGTAGGCAGTAGGGCTACGCAGCTGACATAACAGTAGGTTACTGATGGCCTACGCGGGAAAGCAGACAGTCTTTTGTTACACACAGGCGTCTGCCTTTGACTGCTGGGCTCGGCGCACGCCGCCCACGCGCCCAACAGTCCATCGATCCTTCTTACGTTTATCTTCCCGTCTCCCACACGCACCCCACTCTAACTTATTGAACAGACGGGAATATTCAAAATCCAGGCCATCGTGATTACCCTCTCTATCCTGGATGAGCTGGTCTGACTGATCTCTGGATGAGACATGGCAAGAGTATAGTCATGCCAGAGAGAGAGGAAATTATCGACAAAATGGAGCGAACAAACTTGTCGCAACATTCTCTGAGCGGCAGCAGGGATGAAATTTCATCCCTCCCTGCACGTAATCAGTGTGGTGCCAGCAAAGAAGCTGAAACCGAGAAATGCTCTTGGCAAAATGAGTGCTCAAATTAGTAAGAATTCTTCACCACCACCAACCGAGGAAAGAATAACCAAGCTCAAGAAAAACACATGCCCCCATCAACAGACGCACTCACCATAATGGCGCGTTTTCCTAATGGATCACGGTGAAACTTTATGACACCATGGGCAGGCGCCATGCAGAAAAAAATCGGAAAACATTC
Organism: Ramazzottius varieornatus; assembly: GCA_001949185.1. Taxonomy (NCBI): domain Eukaryota; kingdom Metazoa; phylum Tardigrada; class Eutardigrada; order Parachela; family Ramazzottiidae; genus Ramazzottius; species Ramazzottius varieornatus. Next base: position 1,087,981 of record BDGG01000015.1, on the reverse strand, counting down.
TCACGCCAGAGAAAACACCCTCACCTTAATGTTCTTGTTGCCGATCTTCACTCCATTCAGCGTGTTGATGGCTTGCAGAGCGTCCTCCGCATGAGCGAACTCCACGAAGCCGTAACTCAAGCTTTGACCTTTGAAATACAGGACCGAAGTAAATAATGTGGTTAACACGAGACAAGATTCGACAACGAAACATAAGTTCCTTATTTGCGATAAAATTCTTTCTTGCCATTGCATCATCTCCATGATTCATCGTAATTGAAGATGATGTCAGGCTTACCCGTGACTTTATCCTTGATTAGCTTGCAGGATTCCAGCTGGACGTTGCCGTCGTAGCTGAAGAGTTTTCGCAGCTCTTCCTGGGACATTGTCTGAGGCAGATAGTTGACAATGAGATTGCAGTCGCTCTTTTTGCGGCTGGAAGAGCCGTTGGACAGGGAGGGACTTGCGTTGTTGGAGGCCATCAGGCTGAGGTCCTCCAAGGAGGTGCCGGTGGACGGGTCATCGGTGTAGGCCAGCCCGTCATCCAGGATCCCTTCGTCCGATGTCAAGGAGGAGCCAAAGGTGTCGTTGTGGCGCTGCCGAGCCATGCCCAGGTTGCGGTTGCTTGCCACGTTCATTTGCCTGGGCAAATTAGGAAAACCAAGGGCCGAAACCTAGTGGACGAGAACAGAAAATAACCAGAAATTAATCGGATACAAGACCGAAAGTAAAGGGTTCTATTAATTGTTAGAGGTGTCAAGCGCAAATAATTATGAAAACCCAAGGAAATCAAGGAATGTAAAGAACTGAAACTGAAAACAGGATAACTGAAGAATGGCAGACAGGAAAATCGATGCATACGATCGCTGCCCTGAGTTTTCACATGACCGTCAAGCGGAGCGGTCCAGCCAGACTGTACAGTGCGTCCCTTATGGGAAGTGGAGTTCGTCCCCAAGGCCTGCCATTGTCACACCGTATATCCATTATGGCAAGCCGTAGGTCCGTACGGTCCGTATGACTCATCCAAACCCGTCTGAACGGCACAGCGTTGTGAGTCAGAGGCCGGTTGTATCCAAGCGTTACCGCCAATCAGTCTCGAGTGCCAGCCCCTTCCCATTCACCTTGTCGGCGAGCTTCATGTTTGCCAAACTGTCTCGCTTGGGATGAAACAGGGATGATCCTCCGAAAGGCATCAGAGAGATGCCGCTCTCGGAGGAAAGGTGTCATGGGAAGACGTTTGAATGGAGTCAATCAGGAATGAATGACGTCAGAGAACTGCATATCACGCCGCCGCTGCAGATGGCGCAAACGTCCAGCTATCAGTCATGAACATTCTATTTGATTGACCAAACGTCATCAGGCCACACGACTGACAACAGGTTTGTTCGCCAACACAAGGCTGGTACTTGATCGTAGATTGCCTCGTTTGCAAGACAAAACAGGTCGGAACTGTAGGTCGGGACTCGGTAGGTCTTATAGCTATATGTAAAGGCAGCGCACTATACCGGCTTCACGGCCTTGACACCATTAGCCACTGAGGTGACGTCATGTACACTGGGCGAACGCAGTGCAATGACCAGTCAGCTGTATGACGTCGTCTGTTACGGAGCGACTGTTGGGCAAAGGCAGACCGTACAGCCCAACTAAAGCGCTTCAAGATTTACCGTTCTAGCATGTTCCAACAACACTGATTGGTTGATGAGTCCGACTGGCTCTCAAATTCGGTTATTCTGCGTACTTTGTTCAGGCCGTGTCTCAGCTTCCAGGTTTCAGGTTATCTCAGTTCAGACATGAAAAAGATCCTGAAGATTTGGTCCATCTTTGGCTGGACAAACGAGATAAGATTGTCCCTTGCAAGAAATGGTGGCCGAACTTACTCGAAAATGCACGAGGACAGGCTAGAGCAATGCCACAACATGGCCTGCCACACCAGGTTTCATTGCATAAACAGCTGACAGATTGCATGTGCGTGCCATCGTGCTCGTTGAACGAGTGCAGGCACTTCACATTCGCTCTGGTCTGCGCAACATAAGCCGCACCCCCGCTGTGACGTATTGCTCTTTTTTGCTCGCGGCTGCCTTTCCGTATAGCTATAGTAAGGCTATGGATGTCGAAGTTTCCTTCCCCGATCTTTGCGCTGTCGGCTCGCTAGACGAACTTTTCGATCATTTATTCTTTGCAGGTTCTGATGGACAAGCTGAGATACGGTGGTTCCCACGATCAGTTTGAAAGCTACTCGGTAGATAATGTCGGAAGGCGAAGCCAACGATGTTAGCCTCGAAGATGCTCCGGCCGCGGGCAAGCCCCAGAACAAGGCTGAAAGGAGCAGCACGGGAGACATTACGACGGATGTGTATGCGGCGGCAGCCGAATGTCTGGATGCCGTGCTGAAAGGACGTGCTTCGGTGAAATCGGCCATCTTCAACTCTCCATTTCCGGTCAGTCGGTGCACTACCTGCTGATTACGCAATGGCCGGAAGTGCCACGGTTGTTGACGCTTTCTTCGTCGTTTTCATTGCAGGAAAAGAGGTTTCTGATGGCCATCACCCAGAAGACCATGGACAACTTGGTGCACATCAAGAGGATAGCCTACAAGTCGAACTTGCTGAAGCAGGAGACGCGACTGTCCAAGAGTATGGCCTACGTCCTGATTTACGACTTGCTCTTCGGAGAGATGAAACGAGCCAGAGGTATTGCTGGATTAATATGGAGATACAGGAAGGCCTTGAACGAGGAAATGCAAAAATACCTGAAAGAAAATGAGGTCCAAGATGTGTCTCAGCTAAAGAAAGGAGATCAGAGTACGGGACGTTTTTTATTCGAGACAATCATCTCCTTCCTAAATTTTAACTAATAGCAAGACTGTGTGGAGTTTGCGTCTTTATTTGCAGAAGGTCTGCAGCATCCAAGGTACATCCGAGTGAACACCATCCTGTCTTCTCGCGACGAAGTAGAAAAGACACTGAAGAACGAGGGTTTCATCCTGAAAGAATACGAAGCCCAGTCACAGAAAGGGTACGAGCAGGTTTTTTCCGCTAAGGTTCACTTTGTGTTGTGTTTCAAGACTTGATGATCGAACGTTGGATTGCTGTTGCAGCTTTTTGAAGTCGATACGCAAGATGGGTGCCAGGAGCTTCTACCACGACTATCACGTGCCTAATGTGGTTGTTTTGAACCCCATGATCAACTTTTACAATCACGAGCTGGAGAAGACTGGCAAGATTGTCGTCCAAGACAAGGTTAGTGTCTCATCTGTTTGCTATAGTTATCAATCTTCATTTTCTAGCTTTGAATACTTCATATTTACTGTCATAATACGTGTAGGTGCCATCTTTCAGGCTAGCTGTCTGGCATCTCTGCTACTGAATCCTCCAGCAGGAAGCACCGTTATCGACGCCTGCGCCGCTCCTGGCATGAAAACTTCCCATTTGGCCGCTCTCATGGAAAACCAAGGGTTAGTGCTCATCATTCTTTTCTGTCTAACTTTCCATTTAAGCGATATAAGCAAGTAGTGATAAAGGCACTAAACAGTCTGATGGGGATAAGAAAGTTGTCAACAGCCGTATGCTACTGGCGAACGGTGATTGTTTTCTGGAGGTTGTAGCGCATCACCGGTGGTTCTCTCCTTGTTATTGCAGGAAGATCTTCGCCGTGGATCTTGACGCCGAGCGCTGCAAGAGGATGGAAAAGAGCCTTCAGCACTACGGTGTGACGTGTGCCACCACCATCAACGAAGACTTTTTGAAGATCAGCCCGCAAAATGAGCGCTTCTCGGCGGCCAGCCACATCCTCGTCGACCCAACCTGCAGCGGCTCCGGCGTCACCTCTCGCACCAACAAGCAGAACCGCCAGAGCAAGAAGGAAGAACGCGAACGATTGCAAAAGCTCAAGCACCTACAGATGACGCTTCTCAAACACGCACTGTCCTTCCCCAACGTCCAACGAGTGGTCTATGCCACCTGCTCCATCAGTCCGGAAGAAGACGAGGAAGTGGTCCAAGAAGCGCTCAAGTCTAACTCGCAGTTCATTCTTCGGCCGTATTCCAAGTACCTGCCGAAGTGGAAGGGCTGTGGCAAACCAAGGTACTCTGTAGGACCCAACTGTCTGAGGTCATTCCCGGAGAAGCACTTGACTAATGGCTTTTTCGTCGCTGTCATGGAACGGTATGTACCTTTAGCGCAGGAAGAGGGCTTGGTCGATGGTGAAGTGAAGGAAGTAGGTGACAGTGGCAAAGCAGAACCTGGGGAAAATGGAGAGGTAAAGATAGAGCAGCCAGTAACGGACTGGAATCCAGCCAAGGACAAGAGGAGAAAGAGGAAACGCAAGCACGAAGACACCACGGAACACTGGTCTGCTGAAAAGTCCTCACAGTCTAAGCCTTCCGCTAAACGCAACAAGAAATAATACTGTCCAAGTCTTATTCCCTTTGACCATGGATTTTTATGGTGTAGTCGCTGTAACAAGTTGCGAATCTTTTATCTACTACTGTCCGCGAATAACACGATAAAGTTTCTTTGTAACTGATCCGTTTTCAGTGTTCCTTCAACAAAGCATGACCAGTGCTTTTGATATGATCAAAGAGTTTATTTCGAGTAGGAAAAGCTTGTCTACAGACGCCACACTTGGTCCCTAATTCTTGCACTTTCTTTTGCGTCTGCTTCGTCTTCTTCTCCTTCTTCGACTTATTCCTGCTGACGTATTCTTCCACCTCGACTAGAGGCTCTGCTTCCGCTGGTAGTACATCCCCTTCTTCGGGCTGTGGTATCGTGTAGACCTCCGGAGCTGTTTCGAATCTCACCTTGGTCGCTTTCGAACCTTTTTGTTCTTCCTGGTCGACAACCGAGTCTTCTTTCCCGGATGATCTCTCTTCGGTCTTTGGAGTTCTTTCAGTAATTTCTTCAGCAATTTCGAGAGAGTCTTCTTCACCGGTCTCGTTGAGATCGACATTGTTCAGCGCTTCATCGAGATGGACTATGTCTTCCTCTAACTCAGACCTGAGCATTTCCATATTCTTCTTATGTTGCTTCGACTGAACATGATTCCTCATTGCGGGGAAGCTCTTGAAGCGTTTATCACAGCCGACACAGTACAGCGGATCATCGTCGTCCTCTTCCTCCATCTCTTCTTCCTCCTCTCCATCCACTTCGTCCTCACCTTCCCCCGATTCTTCCGTCTCATTACCCCTACCATCCTTCTTTAACGACTTCTCCAAGTCTCTGTACTGCTTCTCTAGTTCAGCCGAGTGGTGAACGACGTGCGAAGTCATCATTGCCTGTCGCTTCTTCAGCTGCTCTTGTTGGTTTTCCACCACCTTCCGGCGGTTCTCTTCGGCCCGCTCCTCCAGTATCTTGCGATGAGCTTTGACACGAGGATCGCGCTTGCGGACAAAGTTGACCAACTCGCGAACGGACTCATTCCAGTCTTTCTTGGCTGTGTCGCGGACTTTCTTGTTCTCTTTCTCCATAGCTCGCGATATTCTGCGGTTGTCGGCTGTGCGGAGATCCCACTTGTCCAGGTGGAAGAAAGCCCGCTTTGTGGAGTAGCTTTGCCAAAATGCATAGAAGGGATGAACTACATCCTCGTACGAACTTGTCGACAAACCTGAAAGCATAATCAGATTCGAACGGAAGCTCGACTGTTTTTCCCAAGTGGCGGACCTCTTTAGTGTGATTGACTAGGAAGCTTTGCGCCACTTGGAAAAGCCATCTTGTCAAGTTTGTTTTGATCAAGTCTCAAATAATGGGTCAACGTTGTTGAAGGCTTTCCGCGTGATTCTGTTATGGAATGAGAAACTATTATGAGTTCTAAACCAACCGAAGATGGGGACGTCGTAGTCTTCGCCAGCTTCTTCCGCCTTTCTTCTGTCGACGTCGCCTATTTTCGCGAAGACTTTCTCGTAGGTGGCGAAGAAGCCTTTAGGGTCGTCGCCGAAACCGGAATAGGCGGAGGAGTTGAAGTAGGCATAGATGTCGATGTCTTCTTGGACAGCGGTCTTGCTAGAAAGAATTTGGTCCCTGTGACTATCGTACCAGGCCCGCTCGTGAGCATCACTGAGGACCTCGTAAGCTTGCTGTATTAGCCGGAAGGTGACGGTGTATTCTTGCACAAGCGACGCGTCTCCAGATTGCAGTGCTTTATCCGGATGAAACTACAAAAAGATTCACCATCAGTACACGAAGTGTGATTTGTAACGCTATAAACATAAGTGTCCAGTTTGCTGACCGTATGTGTATACGCTGTTAATTACCATACCTTTTTGGCCAGGCGATCCCGAGCTTTCCTGCAATACAAAGTCATATTATTTCAAATATCAACGTCATTCATCAAAGTATAAATTTGGTATTTCGGTAACGTACTTGATATCATCCACTTTGGCGTCCCTGGCCACTGCAATAAAAGAGGCATCACAACCGGAAATGACAACTGCGTTAGACAAGCTACTGTAGCACAAAGCAACAAGTCCCCTCACCTTCCAAGATATCGTAATGGCATTTCATCTTGAAGATCGATCAACCCAACTTTTCCGGCAATCTTCCGCAGATCCAAATGAGGCACCGTTCAGGTGAAACGAAGACGCTATAGTGACAGTGAAACGCGTAATGTCGTTATGTGGACTCCAGTAATTTCGGTTAAACAAATTTTAACTTAGGGAAAAGGGCAACTAGAGTATGGAGATTGCGATTTGAGGGCCCGATTTCAGTGCATTTTTCGTACAATCAATTGTGTGCCCAATCAATGTATCCATTCCAGCTGTTCAAGTTTTCGAGCAGGTACAGACGGGTTCAGTACGCACGACCATCAGAGAAACTAGAGGGGGCGCTTCGTGTAATTGCATATACAGTTAATGCGCAGCGGCTCGGTCGATCACGTTGGGCCGAACTGTCGGTTGACCCGAGCAGCTCGAGGTCATCGGAAGTCATCCCTTTGACTTCGATCTTCAATGGAAGCTACTCAAGCTAGCTAGTCCGGCAATGATTTTATCATTGGAAGACTAGCGTGACGTACGTACGCGTTCCTCTACCCCCTCTAGTCTCTCTGCGACCATCCCCTATTGGCATACTTCTACAGCTAGTGCCGGCAACGATACGGAATACCGATATCGTATCGAAATATCAATATCGAATGAATATCGAAGACCGCAATAAAATATTCGCCGATATTGTATCGAATTTTATCGTATTTTTGCCAGCACTATCTACAGCAGTACGAAATCTTTACAACCCCGGTTGCATTCGCTGTGGCCGCATTGTACAAGCGTTGTACGATGGCGTGTGTGTATGTGCAGCAAACTGCCAAGCTGAGCCAGCACGGCTAACAATAGGAGCAATCTGCTACGACAGAACTACCCGCAAGAGCTTGCCAAACACCCGTATCAAACAGCAGCTTACTGCTGTATGGCAAGCTCTTCCAACTTTCAGCCCGATCATTGCGGACAGTTGTCAATCAGAGCGATCAAACGATCTGATACAGGATCTTCTATACGTCAACGGGCACATGCATCAAGCGTCCGAAACGTCACGTTTTGACGGACCAGTCAAAAACTAGGCCTGAAACAAGGGCATATACGTATGTAGAACTGTTAAAAACCAGACCAGACCACTTAGAAAGTGGTTTACATGGTTTATGTGGTTGGTGGTTCGACATCCAAACCAAACCACCTCAAACCATATGGCATCTCAAACCAAACCACTCGGACCGGTTTCGATCTCATGCCAAACCATATAAACCACTGGTTTATGTGGTTTAATATGGTTTGCGGTAAGCGGAAATTCCGCATGAAATCTGCGGATTCCGTGGTAGAACTGGAGCCGAAATTGGCCATCTGGCGTGCCAGTCCTCTTCCACCCACTGCCACCGTGCGCAGCCACATCGTTCTGATTGGCTATGAGTGCCACGTGATGCATACGAGGTAAAACTAGCGGACTTGTCCATGTAAAATCGCATGGTGAAGTTGTCCACCCTAAAAAGTTTGCACATGCACGTAAACCGTAACTTGATTGATTAAAATCCGCTGATTTTTCGAAAATAGGCTTTTTAACATTGCGTCGACCGTCCCTCTTCCCAGCGGATGTTTCTCAAAAAATCTGCCCTTCTTTCCTCTCTACCTTGTTTGACAAATAAAGAGGGGTTTTTCGCTATCGAATAAACCAAAAATAACAAAATCTGATCAGCGGATGAGCAGATCTGG